>CM023609.1:2099901-2279901 GCA_013358685.1 Antennarius maculatus | reverse complement strand
TACAGTATGCTGTGCAGTGAAGCCAGGAGCTTAGCACATGCAGCGTGTTAAGTAACTGAGCATGTTTGCACGAAGGGCTCAAGTGTGTAAAGCAGGTAACAAAAATACAAGCAGCCTCTTAATTTAAAATACATTTGGAATCAAAGGTTTCCTTATTTTAAATTGATATTGTTCGTATCAAGTACATACCAACAATATCCTTGTCTTTTTCATAGCATGCAAGCCCTAAGAGGCAAATAGCAAATCAATGACTCACTACTCTGGAGAAAATTCATCTGAGATATACAGTATGTGCATGCACCATAATGGTAGCAGTCATGCGTTTCTGTCATGTGAAACAGCTGTGCAGCATCCAGTCAACCAGAATGTCTGCAACCTAGGGATCCAGCAAACGCTGATGCTGTCCGTATGTTTGAACTGAAAAACCAACTTACGGTGTCTCCTGAAAGAAGAATAAATCACAAGAAATTTTTTTTCAGAATGGATTCTATGTGTGCTGAAAACATTTTTTTTTTCTCATGGGTAGAAGAAACGTTGCATTTACTCACTCATTTGAAACTTCCTCTGTGTCTGACATGTTGAGAATGCAGTACCTGCACAAGCAAGTCCAAGCAAATCCAGTTCATAGGAGGCCTGAGGTCATGTGACCAAGCCAGTCAAGCCCATATTTGAATGAAAACTTTCAATGAATTATAATAGAATTAATAGTTATAAGAATAATGATAAACAAAGATCTGTATTTGCAGTTTCAAAAGCATGCAGGAGGCTCACAGACGTACCAGAGTGTGATGCACGCTTCAGTGAGGGCCAGTGGGCTATTGTGCTCCTATCTGTGTGTCATAAGCTTTTAAACCAGGAGTGGATTACATGGCGGCAAGCTGCCCGTGTCTACAATGGGTGGGTACATACCTGCAAACAGATGGCAGATGGCATCAACTAGAGTGGGAAAACATGCATTCTCCATGGACTTACGTTGTCTATTTTTACATTTAGAGCCGAATTGCACTGGATCACTTGTTCTCACAAGGTTTCCATATCTCAAGTCTGGCAGACGCAGCGAGGATCAGACATACGTCAGTCTCCAGCTCTTGTGACTTCCGAGCACAGACGGATTGTAGTAATTGAAAAGCACATCTGTCACATACATATCCCTTCACAGCACTATGTACCCATAATAAGTTATTATCTAAAGTTGGAAGTCTTTTGCAATCGTGGATTATTCTTGCAACATGTTGCCAAGGGAAAAAGTAAATTAAAAACCACTGCCGGCTTATTGGAGCTCACCTTTAATCTGACTGACATGTGATAATGTCATAACAAAAAAAAAAAAAAAAAAAAAGTTCTGTTGATGCGGCCAGTATTTGCTGTCAGTAATATACCTGACCACCCATTTGTTCTTTTGGCTTAGCAGCTGTTTCCCCTGAGTGGAAGTCAGAATGACTCGCTGAAGTGGGACATCCCCTACATGTCAGTCCCAGTGGATTGACAGATGATGTTTAGGAGAGTTCTGGAGCGACAACATGTCACAAATCAGTTGAGACAAGCTCAGGTTCATGTTAGATCCTTTCAGGACCCTGAAGACATTCTCAGGATTTTGGGATTGACTCAAAGTTCATTCTCCAGCAGCAAAAAATGTCAAAAGTAGTTCAGCATTTGATGTTAATTAGACATTTGGAAAAAGTTAAAATTGAAAGAATTCTAATTGTGTTTTTAAAGATAAAGAAAATAAATATTACCAAATACTGAATTGAAATATTTTATGGGTCGTTTCAAGCAGATGCTTTTCGTTTTAAAGGAAGTCTTCGCAGATCTGTTGAAGTTTACTATCATGGGAGATCATAAAACAATATGTACACTGAACTATTCCTGTTTGCTTCAAGTCCTCTCCTGAGGTTGACTGAGTTTTGTTATAATGTTATAATTGTTATAATTGATTACCGGATAATGAAACCTGTATTTTAAAAATTGATGTTAAACAAACATTTTAGTTTAGTTAGTAAGAAGTCTGTTTAGCACAATTAGAACAATTTAAAACATTCCTGTGTTGTCACTATACGACTAGTTTGTCTCAAATATTCATGTTGTGTGTTTTTGTCACTTTTTTCTCTCTACACACCCTGGAACTTTTTACACAGAATCTGCTGACCAAGGTTTTTGCTGTGTTTTTTAAAGTGTGTGGTGCACGTGGTGAAAGATGGTGTCAGGGAGCTGTGGTTCTGGTTTTATCCATCTCTGTCTTTATGCTGTGGGAGTGGAAAGCCTGCCGTGTCCCCGCTGGCACCTACAACCTGCAGTGTGAAGCATGTCTAATCATCTAATGCGTCTACTATGATTCTTGATAAATCACCTTCATCTTGGTTGAGTAATAGCTAGATTTTCAAGTAATTCCTTGCATGTTTCTGCAGTTTTCAGTGACTTTCGCCTTGAATTTAAACCTCACTTCAGTGATTGTTGTTGAACTCATGTTTCTGGGTAACTCATACTTGACTTCTCACATGTGTGTCCAAATATCACCATCCTCTGATTGCTGCTTAACCAGCGGCCTTTGCTGCCTTTTCTCTATTTCTAGTTCCTGCTCCTCTTTCACAACAAATGCATTTGAAATGCATCAAAAAATATTATAGGGGAAGTACACAAGATAAAATAAGTTCTGCTTTGGTTCAGAGTCACATATCATGCTGTCACTCACCTGGCTACAGAATGCACTTTTTTTGTGTATTTTTTACCTGTTTATGTGAGCTCTTTGAACAACTATTCAAAAATAGAAGTAAACTTTAATGCAGAAGAGGTAGTCAACTTTGATTTTGGTAATAAGTAGAAAAAAGGCTTGTCTTTAGGCTTCTATTTACATTTAAAAACCTATTGTAGACAGATAATCACAGTATTGCACTCCAAGTAATTTTCTATGAGCAAACTTTCTCCTCCCTATTGTATTGTTGTAAACCCCACCCATGAGGGATGTGATCCAACTAACAACCTCAGCTCTTAGGCTTCCTAATGCTTTTGGAGACTGAGACACCAGTCCTGACATGTTTCAGTTTTGTTTTTATGATCCATAATCAATACACCCTTTTCTGTAAACAGAGTGTTTAGCAACTCATTTCTGTAATGATGAGGTTGTGTTATTGTCATGCTGCCAAACTGAAACCTGTTTGTCGGGAAAGGAGTGGATCTATTTTTACAGTGGCGGGTGTGAGGCGGTGCTGCCACCTTGTGGTAGAACACAAAAGTTGTGTTCATTTTTTCCCTTCACTTGTACTGTCAGGATTGCTGCGTTCTGTTTAACATGTATCGTATGTTTTACCCGTCCTAGGAGAGGAAATCCTGCTCTCTGCTTCTCCCAGAGATTTTTTTTTTTCTTTGTAAAAAGGATTTCATGCGGTTTTTCCTCATCCTGTTCAAGAATCTGAGGGTAGACAGTTTTACATCTTTACAAAATCAAATAATCTTGCCTGAGACTATAGTAATTTGTGGAATTGAGCTAAAAAAAAATAAATGTTATTTATTTATTGATTGATTCTTGACTAATTTTCATTGCTGTCAGATTACCTTTGTAGTAGCTGTGAATGAATTCTTCTGATTGTTCGGCGTTAAACGACAGCATCACTTCTTGACTGTAATACACTTGGTATTTTTTAGTGAACTGAGTCACTCTGCATCATATTCCAATCTCCGGGGATTACTAAAGTATAGAAAATAATCTAACTGATTTGTAAATCTGATATTAGATAGACAAAACTGATTAATGTGTGTGATTACAAAACTTCACTTTTATTAGTCAAACTGACAGAAAAACAGACGGCATATCTGCTAAACTTTATTTCAGTGAAATTGGAACAAGACACACAGAAACGTTGGGTGTTGTGAAAAACCTGTGCTGAATAGAAAATACCAAAACCAAAACCAGACAAAACCAAAACTCTGTAACCCTGTGAATATTCAGCTGTAAGGATTTATGTGTTGTGCTGTATTTGGCTCTGATTTTTATGTGTTGGTGTTGATTCTTTGAAATCTGGTCACTGGTTTGGGCCTTTCGCAGCGTCAAACATCTTCTTGCGGCCCTCCATGCCTGACATGGCTTCCACATTCTTCCTCCAGTCGCTGACCTCCACCGTCTTCTCCTGCACACAGGGAATTGCAGAGAGGTGTAAAATTAATGTTTGTCAAAATGAATGTTTTTCATGCCTGCATGCCTGTTCATTTTCATCACTGCTTGTTTGCAAAATATCTCAATTGATCTCATCTTCCGAAACGCTTTATATTGGTTGGTTGTCACTGAATGGGTCATTGGCCAGGAAAGAACCCAATACAAAGTCTATTCAGCTTTCTTGCATGAATCTCTTTATTGTCTGCGACTGTACGAAGTTGTTACCTTTCCTGAACTTACTTTTTCCGTGTCTTCCTTCTTGACTGATTTAAGATTAGCTCGCAGGTCCAGAGACACCTTGTGTTTGGAGCCCAGCAGTGAACGCAGGATGGCGTCAGCAGAGACCCTCACCCTTCTCAGGTTGGGTCTCTTAAACTTTCCTCGCAGGTCCAGAACTTTGATGTTCAGATCTTTTATCTGTAGAGAAAGTGGATTGGAAGATACTCACACTCTTGCTCCAGACAGGAACGGTCACTCAGTGTTCATTAATAGATCAGTTAATTGTGCACAACTGCATTACAACTATAAGATGTGTGTGAATGTATTTTTTTCTGTTAAATGAACAATGTTCTTACATTCTTACATTTTTAAAAAAAAAGTTTAATTTACCTCTCTGTTATTGTGCAAAACTTTGGCTTCAATGTCGTACCGTTCCTCGTCCACCACATCTATTTTGGCATGGAGCTCCTCACACAACTTCTATTCAGAAAATAAGTTTTTCTCAGTTTTCTCATCTCCATTTATCAATATGTCAAAGGATCATGTAGAACTTTATTAATCACTGAGTAGCAAATAGTTATAAATAGATGAATAAATAAATACATTGAAAAGGCTAAACATTTACAGATAATATATAAAATATGGGCTTTTTTTTTACAAGTTTGAAATTATTTCATTGAGTTGCTTTAAAAACCCATGGCAGCTGTACAAAGAGGTTTTTAAAGACTTCTTTGTTAATATTACATCAAAAAGAAATAATTTCTGGAGTTTTGATTTACAACTGTGGACGCTATCTGATAAATGTTAGTCGTACTTGCAGCTCTGCTAAAGACAGGCCACTGGTGTGAATAGGAGGTGATTTTTCATCCAGGTATTGCGACTTCTGCTCCTCTTTTTCTTCCAGCTCCTGTTCCAGTTCCTCTTTAGCCTTGGCGACCATCAAACTCTGAATTACCAAGAAATATTAGTTGCTGCTCTATTTATAATCTTTTTAATTGAAGGTAATGTTTATCAAACAGGACTGAAAACTAACCTTCAACATGAGCTTGCGAGAGGCGGAGATTTTAGATTTCCTCTGGAAAAAAGGGTTTTCTTTATTAAGTGATAATAAACCATTAGCATCTTTTAATTTTTTGTTTCATGCTGTGTGAATTCTTACCTCAGGTCTGTGTTGGTAGAAAATAAAAAAAAAGAACACGTTCAGATACAGAGATTAAAAAAAAACAAAAAATTAAGTGAGTTATATCTGACAGTTTCCATATTACATTATCTGTTACTATAGATAAATCCCACTTGCTGTATGAGGCTTATCCTCGGATTCGGAAATGGAAACAATAACCGAAACACAATACACTTACACTTTCTCAGGCATCTTGGTTATTTCAGTTCCCCCTGGAAGACAAAAATAAAACCTTTTGCCTCTGAAGTGCTCAACTGTGGAGACCACTTGGGTCTGGAGCCCCAGTGGGTCTTAACTGCGGCATCTAGTTAAGCTCAACCAGAGAAGCATTCCATCACGCTGAATGTTGACATTACAGGGTTGCAGATTTATACCCTATATACACGGTTACATGTATCCTTTAAGGCTGTCATCCAGTGTTGAATACCACCATTATATTTAATATACTTTAGAAATGGTTTGTGAAAGATGTAATGTTTTGGAAAGTGTTTTTTTCTTTTTTGTTTATTATAGTGGAAAAGGCTATAATGAAAGGCTGTAATGACACACACACACATATACTGTATATATATATATATATATATATATATATATATATATATATGTATATATGTGTGTGTATATATATATATATATATATATATATATATATATATATATATATATATATATATATATATATATATGTATATATATATGTATATATATATATTGGGTGCTCTTGTGTAATCTGGATAGGAAACATTTTCTCCAACAAGCAGATGCCAAATATAAATATAAATATAAATATTGACAGTTGTTTTTTTTTTTTTTTTTTTTTTTTTTTAATCTATAAAGAAGCAAATTCAACTTCGTCATCTATTCATACACTTCATTTACTATTACTCCTCTCCTCATTTGACATTGGTCAACTCGATTATCTCCTTGTTTTCTCCTGCTGCTCTGTCAGACTCATGGATAGGCACGCAGGACGAGATCAGCCCCTCACCTCTCAGTGCTGATCGCACCCCCCCCCCCCCTGCTGCCAGACAGCTAAACAATGACAGATGGGGAGGAGCATGCAAAGTCCCATTCTTAGATTGATAATGTTTCCTGTATTCATTCAGGTTTTTCCACTTGACACAAATATAGGCCAGATTCCCAGAATACTACTGAGCGTAGATGTTTGAAGAACTCTAACTAGAAACTAAATAAATAGCAGATAGCATGCGTGTTCTGCACAGCATCTGTCAGTGGTTTCATTTCATAGGGTTGCTCATAAAATTGTTTTTTAGAATCACTATTAAATAACTGATCATTATTCATGATCACATGAATGCCTTTGTTCTATCAGATCTCAAACTGTTTGGTTCTTTACAACATTTAATAAACTAAATGGATTCAATCTTTGACCCCAGAAGGTGGAGGATTTACTGGAGGTAAAATGACATAATGTGGAAAACGCGGCCTGTGCTCTCTGGGTGCTGTTATCAATATCATCACTCCAATCGATCACTTCATATAACACAACATGTTCTTTTTTAAAAAAATCTGTATAGTCAGTTGTTTCTTGTAAAACTACTTGTGACCATGTGCCGTTAAATCCAATTGAAGTGTCTTTATATTTCGGAGATAAGATTTATTTTTTCAAGCATAGTTACAATTAAGTCAATCTGTGTAATCGTGACGAAAAGTATACATATTTAAATATGCTATAAACTAAAATATATAATCTTCTATGATTCTAATACTGATATTGTTGGGTTTTGAGCTGTTTGACAGATAACTCTAGTCAGTGAAACGTAACCATGAGAAACTTTTTGGGGAACGCTTTTTGCAATTCAACTGCTTTATATATTATTTAACTTTTTTTTTTCTCCTTATTTTGGAATGAATCAAAATAGTATTACCTTGATTCAACATCTTTGATGTCGACCTTTCAGATATCATCGTTGAGTAAAAGTAATATTAAATTGACCATCACAAAGTGAAAGACGAACTGTTTCAGGGTAGCAGAGATTCATGGACTTACCTTTGTGTGTTAAAGCTGTGGCTGCAGACAGACACAAAGTGATGGAGACAATGAGCCAGAACGTTTATCTCCTGCTCCCTCTTGTCCCTCCTCTCTATCACAAGGAGACTTAAATAGAAACACACACACTCAAAAAGGGGTGGTGGTGTCAGGGCAGCAGTGATTATCATGCTTGTGTTGACAGATCACTGCTCGCTGCTTCATTGTGTTAATTTTGTTGTGCCAGGACAAAAAATAGAAAAAATACAAAAAATAGACTTTCACTTCAGCATTTTTAACCTGTTTTTTTTTCTGTTTTTTTGTTGTTGTTGTTGTTGTTGCTGAATATACCAAAATTTAGTTTTTCCCATCTTAGGGCAAATTTAAATCAGCTGCATCCAAAAAAAAAAAAAAAAAAAAATTTTAATTTTTTTTTTTTTTTTTTTTTTTTTTTTTTAATAAATTTACAAAAAACAGTATACAATACAAACAGAGAACATATAAAAGAGATTCTGTTAATTTTCTGGGACTCTCGCTGGAGACGTGTTCTATCTCCTCCAACACTGCAGCCTCCCCTGTGAGATTTGGGGTAGTAGCTGCAGACAGTACTAATCTGTGCTTTTATAATAAGAATGAAGTTTTTGTGTTTCATTAATGTTAGACCTGACACTATTGTGGCCAGTCTAAGGCACACATGTGCGATAATCCTGCTGTCTAATCGGCATCTCGCTATGCCAAACCCGTGAGGTGGGATGGATAATCTCAGCAAAGAAGAAGTGCTCACTATCACAGTTTTAGACAGATTTGTGAACAATATTTGAGAGAAATGGTTACTTTATGTATGTAGAAAATGTTGCAGATCTTTGAGTTCATCTCATACACAATGGGAGCAAAAACAAAAGTGTTGCATTTATATTTTGGTTCAGTGTAAATAAAGATATGAGCAGGAGTTGGAATTCTTCTGTAGTGGTATTTTCTTCTTTTAATGTTGTTAATTTTGCTGAAAACTGGCAGAACTTCTCTTCGATCCTGCTGAGTCAGGGCTCTTAAGTCTCTGATGCTGGTGTGATTTATGACACTGAGGTCTAGGCTGTCGGCTCATGGCAGCTGATTATAATTCCTCTATATATGGCAGCAGGATTAACAAAGAGCTGTGTGTGTGTCTGTTGGAAAGCCTCTCGGAAACTCAACACTGAATCAAATGCATGTCAGTGGATCATCTAGTAATTTACTGCATGGTAGTTCTCAAATGTGAAACTTTCCTCTGTTGGTCAGTTCATGAAATAGAAGCATGTAGTTTAAGGTTAAGAAAGCATTGTAACTGAATGTTCAATCATCATCATCACATTTGCAAAATCAACGACAACATCCAAAAAAAAAAAAAACCCCAAAAAACCAGGGTTGACAGGTAGAAGCCATTTGGGTTGTGAAATTCCCATCCCCAGAATCAACAACATTTCTTTCTTTAAATATGTTGTCAACCAAATTCATACATTGAATTTAACATTTACATTATTTTGGTACATTGCTGTTTTTTAGCTGTCCATTCAGTCTCAATAGAAGTGCGTTTTTGAAAACGTCTTTATGAGTTCTTGGAGTGACTTTAATCTTACAGTTTCTGTGTACACTATTATGATTATAATAAACCATAATAATCTGTGATATTAACCATCAATTACATCAGAACTGTAACCATGCAAAGTCAAATTTTTAGAATCTTTTTTAAAGGCAGATAGAGTTCCTAGACTCCTGAGTTCGTTGTTCGTTGTTCTTGCTTTCTTCTGCAAAGTGCCATATTTCCTCTCAGTTGGTAGTTGGTCGCACTATTCTGAAGTTGTGCTAGTATTTTTTGTGGTAAACAGTTGTTGGCTGCTTACACGAAACATAGTTTAGTAAAATCCAAGGTAACATACACAAAATGTCAGATATTATAATTCAGTAAAAATGCTAATAAGTACCTGGAATTTGGAAAGTAAGGGTATTTATACCATTAGAAACTACAGTAAAGCTAAAAAAAAAAAATCTAAAAAAAAACCCCCCATAAAATAAGAGTTTCTGAGCTATTCTGAAAACTCTAGGACTCTACAGGACTCTAGAACTGATCTGATCTGGTGTTAAAATAGTCCGATCAGGTGCTAAACTTCCAGATGCCGTCAGCCAATAGAATGTGCATACGGTATCACGTGACTGCCGACCAAAAATCCACGATAAGGTGAAGTAGTGAGCGTTGATGCGAGAATGTACGAGGGCGAATTGTATTGTGTTCACCTAAATTGCCTTTTCTGTGTTACATTTTATCTGTTGACAGATTAGTATGAGAGACAAGAAAATGGAAGAAACTAGAAGCAGGTCACACTTTTTCACAGGACTGTATTTAACAATTTTCTAGGACGCGGTGCTTCTGCCAGGTTTTGTTCCGGATAAATTGATTTAAGATTTATTAGAATTGACTAACTCCACAGGGGAGAAAATCTTTTTTCACCGTAATATATATCACACAAATATAGGCTGGAGCACACACATGCGCGCGCACACACACACACACACACACACACACACACACACACACACACACACACACACACACACACACACAGCTGCTGAAGTGAAGTTTTCCCACAGCTCCACAGTTTTGGAAAATGAAATATTCAGAATTTGGGGAAATGTTAACGACCTGCCAAGCTAAGCTACGTTCAGACATCAGTGTTTTGAGGGTTTACCAAAAAAAAAAAAAAGTTAATTATTCTGAGATAAATTTAATAATAATAATAATAATAATAATAATAATAATAATAATAATAATAATAATAATAATAATAATAATAATACAATGATTCTGTGATCGTGGATCCAGCATTTTCCAAATGAATTGCTCATTTCACCTTGTTGTGAAACAATGTGATCAGCTCTCTCTGTCGCCCTCTGGTGGGCGACTAAGTTTCTTCACAGTGTTTTCATTTGCACAGCAGGACATTTGAAGATACAGTATGTACAAGGTTGAGATGAAGCACATATGTTTTGATGTCTACTTAATGTAATGACGTTATGACTACGGTAAAGATCCCTGTGTAATGCTTTCATCAGCAAATTTCATATCATGTGGTATAAGACAGAAATCTTGTTATGTTTTTGCTTGATATTTATTTTGTGTCGTACCAATATGACATTTCTTGATATACAGCATTTGAAATTGAAGGCAGAAATTAGGCTTTATCCCCGACTGTACATGAAGTATGATGTAAACTGATGTTTCAAAGCAGTGAGTCCGAAAAATAGTTTCTTTTATAGTGTCTTTTTTAGTTCTTTGCTGTTTTACTAAAACATTTTGTTTTAAACACAACATATACACATCATACATACATACATATTATACAGTGTTTGATCGTATTCGGTTGTAACACTCTGGAAATGGGTTTATAATAATCCAATAGTGCAATACATACAGTAGCGTCAAATGTTTTTGCTGAACTGAACTGAAAAAGCTGTGCATTTTGTGCTGTTTTATTCTTGAAAGCGCAGGTTAAAGTACAGAGAATATTTTGACTGATGGTTAGAAGAGTGCAGATGTTTGTCCTTGATGAGGCGAGACTGAATTCTTTACTGGGAATGAGCCAGAGCTCCTGCCCCCTGACCAAAGCCAAATCCTTTGGGACCAAAGTTCTTTGCATAGCAACCTGTGAAGGACATGACAGAGTCTGAGAAACAAATGTACGGAATAAAGTGGCAAATTGGATAAATCATGCAAAGTGGTGGGTTTGCATAGCCACAGTATCAAAACCACAACGTTTGCATGTGAATGCTCTCTAATTTAAACTAGATATGTAACCAGTCGCGTACAAGTATAAATAAATAAGCCTCTCATGAGTCATTTAGATGAACCACCTCAGCTCTGCCTGGCGAAGGTCACACGGTTATAGTTGACATCAACTCTGCATTTCTGAAATACATCCATCCATTTTCTTGTAGATTAAATTTGCTGCTGATGCCTATCCCTATGCAGCACTGATGCAGTATTGACTCATTCTTTACCATAAAATATTTGCTTTATGAATTTTAGGAGAAATAATTCCTCATCAAATGTCAATGGTCTTGTGCAAGTTTGATTAGAGGATTAAAACTCGGGGTTATTTTCAACATGGATTAGTCTGCAGATCATTTTATGTGCAAGTCAGTTATTTAATCTAAAAAATGACGTCTAATTGAACGTCCTATATAGAGAGTATATATTCCTCTCGTATCACAAACCTTTGCAGAATATCTCTCCATCTCGATCAGCGACGGTTGTTGACTCGAGTCCTTTGCCACACTTTGCACAGCGAAAGCAGGCTTTATGCCAGGACTAGTCAGAGAGTACATGGGAGGGTCATTATTTATTAATTTAATTTGGTGTGGAACTAAAACAACAGCCATACTTGTAGATAGTTCTTACGTTGCCTGCGCCAATAACCTTCTCTGCTGCGTATGCAGTTTTCCCACAACGTGGACATACGTCTGGGCCTGATGCTTTCTGGGCAAATTTTGAAGCGTTTGGATTAGTGGTGGGGCGATGAGGCTGTTGTCTGTTGAGAAAAATCAAAATCTTTGAAAGAAGACTGTTTCTGAAAATGTCAACAGCTACTGATGCATCAGTACACACACTCTTTATTCTAAGGACAGAAAGAACAAGATTCCTCACAGCTAGGTCTGTGAGTTATCCTACATAAGAAGTTCTGAGATGGGACTTTGATGTTGTGTTTTTCAAATGCCTTTTTTGTCACTGAGCACATTCAGTGACATGTCATCTAATTCTATTACAGTCAAGATAAGTCAGACATGTCCACAGCTGATGTCTCCAAAACTCAAAGCAACACCTCAGACAGGCAAACGGCCCAAGAAGCCAGAGGAAAAGCTTGCATTCGGGATTTTAAAATGAAAAGGAAATAACAGAAGTCTTTTTTTTGCTCACACTTCAGGCGTGATTCCAAGTCCTTCTCCTGTGTCCATACTTAGAGTCCCAGCTCCTCCACCATAGCCGTAGCCTTTTGGCCCATATTTCTTGCCATAGCATGATTTGCAGTAGATTTCATCCACATGGACAGCCACTGTCGTGCTGTCCAAATTCTTCTTACAGACCACTTGCAAAAATGAAAAAAAATGACAAGAAGGAGTTAGAATGGTGCTGATAGTGCTATGTTCTAGGTGTATGTCCAATGTGCAGAGACTGAGGTGGTTGTGCTTTTTATTCCTTTTGGCGGCACTTTGCTGCATGTTTAACAACTTACTCTCTTGATGGTCACACATCTACAAATACATTTATATTTTGTAAAAGTTTTAAAGTGAAGTCTGTCAAAGACAGAATTTCACGGACAAGTTTAGTTCTGACATCATCACAACCTTTGTGTAAAAAAGGAAATGCCATATCCTCTGTGTGCTTATCATGCTTGGATAAATACTTGTGGCGTTCTTGGAGAGTGAGTGTGTGTACCTTCCTCTTCCATATAAGGAAGACCAAGCCTTGATCACATGCTTTTACCGAATCCAAATAAGGACTTAGATGTCAGAATGGAAACCTGCAGTTGCTCACTTTTCTTCTCTGGTGCCAAATACTTTGCATTCCATCCCGGCACTTCTTGTGATTTCAGAGTCTATTACACACGAGGATTCAGGAGAGGAATGAGGCAGATTATGTGGGAACTTTAATACTCACTGCACAGAAAACAGGATTTATGCCAACTCTTCCCCTCACATTGCACTTCCTCCGCAAAGTAGACGGTTTTCTGGCAGCACCCACACTTGTTTCCTCCTCCCAAAGGCATTCTGTAAGCATAAAGGGTAACCAGTTGTGTATTCCTCACAGACAGTGTTTATAACATCTCTCATCTGGAGAACACATCAGCAAACAGAGGCCATCTGAAACACTTATGGCTAGGTGAAACCAAACCTATAAAAGGAGAAGTTCTTTTTCCACTATGACACAATGCTTGTGTTCTCGATTCTTGTTTCAATCCACATCAGTGGAAAATTGAAGAAAGGTTTATTCACTGACTGTCAAATGCAAATTACATGCTCTCATTGCTAAGACAGGACCAAACCAAGTCAGACAGATAAAATGCAAAAGACTGCAAGCATATAGCATTAATGTCAGACCTTTGTTTCAAAGAGTAAATGTCTTTCTGTGGTGACATCTGGGAATGTTGTCTTACACAGAAAGTCAGCAATTTACTAGGTCATTCTGAATAAAGAGGAAATTCCCCATTTTGATTCATAATCACACAAGTTGATAGTGATGTCATCAGACATTCCAATGAACTATGATGACAACTGGAATTTATTTTTAAAATACAGGAATAAATAAACTTAAATAAAAATGTGAGTTTCATTCTATTTCCAGGAGTGAATTCCCACATTTCCTTATCATCAATAAAAGTATTTATCTTATCTGTTCTTAGCTCTTGTATCTATTCTTTCTATTCCGATATTGACCAATACCTTTATAGACAGATTACCTTCTACCTTCAGTTTATTTTTCAGCACAGAACCCATAAAATATAAAGAAAGGAAGTTACCAACAACTTTTCACTTTACTATTGAACATGTGGTAATTTGTGTATAACCAAACAAACTAAAATAAACCTACCCGTCTGGATGTGGAAGGCTGACCGTCTGTGTGGAGATGACTTTGAGAAGAGACGCTGGACTGACAAAGAGAAGCAAAGGGAAGCTGAGTGGACACCCTGCTGCACCGAGGGAGGAGTCAGGACAAGTACAAGAGCTTTATGATGTGTGAAGATGGAAAGTGGGGACAGAAACGTTTTACAAGACCAACAGTCAGTTTTACCTGTATGAAAAAATAGAAAGTTTAATGTCCACACACTGAAACCACTGAAACACTGTGCTGACTGAAATAATCAGTGATTTATAATTCCGATGAGAATGAGCTCTTATTCCTGTCTTGACCTACATCTTAATGCAACATGAGATAAAATGACATCATAGCCACTTTGTCTGGTCTTTCTGAATCTGGGTTAATATCGTTATGTTCAAATACACACTAAGGAAAGATGGTTTTGTTTTTTTTTTCACCATGGAGAGCAAGTTTCTGGTCAACTTTAGAAGCATTAGGTTTTACAGGGAGGCTGCTTTGGTCCATAACTGTTCACCACTAGGTGATGTCATTTGTGTGTTCACATACTTTATTTAGATTGTACAGAACCAAGTCCTGCTGCAGCTCCAGACTTCCATTTAAAGTTGTCTTTTGTTAATGGACACGTGGGTCATGTCCTTGTCCTACATGAGGATGAAAAAAAATAAAATCAGCTTTAAAAAAAAACAAAAAACATCAGCTTTGTTTAATAATCTGGATTCAATTTTAAATTTACAGTCTTCTTCTCTGAGTTTCAGATCCAAACTTGTTCTCAACTTTCTCAATTGAAATTGTTCTCAGTGCTTGTGATAATGTTCAGTGCTGCTTTGTGTTGACCATTGTTCTTGTCTTTCCTGGTCTAACAAGTAAAAACACACGGTCAGTTTGTGGCACCTGTGCATCTGAAATCTTAAGTAGCAAATTAAATAAAATAAAAAAATGCCTATGGATTAGTTAAATTAGTTATTAGTTAAATATAATATAGGTGCCTGCAGGAGTCATTACCGCACAAATTAAAAAAAAATGATTAACTGTTATCAGTAGCTTATCTTTACATGTAAAAATTAAACATTTGTACAGTATTTCGCAAATCAATTCAGTATCACAAATCCCTGTGCAGTCAACTAGTATTTTATTTTGTAATAGCAACTATGTTTGTTTGTTATTTTTGCTCTTAACTAAATCAGACATTATTTCATCTTGGGGATTTGTAGTGTAAAATTCTCATGAAACACTAAATGACTTGTGTATTGTGTGTGCATTCCTTGCTGATGTTTTTTTTTTTTTCTCTTTATTTTTCTTCTTCCAGCCACAAAAAAAAGAGGAGCTCTTGACAAGCAGCACTAATGTCTGGGGCAGGCATCCATAAATCCATGCGATCCAAAATGCAGGAATGTTGTGGCTGCTGCTTTTCATGGCGTCTCTACTGCTGTTTTTTTTTTTTTTTTTTTGCTTCTTTGTCTGAAGTAAAACAGATAAACACCATCAGTAGATTTTAGAAAAAGAAAATCATAGTGTGTTTATTTAAGCAAAATACTGTACGCTCAAATTTGGATGTAATGATACATGCTGCAGTTTTCAGATGGCTCAGTGTGTTTGTTAATAGTTTATTGGTACACACACTGAAAGGCAGTAAAGGAAAGATTAATCCTGTTGGAAAATTAAAACATTTGGAGATGAGCACTTTTTAATTTGATGGAAGAAGAAAGTCATTTAGCTATTTTCAGTATTTTTTTAACTAGATGTAGACAGATTATACGTAGCAGCTGCTGATGCTAATATGGATAGACTATTTATCTGCCTGGCCAATCATAGAAATCTGTGTATTAATGCATATTGCTACTTATATTTTACAAAAACTTGCAATATTTATAACACTTGTATTTTAAATGAAAATCTGGTTCTGAGTAAGTTACTTTCAACTTAAACTTTGAATAATAAAATATGTGAGCTTAGAATGTTGCCGTACTATCAAATGGAAAAATGGAAACCTAAATTGATCTAAGAACATTTGAAAAATGTACTTAAGTATAGCTTTAAGTAAACAAAAGTGAATTAAATTCCATCACTGGTTATTCTAATGATTAACACTCAAATCTTTATGTGTACTGCAAACTCAAAATTCTTGAGCAAGAATCATCTTTATTGGTATCAGTCTTTAAAAGAATAAATATCAGCCTCAGGAAACTCCTAATTTTCATTGATGAAATTTTATGAAGGACTTAATCCGCTGTGACGTTTTACTCTGTGTAGTGGTTCACTGTCTCAAAACACGATTAGAGCACAACAGGCAGGCACGACCTTTGTGCTATGATCGCTGCTTTGCAGAAGTCCAAGATAATATCTTTGTTTCGATTAATTCAGCCTTTTATTATTTTAAATAAAAAATTTAAAATACTTTTAAAAAAATTAGCAATGCTAACCCTTCCAATATTACCTATATACTGTTTAAATCTATAATAGAGAACAGTGAGGTGAAGCTAATGCATGGAGACTGTGGTCAATACATGGGTGATGCTGCGGGATCTGCCTTCCTCCCTCTCTCCAAGCCCTCTGGGCTCCTCACCATCATAGGAAGAGACAATGATGAACTCAAGAAGCCTATTTATAGTCAGTGATTGGCTAACACTAGCCCTCTGTGGACACGGCTTGGCTACAGTTGTGTAGCATGAAAATGTGCATGAAAATGTGCTCATGACAGACAGGAAAAAGAGAGGAAAAGAGGAGTGGAGTGACAGATACTCTAATCCAGAGGAAGAGGAGAGGATAACAGGGAAAAAAAAGAGATAAGAGGCAGGGACAAGGCTGGGCTCTGGTCCATCTGTAAGTGTGCAGAGGAGTGGCGATTGCTTATTGGAGTCTTGTGGAGGAATTCTGCACAGTGTCTTGTTTGTATTTGACCTGACGTGAAGCCAGGACTCCTCCTCTGGTAAAAAAAAAGCTCATTTTTATACAGAATTTTTCACAGATGATTTGCCAAGTTGTCAGGTGAGGAGGTGAGTACTGCTGAATGTGTTTGTACAGCCGCTAGCTTTCACTGTGTCATTGCATTTGACTTCAAGCATGAGCGTATTTAGTGTTTAAATCCACTGATTTGGCTGATTTGCATGTTGTTGTGTCCTGCTTCAGTTTGAATATGTCCACGCATCCAGATGGTGCAAATTCAAAGTGTTCTTTGCTTGAGCGTTTCAACTTCCTCTAGCATTAAAACAACTGATAAGTGGAATGAATGAACTTGTAGTTTATTCAGGCATCATTTATAAGACATTTTTTGGTGTGTTTATGGTTTCAGTACTGTCAGGTGTAAATGTTTTTCTTTTCTTGGTGTTCTGCTATATTAAATGTTAATAGAACATTTGAATGTGAAATTCAAAGGACATATTGTCTCATGCGATGTACATACATCACACTCATTAAACCAAATGCTTTCTTTTCGGAAGCTTTCATTTGATGACAGTGAACTCTGCTGCAACAGAGCTCTTGTCTGAGTCAATGTAGGAAAAAACAAAATGTGTCTTGACACAAGCACGGAAAACTATTTGGACTAATCTATGAAATAACCTTTCATATGGATCAGAATGTGGAAATACAAACCCTTTTGACCTAATAAACATAAGTAGATGTGTTGGATGTGTTGAAATGAGATGATGACATTTAGGGGAATGCACTGTGACCATAATGACAGGCCACGAGCTGCAGTTTCTTGAATTAGTCAGCAGAGGTCACATTGAGGCAGAGGCTGTGTTGAGTGATGCTGAGACACACCCTGATCCCTCGCTCGCTCTCTCACGTCCCTGCTGTCGTTTTCTTGTATTCACTGTGAGCTGTGGTGATGCTAAAGGTGACAGGTCACACCTTTAAGAGCATTTGTACGTGTCCATGAACCCAGTGCTTCTTTATCTTAGCACCTTCAATTAAGCTGCTATTGTTCTCATCCCCATACCAAAGGATGGAATAATGTAGATAACAGTTTGTATCTGTCAAGGTCAGGCAGAAGTAGCGTGCGTGTAATAGGAGTCTGCAGATTATTTCACATTTGTGAATATTTCTGCGTGCACCTTTCACAGTAATCCTCAGTTATCTGGTCCGCGGTTCAACACAGCAGATACAAGCCTCTCATTTTCCCAAACTCCCCGTCTTTAAGCTCCTCTTGTGAACTTCAGGCATCGTGAAGAGAGATTAACTTCAACGGAAAGCAGTTTCCTCGAATGTGATGATACATAATATAACCCACTCCCACACACATCTGCAGCCTTGTGTCTCAACACCAGTGTGTGTTGTTCCATAGCCCCCAGCACACACACACACACACACACACACACACACACACACACACACACACACAAAGTTTGTTATGATCCACCACATGTCCTTGGCCTACATGCAAAAAATCTCCCTTATAAATTCATTGTATGAGTTACGATGTTTGGCCTCGCAACAAACAGGGTGTTTTTCTGAGTCACAGTTTGTAATCCCATCTCAAGGATTATTTTAGGAAAAAGAGTGTGAGTCTATGTTGTCTATGTTGTCAGCCCAGATTCCCGCTGAGGGAGCTGGTGCCCTGTAGGCAGACGACTACAAACACGCTGTGACAATTTAAATCAGTCCAGCTGACTGGCTCTGGCTGTGACGCAGGACATTGAGCACTGGGCGGAAAAAACATGCATACGCAACCCGCCAAGCAGGACTGTGAAGGGTAGAAAGTGAGAACGTGGTGGAGTGTCAAGCGGTTTTATGTGAGTTCCACCATGTACGTGGGCCCCCATTCGTTCAGAGAGATGGGGAATGGAACCTTTTCCAGGTCCATTTGCAAGTGAGGGAGGGAGAGAAGCCCTGCTGGCTGAGTAGTCTGATCCACAGGCACCGACTGCTGCAGAGGTCCTGTGTAGGGTATTATGCAAGCAGGAAGTGAACAGCCCCGCTCTGATCCAGCTGTTGTACAGAGCCGGTGATGCTCTCATCCTCAATGATGTCTGAGCTGGATGCTGTTTGGACTCACATCTCTGTTTCCGTCTATGGGATGGAGCTGCATTAGCACAGCTGGAGCATGAGAGAGATGGACTGAAGATAGTGGCCATCACTCAGCTTGTTGTTTTGGGGGGGGGGCTCACGCTTTTTCCTTGTACTCGTCACATCACCAACTTTTCTCAGCATCATTTCAGGTAAGTTTCCTGCTAAATACTTGAGGATACACAAACAATCGTTGACTCACAGCAGGCATCACGACCATTCACAATCAGATTTATTTAATCTGAGTCTATTGGGCATTGCTCTATTAATTCTGCCTGATCATCTTGTTGTTGACAAATGCGTTTACTTGAGCATGTGAGCAATAAACAGACACAGTCCTTTAAACCTCCAGCGTCCCGTGGCTCCGGCCACGTGTGTGTGTGTGTGTGTGTGTGTGTGTGTGTGTGTGTGTGTGTGTGTGTGTGTGTGTGACTGCAGAGCAGACGGAAACTGGACACAGACAGGCTGCTATTCTAATTCTTGCAAAGTCTGGGGTCCTGTCCCAGACTTTTTATTGTCCCGCCTGGAGCAGAGTGGTGTGTTCAGTAATTGCCTGGGATGTAGTGCTGACTCATTCCAGTGTTCGCTGTAAGCTACGGCTACACCAGGCTCACACTTCTCCTTTCCTCGATCTACAGTGAGATATATTGGACAACGAGTCAGTGATGTTTGATATTCTTGTTAAAGATTTAATCAGTGCAGCTTCTTATTGTCCTTTTTTTTTTTTTTTTTTTTTTACAAAACACTCTTTGTTAAATACCCAGCATCAAATTAAAGCAGACTACTGAACAATTAAATATTTAGCAGATAAAGCTCAAAATATTTCCTACAGAGTTTGTTTGAGACAAGAATGCCAAAAAAAAAAAAAGAGTGGGAATGGTTGACTGGCCCGAAACGCAACACTGAATAAATGCTATTGTATCTAAGTGTGTAAACTGAATTAAGGTAACAAAGCAACCCATTTAAAGAATATCATGAGTTCACAGCCCTCACAGCTCTTTCATTTCTGATGTTTGACAGATTACCGTGTCTAAATGACACTAAAACAAGTGCAGCTGAGGCTGAGGATCATTTTAACATCTGACAAACATGAACATTAGATTGTTGTAGAATAAAAACAGAATCTGATGAAACAATGGATTGAAACTTTACATACATGACAGTTTGTCGTGTTGTGCTCTTTGACGTGACGGATTCTACAAAAAAAGGATGGTTGTTTCATAATTTGCCCTAAGGATGCACTCTAATGCAAAAAATACAGCCCGCGGAGTAATTCAATTCTAGGGACTCCGTGCATGGCTCTGTGAATACCACTAATGTTAGGTGATGTTGTTGCCAATAAAACAGATCTTTCTTGTGTGCAACTCGCTACACATTTAGACTAAATTTGATGTCACTCTGGATTATGGTTTGAAATGACAGAAATAGTGTCCTGTGGTGAGGCGACATCTATTATGATGGTTAAAATGCTGCTGAGGGCATAATTTACTCTCCTCCTTGATGGTCTGAACTGTATCCAAGAGCCTTCTAAAAGCTCTACATACATAAAGCTGAAGCCTTGTACCTTCCTCTTCATCGCTTTTTCAAAGGTTTTCCCCTGTAAGCATTGTGGTCACATGTGCTGTACAGTTAACCCATAGCTAATTTCAATTTCCACTCATCATGGAAAAACTATAATGACTCTAACATTATAGCACGTGCGCATGTGCGTGCGCGACACACATACATACACACACAGTTATATCATGGTGGGGGATTTGAATTCCAGACAGCATCATGTTGAAGACGGATGATCTTTGCCTCGTCACAAATGCCACGTCTTAGAGTTTTGATGCGTGTGTGCAGTTTGTCGGGGTTGGAGGAATGTTTGGTCCACAGACACGCTCCAGTAGACAACGTGTTCCACATTGCTAACCCAAAACGACTTTTGTGCTGGCCTCAGACAACCCGATCTATATTTTATGTGTTCCACAGAAAGCTGTTATATAATATTGAGTGTTCAGAACAAAACTTTGTTGGAGGTGAAACATGCCATGAGGTGCATCCCTCGCTCTCATGAGGAAGGTATTTTCCTTTTGATGCAGCAGCTGTAATGGGTGCTAATGACAACAGCCTATAAATAAAAACAATGCATATTGTTAAGAGTTACATTTTACTGATTGCCGACCTCTTTAGTCATCATGTAATAATAATAATTTGTGACATCTTCTTGTTTTGGATGTAGACAGATCGAATTATATAACATGGACAACATCAGCTTCAAAGGAAAGTTGTGTTTAAGTCTTGAGGTTATGAAATATTTCATTTGAGCATCCTGACAAGCTCTGAATGACGGCGCCCCCCCCCCGGAGAAGTGACATTTCTGTGCAGCTCAGCCCACAAGTGAACACAAGGTGACAATTCAGACAGTGATGGAACAACACAGACGTCTGGTGTTACTGTGGATGCAGGAGCAGACAGTGTCTCTCTATATTTAAATCCTTTCATAGGATATGGCTGTCAGAACATGTGGTAGAATTTATATAGACAATACTCTAATTGTGTGATCTTCAGATCTCATGGTGGACGTCTGATATAGATGTGAGTCTGAGCAGCTGATTGTGTGTTTTTAGTTAAACATGCACACATTTTCTGGAAATGAAAACCAAGCTGGATACAGACGATTATGTGATGACGACTTAACCTTCTTGCGGTTTGTTTATAACAGAGATTTGTCTTTTCTTTTTTATGGTTTAAGTCACAATGCAGACTAGTGATGCTTGTTCAGTTGTACTTCTTACATTGCCTGTTTTCCAAGTTCAAGTCACGAGTCAGTTTGGTCTGTGTTTGATTAAATACAACATTCTTGGAAAAACCCAGTTTATTACTTTCATGTGGAAGATTATGATGTTTGTCCATTACTTACTTGGTGTTTATTTCGGTTAATATGCAATGGCATATCCAACCTATACTGTTAGATGTTTTTTGTGTTTACAGAATTGTAGAAGTTCCTAAACTTCTCTACTAAAGTTTGAATCACAGGAAATTAAGGATGCATCTACATGAGAACAATCCACATATAACATACTGAGATATAATGTTATTCCACATGTATTCCAGATGTATTCCAACAGTACTATATGCAGAAGTGGCTCTTGAACTTTGTAGATGAGTTACTCATGTAAATTTAATAACTTATTTACAATAAGCATACCTTTGTGTATCTAAACTAACTGTGTTGGATCAAAAAAAACCCAAAAACTCTTATGCTTCCAAATGGTCTGATGTAAATTCTGCTGACAGATGAGAAGACATTTAGTTGCTCTATTTCAGTTGCACTATGTTAAAACCAAGCTTAGTGGCGCCACTGTGAACCATATATATTCAGGTTTATATTCAAATATTCAAGATATTTCCTCAAGTTAGTTCCTCTCCTTCTGGCTAAGGGTCCATTAACAGTTCAGTGTACTGTGTTTGAAGGGAAAGGCCCTTGTTTGCCTGCAGGCCCTCAGTTTCACGTGGGGCTCAATGTTCCCTCTAATTTTTCATGTATCTGGGAAAACACACAAACTTCCCGAGCACACTGTGGACAACTGTGAGAAACATCAGATGTGCACACTGTGGCCACGCACAAGTATCACACTTGTTCAAAACCTTGGATCATAGCTACTTATATGGCTTATTGAAAGAATCAAATCACAGCAGCAATTTTCATTTGTTTATTTCTAATATAAGTGATTTGGCCCACTTGAAAAGAAAAAGACAAAAATCTTGTTCTTTATGGGATGTGTAGTATGTTACATGTGATGGTCCTTGCTTTGGCCATGGAAAGAGAGCTGCTTTGGCCGGTGAGGTCCAGTTGTGGTCTGGCTTAGGGTCCTGTTCTGGAAGAAATGACACATATACATCTTTCAAACTTAACATTTTGTTCACATTAAAACATTCACATTTTGCACAATGATGTGCCCTGTTGCTTGTGATACAGTGGAAATGCCTGCAACTCTTTGTAAATATCTAATTACTCTTCTTTTATTAGTATTTCTACTACCCACAAATTATCCAGTAGTAACAGCATTGAATGATCAATATCCATAAATAAAAAACTCTTAATAAATGTCATTGGAATATGCACAAACCTGACTGAAATTTTACCTTATTTTTCCACGTGGTTGTACACTTTGTCCAGGTAAACTCTGACAGCCATTCCCTCTTAAAAGAACCACATTTCTTTTTTTACTTTGGCTTGGTGAGTGGATGTGGATCCCCATTTATTTCCAGTCATTAACGGGCTTCAGAAAACAATAGCATTGGTCTAATTAATTAGATTAGGACTAATATTAGATATTACTTAATACGTTTGTATCAAATTTTATTTTGTGTGCAGCAGAAATGTTCTTGTTCGCTGAGAACGTGCGAGCAGTGCACCATTGTGCACGCGTACAGCTTGAGGGAACGCTGGGGCTTACATATAACGATAAAAGCTACTGTTTTTCATCCCTTGACCAGTTCCAGCCAGTCTGACTAATGGGCAAATGGTATCACATGACTACCTACTAAAAATCCGCATGAGGTGAAGTCATGAGTGTTGATGTGCGATTGTGCAAGGGTGCAACAGTTTTTTCAAAATTGTTTGAGTTATATGTCTCCATGCTTCTCAATAATAAAAAAAACACTGTTCAATAATTAAAACAGTGCTTTGCCTTTTTTTAAACAGACTCAACATTTTCAGTAATAAATGATTCACTAGAGGATTTATACCTACCGTTACCATTTACTCCACAGGTCACCAACCAGATACTAGCCTAGCCTATCCTATCCCATAACCCTGGACGGTTGTTGGGGGCCCACAGATGATCTGTTGACCAGCTCTCTCCATCCCTCTCTGTCCTCAGCAGTTCTCACGCCTCACTGGGTGTCAAGTGGTTCCATTCTCTGATGTTGTCCTCCATCTTTTCTTTTGTCTTCCGTGTTTCCTGTCACCTTGTACAGTTCCGTGAAGAATGGTCTTAGCAAGGCCTGAAGATAGGGTGATATGTCTGTACCACCACAGTTTCTGCTTTTTAACAGCGGCAAGCAGGTCTTCATGTAGGCCCATGGCTTGACTGATCTTGGCCAAACTTCCTCATTTGTGACATGTTTTTGTGTAGGAGATGCCATTCTCTGTATTCTCTTCTGCAGCTCGACTGCGAGGGACCAAATTTCACAAGCATATAAAAAGATTGAGATGACAAGGGAGGGCGGCAGTCTCACCTTTGATGCCAGAATGATGTTTTTGTCTTTCCATATGGGCTTCAGTTGTCTTTTCATATGGCCAGAGCAGCCATTGTTTGGGCAATTCTGCCAAAACTGAGCACGACAGAACAGATTTTTAACTTAAGAATTATCTGTGAGAGATACCTGCAGCATTAACTAGTCCTTTACCACGTGTTTGTAGATTTCAAGAAAGCCTTTGACCGGGTATGGCATGCTATGCTATTGTGACACACACAAAATGTATGGTCACATTTGATGTAATGTGATGAATGCTTTTATTTTGGTAATTTTTGTAATTATATTTTAATCATTTATTGTCTGTCTGGATAAAAAAGTACAGTGTAAGTATAATTTTGTTTGTTTAATGGGCTTCTACAGCACCTCAGTGCTGCCAGCAGGGAGTAGGACGTTCGTTGGTTTCCCGTTGTGTACCGTCTTATTAACGGACTTTCGCTACTTCCTCATTCTGATGAGAGAAGCTGAGCTGACGGTATACATGGTTGCCTGTCCTCATTATTTCATCAATTGACAGGTTTGTAAGTTTTGTAAACAAGTATGAATGTACATACATGTTGTTTAATATTTATTTGATATGTCAGAGTAACTGAGCTGGGCGGTGGCCGAAGGCGGGGACCTTGGCGATCCGATCCCCGGCTACAGAAGCTGGCTCTTGGGACGTGGAATGTCACCTCTCTGGCAGGGAAGGAGCCCGAGCTGGTGTGTGAGGTCGAGAAGTTCCGACTAGATATAGTCGGGCTCACCTCCACACACAGCTTGGGCTCTGGTACCAGTCCTCTCGAGAGGGGTTGGACTCTCTTCCACTCTGGAGTTGCTCATGGTGAGAGACGCCGAGCAGGTGTGGGTATACTTATAGCCCCCCGGCTTAGCGCCTGTACATTGGGGTTCACCCCGGTGGATGAGAGGGTAGCCTCCATCTGCCTTCGGGTGGGGGGACGGGTCCTGACTGTTGTTTGTGCTTACGCACCAAACAGCAGTTCAGAGTACCCACCCTTTTTGGAGTCCTTGGAGGGGGTGCTGGAGAGCGCTCCCACTGGGGACTCCATCGTTCTGCTGGGGGACTTCAATGCTCATGTGGGCAATGACAGTGAGACCTGGAAGGGCGTGATTGGGAGGAACGGCCCCCCCCCGATCAGAACCCGAATGGTGTTCAGTTATTGGACTTCTGTGCTCGTCACGGACTGTCCATAATGAACACCCTTATGTTCAGACATAAGGGTGTCCATATGTGCACTTGGCACCAGGACACCCTAGGCCGCAGTTCGATGATCGACTTTGTGGTCGTGTCATCGGACTTGCGGCCGCATGTCTTGGACACTCGGGCGAAGAGAGGGGCGGAGCTGTCAACCGATCACCACCTGGTGGTGTGTTGGCTCCGATGGTGGGGGAAGATGCCGGTCCGCCCTGGCAGACCCAAACGTATTGTGAGGGTCTGCTGGGAACGCCTGGCGGAATCCCCTGTCAGAAGGAGTTTCAACTCCCACCTCCAGCAGAACTTCACCCATGTTCCGGGGGAGGCAGGGGACATTGAGTCTGAGTGCACCATGTTCCGCGCCTCCATTGTCGAAGCGGCCAACCGCAGCTGTGGCCGTAAGGTGGTCGGTGCCTGTCGTGGCGGCAACCCCAGAACCCGCTGGTGGACATGGCGGTAAGGGATGCCGTCAAGCTGAAGAAGGAGTCCTATTGGGCCTTTTTGGCCTGTGGAACTCCTGAGGCAGCTGATAGGTACCAGCTGGCCAAGCGGAATGCAGCTTTGGTGGTTGCTGAGGCAAAAACTCGGGCGTGGGAGGAGTTCGGTGAGGCCTTGGAGGACGACTTCCAGGTGGCTTCGAGGAGATTCTGGTCCACCATCAGACGTCTCAGGAGGGGGAAGCAGTGCAGCATCAACACTGTGTATAGTGGGGATGGGGCGCTGCTGACCTCAACTCGGGACGTTGTGACTCGGTGGGGAGAATACTTCGAAGACCTCCTCAATTCCGGCGACACGCCTTCCCAGGAGGAAGCAGACTACAAAAGCGGTAGTTTCTACACTTTCTGATAACATACGTAAATGCGGCATTTACTCTCGCAACATTACTCTAACATCCATCCATCCATCCATTCTCTTCCGCTTATCTGGGGTCGGGTCGCGGGGGCAGCATCTTGAGCAGGGAAGCCCAGACTTCCCTCTCCCTAGCCACTTCGTGCAGCTCCTCCGGGAGAATCCCAAGGCGTTCCCAGGCCAGCCGGGAGACATAGTCTTTCCAGCGTGTCCTGGGTCGTCCCCGGGGCCTCCTCCCGGTAGGACGTGCACCAGGGAGGCGTCCAGGAGGCATCCTGACCAGATGCCCGAGCCACCTCATCTGGCTCCTCTCGATGCGGAGGAGCAGCGGCTCGACTCTGAGTCCCTCCCGGATGACCAAACTTCTCACCCTATCTCTAAGGGAGAGCCCGGACACCCTGCGGAGGAAACTCATTTCGGCCGCTTGTATCCGGGATCTCGTTCTTTCGGTCACGACCCACAGCTCGTGACCATAGGTGAGGGCAGGAACGTAGATCGACCGGTAAATCGAGAGCTTTGCCTTTCGGCTCAGCTCCTTCTTGACCACGACGGACCGATACAGAGTCCGCATCACTGCAGACGCTGCACCGATCCGCCTGTCGATCTCCCGTTCCATCGTACCCTCACTCGTGAACGAGACCCCGAGATACTTGAACTCCTCCACTTGGGGCAGGATCTCATCCCCAACCCGGAGAGGGCACTCCACCCTTTTCCGACTGAGGACCATGGTCTCAGATTTGGAGGTGCTGATTCTCATCCCAACTGCTTCACACTCGGCTGCGAACTGTTCCAGTGAGAGTTGGAGATCACAGCTTGATGAAGCCAACAGCACCACGTCATCTGCAAAAAGCAGAGACGCAATACTGAGGCCACCAAACTGGACACCCTCAACGCCTTGGCTGCGCCTAGAAATTCTGTCCATAAAAGTTATGAACAGAATCGGTGACAAAGGGCAGCCTTGGCGGAGTCCCACCCTCACTGGAAATGAATCCGACTTACTGCGGACCAAACTCTGACATCGGTCGTATAGGGACCGAACAGCCCTTATCAAGGGGTTCGGTACCCCATACTCCCGAAGCACCCCCCACAGAACCCCTCGAGGAACATGGTCGAACGCCTTCTCCAAGTCCACAAAACACATGTAGACTGGTTGGGTGAACTCCCATGCCCCCTCAAGGACCCTGCGGAGGGTGTAGAGCTGGTTCACTGTTCCACGGCCAGGACGAAAACCACATTGCTCCTCCTGAATCCGAGATTCAGGAGGAGCACACTCCTCAGCCTCCCTTACCAGGGAGGCTGAGGAGTGTGATCCCCCTGTAGTTGGAACACACTTCTGGTCCCACTTCTTAAAAAGGGGGACCACCACCCCAGTCTGCCAATCCAGAGGCACTGTCCCGGACGTCCACGCGATGTTGCAGAGGCGTGTCAACCAGGACAGCCCCACAACATCCAGAGCCTTTAGGAACTCCGGGCGGATCTCATCCACCCCCGGGGCCCTGCCACCGAGCAGCTTTTTAACTACCTCGGTGACCTCAACCCCAGAGATAGGAGAGCCCGCCTCAGAGAACCCAGACTCTGCTTCCTCATGGGAAGGCTTGTCGCCGGAATTGAGGAGGTCTTCGAAGTATTCTCCCCACCAAGTCACAACGTCCCGAGTTGAGGTCAGCAGCGCCCCATCCCCACTATACACAGTGTTGATGCTGCACTGCTTTCCCCTCCTGAGATGTCTGATGGTGGACCAGAATCTCCTCGAAACCATCTGGAAGTCGTCCTCCAAGGCCTCACCGAACTCCTCCCACGCCCGAGTTTTTGCCTCAGCAACTACCAAAGCTGCATTCCGCTTGGCCAGCTGGTACCTATCAGCTGCCTCAGGAGTTCCACAGGCCAAAAAGGCCCAATAGGACTCCTTCTTCAGCTTGACGGCATCCCTTACATCCCTGTTGTGTCACCTAAAATGGCGTCCTCCATAACATCGTAGTCGCAGGTTGAGACGAGTTTTATGTTCAATTAGCATGCTACTTCAAGGCTCCAGTGCATCTCCGGCTTTAGTTAAATGTCTTTGTCTTTTGTGCAATAACTTGTTCCAGGTGTATGTACTGTATGTGTATGTTCTTAGTGTTTGCAGTTTAATGCACATGTGAACATTTCAGTTTGTTTTGTTGTTTTGTCAGTTTTGTCAGCTTAAATTTTACTAATTTCAGTCAATGTCACTTTTTGTTTTGCACAGTAAGTCAAGGGGAAACATAAGTGCCCAGTATTTTTATATTGTAGCTGAATGCTAAATTTATATTTTTGATAGTGGTAAAGTACGCTAACGGAGCAGTTTATGGACTGAAAGAGGATGTACAGTATTGCTGTGATTGCAGTATAAACTTCATGGAATGAATGGAAATTGTATGTTGGAAGTTAAAAATGTGAAAAAGACAAATGTGTAAGTATATTGTTTTATTTTTGTTATTTGTGGATATTTTGGAAGAAAAGATATTTATGTTAATGGTAAATAAACATTCTGATGAGAGAAGCTGAGCTGACGGTAAACACGGTTGCCTGTCCTCATTATTTCTTCAATTTACAGAATCTTTTATCTGTCTACGGGATTCAATACCTGGACCTGTAACACTATGGGCACCTTGAGGAAGTATAACATCAGCCCTAACCTTGTCAGAGTCATTCAACACCTGTACAACAAATCATCCAGTGCAGTTTTCTGCAACGGAGACTGGTTCAGGGCAACAATTTGAGTCTGTCAAGGATGCCCTCTCTCCCCCACTCTCTTTAACATCTTTCTGGAGCGTATCATGATGGATGCCCTGGCAGACTATGAAGGAACTGTCAGCATAGGAGGGAGACCAGTTACAAACCTTTGTTTTGGGGATGACATTGTTGGTTGAGCTGGAGATAAGAAAGAACTTGCCAGGTTAGTTGAAAGGCTCGACACCACTTCCTGAGCATATGGAACGGAAATCCATGCAAAGTAAACCAAAATCATGACCAACAACAACAGTGGTATTCTCTTGTACATCAAAGTCAACGGACAGGCACTGGACACAGTGTCCAGATTAAAATACCTCAAAGCAATTGTGTCTGATGACGGATACTAGCAGGAAATTCTTGCCAGAATTGCTCTTGCCGACCACATACAGTGAACCGTAAAGCTGCTCACACTCAAATTCTGAAGGGCTAGTGGAGAGTTCCAGATATTTAATCTAGTGGGAGTACTCGAGGTTGTTGAGACGTAACAGGGGTCATTGAAACCCATTCATATTGGCCTCATTTATAGGTTGTTGGAGTAAAATGAGAGTCGTTCAGCTCTCATGCATCAAATCATACTGAGTGCTTCAGCAATTATCTGTCATGTCTCTTGACAATTAAGCTTTCCTTTTCTTTGTTTTCTTTTCCTAACATGTCTTATCATTCCAGATCCTGTTTCATCTACAATCACTTAATTCCCTGCACCTGCCGTCTTTCCTCACACCTGCAGCCACTCCCCAATCTGTCTCCACACTTCAGAAGCCAGCTCAGCCTTCTGCCTGATTCTGGACTCTACCATTTGCCTTTCATTTTTGGATACCTCTGCCAGGATTATTGAACCCTCTTTTGAGACTTTGCCCACCTGCTACTTTGTCGTACTTTTGGGTTCTCCTTGCCAGTCATATTGTAGTTGTGACAGAACAATCTGGCCAAAATAAACCCAGCCGACAGTGGTCCTGCTCAACAAGACCCCACATCTGAACCCAATCTGACCCAGCGTTATGACCATCACCTCCAGTGTTTAGCCAAGGTCATTCGCTCTACGACTGCTCACCAGAAGCGCAGTATGGACCTTCTCTGGGAACATCTTGCTGCGTTTTCGGCGGCACTACCAGGTCACCCGGTTCCCTCTGCCGTTCCCGAATCTCCTGCTCGGTCGACACTTGGTTCTGAGGCTTGGATTCCACCCCTGGAACGTTGTTCTGGGTCCCCAGGTACCTGCCGTCCTTTTCTGCTCCAATGCTATCTTGCAGCAACCCTCGGCTTTTCCAACTGAGTGAGCCCGCGTGGCGTACATCATCTCCCTGCTCACAGGAAGAGCCTGAGATTGGGGAACTGCCGAGTGGGAGCGGCAGTCGCCTGTCTGTGCCTCTGTCCAGTCTTTCTCCGCCGAGTTCCGAAAGGTCTTTGATCATGTGACTCCTGGGAGAGAGGCAGCCAGGGGTCTGTTGAACTTATCTCAAGGGGGAAGATCTGTGGTGGATTACTCGATAGAGTTCCACACCATGGCAGCGTAGAGTGACTGGAGCACCGCTTCTCTGTTTGACGTTTTTTATAATGGACCTGCACGTCCGCCTTGTGTTGCAGAGACTTTTGGACCATCAGCTTTTTGTAAAAGCGGAGAAATGTGAATTTCATATCTCTGAGGTGTCCTTCCTTGGCTTCGTCATCGGTGTCGGGAAGATTTCTATGGACCCAGCTAAGACTTCAGCTGTTACAGCCTGGCCCACCCCTGGGTCACGTAAGGAGCTGCAACAGTTTGGGGTTTTGCAAACTTTTCCAGAAGGTTCATCGGGAATTATTGTTCCATTGCTGCTCCTCTTACAGCTCTCACGTCTCAGAAGATTTTCTTTAGGTGGTCCCAAGCAGCAGAGGAGGCGTTCAAGGAGTTAAAATCCAGGTTTGCCTCTGCTCCCATACTAACTGTTCCTGATCTGGCTCGACAGTTCATTGTTGAGGTGGATGTGTCACACTCAGGTGTAGGGGCAGTCCTATCTCAGCGGTCGGCCGACGATCAAAAAATTAATCCCTGTGCCTTTTACTCCCGCAAGTTGACGCTGGCAGATAAGAACTACAACATCGGGAACCGGGAACTTCTTGCGGTGAAGTTGGCTCTGGAGGAGTGGAGGCACTGGTTGGAGGGGACTGAGAAATATTTCATAGTGTGGACTGATCACAAGAACCTGGGATATATTCGGTCTGCCAAGAGATTAAACTCTTGGCAGGCTAGGTGGGCTCTGTTTTTTAATCGGTTTAATTTTTGTCTCTCTTACCGACCAGGATCAAAGAACACTAAACCTGACACCCTCTCCCGCCAGTTCCAGTCAGATGATCCTCCAGCTTCACTCAAAAACATTCTGCCTGAAACCTGTGTCATTGGTGCCGTTTCCTGGGAGGTTGAGGACTTGGTAAAGCATTCCTTGAGGGAACAGCCGGCTCCCAGTGCCTGTCCCAATAATCATTTATTTGTCCCTGTTGATATCCGTCCTCAGGTTCTGCAGTGGGGACATGGTTCGCGACTGGCGTGCCACCCAGGGGTTAGGCGCACGTTGGCCTTGTTGCGGCAGTGATTCTGGTGGCCGTCCATGGAGGAAGATATTAAAGAGTTTGTTGCCGCTTGTCCGACCTGTGCACAGCACAAGAATTCTCTGCTTCCTCCCTCTGGACTTCTCCAGCCGCTGCCTCTGCCACGCCGCCCTTGGTCGTATATATCTCTGGACTTTGTTACTGGACTACCGGTCTCTGAGGGCAACAGTTATTCTGACTATTGTTGACTATACCCTGAATTTCACTTGGGATCATTAAAGTATCTATCTATCTATCTATCTATCTATCTATCTATCTATCTATCTATCTATCTATCTATCTATCTATCTATCTATCTATCTATCTATCTATCTATCTATCTATCTATCTATCTATCTATCTATCTATCTATCTAGCTATCTATTGATTGATTTTCTAAGTCTGTCCATCTGGTACCTTTACCAGTTGCCTTGCCAAGAAGACTGCTGATCTGATACTCCTCCATGTTTTCCGGTTGCACGGTCTCCCTAGTGACGTGGTCTCTGATTGGGGGCCACAATTCACATCTCGCTTCTGGCAGGAGTTCTGCAGCTTGCTGGGGGCCAAAGTCAGTCTGACCTCCGGATTTCATCCGCAGTCCAACGGCCAAGCAGAACGCATGAACCAAGAGATGGAGACAGCATTGCGCTGCCTGGCATCTCGCAACCCTTCATCTTGGTCTAGACAATTACTCTGGGTGGAGTACGCCCACAACACCCTGCCCAGTTCTGCCACTGGTCTCTCGCCTTTCCAGTGTTCACAGGGTAATCAACCACCATTGTTTCCTGAGCAGGAACGGGAGGTCGGTGTCCCTTCTGTGCAGATGTTTGTCCGACGATGCCGCCATACCTGGATGCAGGCCCGGGCCGCTTTAGTCCGTTCATGGGATCGGTATAGGCGGTCCGCCAACCCGGAGACACATGCCTGCCCCACAATATAAGCTGGGTTGACGGGTCTGCTTGTCTACACGCGATCTCCCTCTCCGTGTTGAGTCACGGAAGCTGGCTCCTCGGTTTGTGGGACCATTCCCCATCTCCAAGATCAACCCAGTGGCCATTTGTCTGCGTCTGCCTAGTTCCATATGGATACACCCGACATTTCATGTTTCTAGGATCAAACAAGTGAGAGAGAGCCCGTCCCACCTGCTACTCTGTCGTGCTTTTGGGTTCTCTAGTCGTGACATTATCCAATAAAGAAGCTACCCTTGAAGATAACTTGCTTATGTGAAAGTCTCTTTTTTAAAAAAAGCATTTACTATCTTTAAAAGGTGCTACCACAACACAGCTGCCTGAGGCAGAAGCCCCATAGGGTGTGGATAATGTCATTACATTACTGACCACGGTTAATCACTCAAAGTGGCTAAAGAGGGATAAACATCTGTTGTGGGCCAACGGATTAATTCACCCACGAAACACTTGTGCTAATCTCTCACACCACAAAAGACACAGTAGGCTTTAATGAAAAAGACAATATGTCAGTGTTTAATGGTTTAATAGTAATCTCTGGTGATCAGCAAAATATGACAAAAATGGCTGAAGTAAAATTTCTGGAGGAGACAGAGCATGGTTCAGATAGTGTCCATGCCTTTTCTGTAGAAGATGCAGATTACAGGGGAGTGCTGAAGCACTGAGCTGTAATTCAATTACAATGTTTTATGAACAAGGGAGAGAGTTACGATTATCAAAGATGGACTTAATGCAATGGGAAACAAATTTAATTCAGTTGCAGGGACATGTAACTGGATGCAGCAACAGTCAGTGATCTATCTAAACATATTTTGGTTAAACAATTTGTTCTCTTTAAAATGTGGAAAGATTCATATTTATGTTAAAAGAAATGAACAAGATTAATTCTATGTTATTCTATTATTAACATTCATTTTTTAATTAACATTCATATATATTTAATTAAAATTAACAGAAAAATCTTGCAGCATACTGTAGAAATACAGTATATACTGTATATATACTGCATATATCAAATAGCAGAGAAACTGTGGTACCAGAGGGTGAAATTAAACTGTAGCCTTTTAGCTGTCAAACAATGAAAACACAAAGTCTAGACTGGTGTGCCTTTAGCTAAATGTAAAAGGAGCCATGCCTCACTCCTGTCCACTTATCCCCTGCTCATGTGTGTGTTCGTTAATGTGTGCTCTCTCTGAGCATGTGTGCGTTTGTTGATACAATATTAGACGACCTCAGTCTCTGTTTTTCCCACACATCGTCCCGACAAAGCAAAGAACACAGGAGGAAGTAGAGTGAATCAGGAATCTGGGACTTGGTGCTATATATAAAAATTAGATCAGGCCTCTTATAAAACTAAATAGTACGACTATCTTGAGAAAATTTAATTATGTAGATAATGATGCAATTGTTCAACTCGCGCTCGGCTGCAATGGAGTGAAACTGGAGCATCAAATATCTGTAGCATCTGGGCCATATTAAACTCTGCAAAGTATCTGCAGATGAAAGAAACTATTCTCTGTTTTATAAGGTGATGCCTGAGATTTGGCACAGAGCAATGATTATGAAAGTCATCATAAACCCAGACCGAATGAGGATTATCATCATCTCTTTTTCTAAAGTAGATCCAAAGCTTTGAGAAAACAGGCTTTTCTGTTTTGCGGTATCAGACCCGTCGGCACTGGAGACTGGAGACTTTGCAGGGAGAAAGTGATCCTAAATGGACGTGATGTTAGTCTGTATGAGGAGCTTTAGTCCAGCCCTACGGCTGATCACAGGTTTAGAGGACTGAGGCGGTTTTAGTTCATCTTACTACTGGCTGAACGCTTCAATGATGGTAATTTAGAAGTGAGCACAAAGACTCATTTAACGTGTCACAAAGACATGAATCCCTGGGGAACACCAAACATGATGTCAACAGAGAATGATTGAAGCATGAGTCACTGGCTCATCTGGTCATAATGGGTGAAATGCTTTTGTGTGCATGAGAATCACACAAGGAGTGTGTGTGGAGATGTGAAAGCATGCGGGTTCCCGTCATTTTTTTTTTTTTTTTTTCCGCCATTCAGTATTGATTCAAGTCATTCATCTGAAGCTACACATGGACCTAAATTGCATTACTGTAAGCTATAGCATGCTTTTAAATGTAGCTTGTCTGCATTGAGAGTGCGTTGTTCTTCACCGCAACACACTGTCTTTGTTCTGTTCTCTGTGTTGAAGACTGAAAATTTATTTTCTTCAGGTAAGACAAACACCTCCTCTCTCATCTAATGCTGTCAGATTCCATTAAGAAAACATTTCTGATTCCTTTTAGGCTGCATTATAAATGTAATGCAATATAATAATTTAACAGCATTCAGTGGAATAACATTGTAGTATCTATGGAACAAGCAAATGATGTTGATAATATTGATTCCAAGTTTTATTTGAAAGATAGCAAAAGTATTGACATGTTTATATTACTTATAACCATAAAATCCATTGTTTAGTACAGTTGTGTATTAATACTGTGAGTTGGATTTAAACCTTGTTGTCTTGAAGGTAAAGACTTAAATGTGCTTATTTTTCTTAATTACATTAGCGAGCATGTGTGGTTTGTGGCTGTGTGAAGCGGTATTTGTAAAGCACATCAGGTTGTCTCCAGGCTTCACTTCACTTTATGAATTAGGCATGAAGAAAGAGGGATGAGAGAGACACATGTGATGCTGTAGATTTTAGTGTACCTATCACCAAATATCATTGATGATTAAAAAGAAGCAGGTAATCACTCATTTATAAATGCAGCTCAGAATTGTAGTTGTCTTTACTTTCTCTGCAGTAGAAAAAGCGACTCATCTTTCACCAGCAACAAGGTGTCACATGAACAGACTAGACAGAAATTAGTTGATTATTTTAATAAGATATGTTAATATTTGATGAACAAAAAAACCCAAACATTGTTTGCTTAAAAACTTCAAACATCCAATATCAAAAATCCGGAAATGGATTAGATTAACATTTTGTGGTTTATTGAAAATGTCAAAGATAATTGAGTAATAACTTTTTAAAGTTATACTGTACTCCAGAACGTGAATTCATGTGATGTGAAATGTGAATCAAATCACAAGTGGTGTTTTAAACTTCAAATGAAAGACAATTCTTTTATCACTGATAATTCTAATCTTTGTGTCTACAATGTCCCTGGTCTAAAAGCCAAAGCACGCTTCAAAAAAGTTTTTATTCTTGACAAAATTATGTTAAAATATAACATTATAAAAAAAAATCTTTCAGATTTATGCTTAACATTTGGACTCTGGGAGTCTTCATTTTACACCAGGCCAACATGTCATATTTCCATTGCATATACAGGTATATAACAATGTGTGATGAAAGCCAGAGACACAGACATACAATGTACTGTCCATTAATATGCTTCAAACAAGAAACATGTAAAGGAAAAGGTGTGGACAAGTTACCTTTGATCATTGGTCTTGTAAAGATTAACAAACATTTCAGATGTTGGACATCAGATGTTGCCCTGTTCATAAATCAGCACTGGATGACAGGATGAATGGATGAAGGAGGAGTGTTGGAGGACTGACAAAGACCCCACCATTCTATCTGTGGAGGGAAAGGTGTCTGCAGGATGGGTGGGGAGACAGACGGTGTTGGCACAGCCTGAAAGGAGCCTTTCTCCTGCTGCATGTGCCAAGTGGTGTCAGTCTGTCCCTGGCTTTATCAGCACGTCTCAAACTGGAGGCCACGGCCGGAGGACCAGGAATACATTAGGCAAAGCTGCTGAAACATATGGTGTCATTTTCAATGCAACTGACTCTTTGAATTTGATTTGGGCAGTTGACTGTTTTAAGTGTACTTTTGACATGGATTCATAGTTTTTTAGACATGTTTTGGTTCCTTCAATATCTAATCCAACCTCGAGATTTTTTTTGGCCATTTCTTCACTTCAGAATGTCCCCGAAAATCCCCCTAAACATAATCTGTTGTTGAGTTTCACTCCCTTTTCTTCATTTTAGGAATCTGAGCCGCTGACTGATAAAAATCTCAGACCTTTAGGATATGTTGATGTTGCAACTGATACTTCTTGTGTCTTCCCGTTCACTGACATCCACATTTTGACTCAGTGCAGGGTAAAAACCTCCCCGGTGTGAGGCTGACACCTTGGAATGCACACCTGTTGTTTTTTTACTGGAGGGATTATCATGCTTTATACAGAATATCGGTAGAATAAATGTGTATGTAATATATAAAAATATAATACATATATAATATATTATAAATATTATAATATATTTAATATATATTATATATTATATATATATATATAATATATAATATAAATAATATATAATAATAAAAAAATATATATATAAATATAAAACTATAAATAAATTTATTATGAGACTGCGATCAAAGATGGTGCCATGTTGGCTTTTTAGTGTTTGAAAACAAATTTAGTCCCTTGTTTATGGTAATATCGATGCCACTCACATCTGTATGTTAAAATTTAGCTGCCACCAGCAGCTGGCTAGCGTAGTAAAAAATTAGAGTGTAACATAACTCTTTTTTAAATGTCATAAACAACACAAACCATATTTAAAACTAGCTTTAAATGTAGATTTTATTTCCCCCAACTGCTCACAGATATGTATTGGAAAATCTTTCCTTGACAATATTGTTTTTCAATATTATAAATCAGGACAAGACCTTGCTCTAAAATTGATTTTCTTGCTTTTCTCTTTCAGACGTCATTCCTGTAACCCTCCCTGGCCATGAGCGGCAGAGTGAAAATCAAAGTTGCATCTCAGAGTGATGCTGATGTCAGCTCGAGTCTGCCTTTACCTCGCAGCGTGATGCCTCTCTCCAGAACAGATCGCAAACAACAATATGGAGGTCTTCCCAACCCCACCCTGCAGTATCAGCAGGCTGCCAAAATTCAGCCCTCCTATGCGTCATCCTCTGGTTCCTCTGGTCCTGCAGATCCTCTGAGAGGCACTGGCTTGAGGAACCAACTCCTGCAGCAAAAAGCTGGCGTCTACAGAAGAACTGATGGAACATGTTCAGCGTACAGCAGTCCTCAGATACCAAAGAGAGTTATTCCACGATCCAAAGACACTCTAGACCTACAGGCCAGCTCTCTAACCCACCAGGCGTTGCAAAATCTCCAGTTAAAACGAACCACCAACAAAAACTGGACCTTTGGAAAATATCGTCTTAGGAGTGTAGACAATGCAGCTGAGGAAGACGTCATGCACCATCCACCTCCTAATGTTCCTGTTGGTCACAGAGGAGGATATCTGATGAACACCAAGGGGGCAAATGGGAATGAGGGATCAGGTGTGTCCTCAGCAGGACTGGACCACATTCAAAGAGAGGCGAGGAACCTCTGCAGATGGGACCTGCAAACGTCTGCGGGGGACAGGTCCACTAACAGATCTTCTCATCACGCATTCAACATGTCACGCAGAGGGAGTGAGCCAGGAAGAGTCAACATGGCAGCTGTTGCTCCCTTCAGGTTCAGGTGATGGCAGTGTTTCTCCTTGTTTCATGCTCAGTATCACGTGTTCTTGGAGTTTTTTTTTTCCCCAGATGTTCATGTAGTGTGTTTCTTCATCTATTGAATGTTTATATCTGCACCAGTAGGTTTCAGGTCCACGAAGACTCAGATGTCTTCCTTGATGACCTCAGTGACTGTTCCTCTGACTCCATGGAGGTCTGCTGTGACGATCTAGGTGAGTGTACCTGAATCTCAACCCACTGATACTTTCTTCATGGGAAAGAGATTTTGTAACTTGTACAATGAATTTATGTGAAAGGCTAAAAATACCTCAGACTGCAATGCCTGATATTTGAAACATTTGCCAGAAAAAATCTAATTATTTGAAATCGAGTTTTAATTTGCGTGACTTTTGCCACTTCCATAGTTGATTGTGCAAAATTTAAATGCATGTGTTTGATTGTGTGCATCACGTTCTTCAGGATAAAATATCAAACTTATGAGGTAGACGTCTTGATATGAATGAGTCCTGACACTGACTGGTGTTTAGGACAGAAATGCTATCAGCCCATCGCTGCATGTGCAGCACGATTTCGTTGCACTAACTGCATATTTTTAGTTTGTGTATCAGTGATTTCTAAATCAAATGCATTTTCCGCTCCTACTTGTAATTCTGTTCATCCATTTTAAATTTTTGAGTCCGAGTTAGTGATCTGCTGTTCATGCAGCATCAAAGCCCTGTCTGGAATAATGTCCTGACTGGAACTATGGAGAAAAAATAGTTTTCTTAGTGTCATGTAGAAATCGTTTTTTTCCCCACATGATAGTTTGGAGGAAAAAAAGAAGTAAAGGGATAGAGGACAAAATATATCATTTTCTTTTTATGATGAATTAAACTTTTTTTTTTTTTTTTCGTTTTGGATGTGTGATGGAAATACATAATTAACCATTAACCATCAAACTTAACCTCAACCTTTCAAACAATTCATTTTATTAGAAAAAGATTTATATATAATGAACTGCTGTAAATAAATAATAGACCTATTGATTTAAGTGCTGTTTTTTTCTGAGGAATAAAAGATGGCACCACAAAAGACAATTAATACTTAAACACATTTTTGACTGAGATGGATGTTTCTATGGAAATGCTACTACTCATTTCTGGAGGGAACAAATACCTGGAGTCCCAACCATGAAAAAAAAAAAGCAGAACAGACAACAATACTGTTCCATTTCATACCTGCTAGCTGTTAAAATGTTTTAGGAACACAAGGCACTAACATAACTACTACAAATCACCAAGGGCCAAACAGAGTTTGTATTGATTGAACTGTTGAGTATCTGCAATACTTTGACCTGAAACTATAATAATATAATTATAATTATATAATTTTAAAAGAATGCAACTAAAACAAGATTTCCTCGATAAAATAAATTGCTGAATCAGCCGGGCCGTGATTTTCACATATGAAATATTGAGTCAAAAACCAAAGATTGAGACCAACATGAATTTTTACATAGTAATCAATGTTCTGTTAAATTTCATGCTGTTGTGACTGATTGTTGACCCAGATTTAACAGTATATGTATGTGATAAAAAAATGAATGAGATTGGCATTCATAAATATACTAAAAAAAAAATACAGAGTAACACTGCAATATGAAATTCATCATTATAATATATCATCATTATACTGTATATCACCACTAGTTTACTTCACTTAGTTCATTATGTGTTTCATATCCATATCCGTCCGTCTGCCCGTCTGCCCGTCCGTCAGTCTAACTTTATTCTTGATTATCTTAACGTCTTTAAGGGGCGAGCCTGCATCCTCTGGGACAGATCAGACCAGAGACTAGTGTTGAGGAAGAGATGCAGGACTCAACGATTGAGTCATTTGTTGGGAGGATCAGTTTTCACCTCCTGTCCCTATCTGTACCAGCCTGAGTGATGTTCAATTCTCTTGTTGATCACAGACACACACACACACACACACACACATATATATATATATTTATGTGTGTGTGAAATTTTGTAAGTAGAAAATTAAGTAAGTAGAGACACGTTTTCCATGCAAATGCCCTAATCCGTTCCAAGCCCCCCCAAAATTCCGACATAAATGTTTTATAAAGCATAAAAATTCATCAAAACATGTAACAAATACATGTTACGATTAGATTATTACACAATAAATGAGAGTTGTGCGTAATGTAAAAAACAAAGAATAATGAATAAAAATGATCATTTACCTTTTTTTACTGTCCTCATTGTTTTTTGCCCTCTTTGGTTCATGCGCTCTTGCCTCACCATGAACAACAGAGTGAATTAAAAAAGCATATTTTTAAATATCCTTATAAACATAAAAGCATATTTAAAAATAATGTCGGTGTATTTTTTAAATTTTAAATACTTAGTACAACAGAGTTCAACCACAGTCACCTTTTTGCTTCCGTTAACAAGTATGCGCCGAACAATAAGGAGCGCTGTGTGTCCGGTTAAAGTAGAGAAATAAACTCTGTTATTTAGACTGCGCCTCTTTATACAATGAGCCAAATGGTGCGCAAAATACAGTAACTTAAGGACTTTTAAATTGGCAACTAAAGCAATTAGTTTATATACTATAGACTATTATTATAGATATATCCCTACCCTACAGTAAACAGTACCACAGCACTACACCTCTGCTTTATGACAGTTATATCACTGTAGTTAAGGCTTATGCCTCCTACTTAGACACTACACAAGATAAGACCAGAAAAACTTCCACCATTTCATTCATTGCTGAACAACAGATCTTTATTGTTCTTCTCCCACAGCTCAATATTACTACAAAGCGCTGGCAGTACGGGAACAAACTGCTCTGAAAATGACTGCAGCCAATGAGTTCATGTCTAAATCATACATTTTTAAGATTGACATACTGCAGTGTTTACCTGTTATGATTAAATTGTGATTACTTCTCTCCGCTCTCGTCCCGCGTCCAGAGAATGACAGGAAGTGAAACATGAGGTCAAATATGTTTTTTCAAGAACGAAAAAAAACCCCGGTATTAATCGGTTTACAATTATTTTCTGTTCCGATTCTGTTACGGAACATAAAAAAAATATAAAGTTTTCGGTTTCGTTTCAGTTCCTGCCAAAATACCAAACATTTCCGCTTTTCGTTTTCGTTCCATGAACCGGCTCAAAGCCCTGATCAAGAGCCGAATGACAAGGACGCTACATAAACGCCGATCTAGCTCCACACAGAGGTCCCTCTTAGCCAATAGGATGACTGGAAGATACTAGATAATAGCCAATGGCAGAGCAGCTATGAGAATGTTGCGTTCAGGAACCTGTGGGAGCTGCGAGTATCAGCCCATACTGTAATTTTACCTTTCGTAAGTCGAAATTTCTTTCGTAACTGGGGTAATATTTTCCTGCTGAGAAGTTTCGTAAGTAGAAAATTTCGTAAGTAAAAAATTTCGTAAGTAGAGACATTCGTAAGTAGAGGGACCACTGTAATCTGTACACACACACAGACACACGGACACATGAACACACACACTGTAAAAACTCACTTAAAAAACCTAAAGCTTGAAGATGGGGAGACTCACTGTCCCAGGATTATAATACTAAACCTCAAATTAGTCACTGCAGTAAATGATTCGACTTGGACAAGATGCTTTTCCATTGCTGTCGTTTCCAGCAGCTTGACTTCATCATGTCTAGAGACTTGCTCAGGCGACAGAAAGGAACTTTGGTGAGAAGCTGTTTGGTTCAGTCTTCATCCCTTAGGTTCCTTATATTCCACGGTGATTCTACATCGACACATGTGCACATATGGACTGGTGTGTCTGTGGTTTACCCCTTACAGCACATGTGGAAGTCCCCCAGACATTCTTGAATGTGGTGCATTAAAGCAGCTGAGCAGCCACAAAATGATAACATGTGATGTTGAGAGAACACACAGCTGTGTAACTGACCTGTCATACTATACACACACACCTACACACACACACACACACACACACACACACACACACACACACACACACACACACACACACACACACACACACACACACACACACACACACACACACACACACACACTATTATTCACATGACTAGTCGGAAAGCGAGAATCATACACAGATGTGAAAGTAATCCAATAAAGGATGCAGCTCCACCTGTCTCCTGAGGAGTGGTGATGATTGATGGCTGTTGCATTTCTATTTACAGAATGAACCCTATTTTTTTTTTTAAATCTAGCCAATAAAAATCAGGGTCATCTGTGTAATCTGGATGATATGGTTTGTGTGACAGGATTTAGGGTGGAAAAAAAGGAAAAGAAATGAAAATCAATGAAGTGAATAGGGTGAATCCTCCAGTCACCTCGAATGTCTTTAAAACTTTAAAGTTGCTGTGGTTGTAATGTTATCCTGTCAAATCGCTCGACTGCCAACCTCCAGATAGTAGGTGTTAATTCTCTTTGATTAAAAAAAAAAAAAAAAAAAGAAAGCAGTGAAAACTAATGTAGTAAATCTGGAATGCTGGAAGTTGTCACCCTCTAATTCTTGAAGACAGAAAGATGGCAGTGTGGGAAACATCCAAGAAACCTGCCTCAAAACACTGTTTCAATTCAGCAGAATCTAATATGTGTGATTGTGTGTGTGTGTGTGTGTGTGTGTGTGTGTCTGAATTTTTCCAAAGTGCGGTTTTTGGGTGTGTTAATTGCTTAGACTGGCGCATCTCCTCAGTCCTGTTCAATCTGAAGTCACTGATTTGGCTATTTTGTTTTGCATTTGGACAAGCTATCATTCACACTTACTGTATATTTGCATGTAAAATTTGCATTACCATTGTTAGTATTATATAACAAAAACACAGTTGTCTATTTTTAATCAGGATAACACGCTGCTGATTTTCTGCATGTGATTTCTCCAGATTACAAATCTGGAATTGATACGTTAAGGAAGATCAGACTAGCAGATTATCAAAAGATAATCTGGTTGCTCCAGTTGTTGCATTGTGTGAGACTTTTTCACAGGGTTGATCATTTAGTAGATGGCCAGTAATTACACATCATTATGTGGATGGAGTCAAATTAATAACACTTTCACCAGAATCACAAATCCTGCATCACTCCGAGTGTATTGAACAGGGAACGCAGTCGGAGGTAAAGGAGGGGGAGGGGGAGAACAAAAGAATCAGAGGTGATGGTGGGAAGACATCATGTGCTAGAAAAATGATTTGTGATTTATTTCTATCCCAGATTATAATTTCTCATAGCTTTCTTTCATTTCACACATTTAGCAAAGACAGAACCAGGCATCTTGAAAGGAGAGAATATCATTAGAAGGAGGAGGAGGATGGGAGGGAATATCAGAGGCGACGGAGAGGCAGCAGAAAACGAGGGGAGGAGGAAGAGGAGGAGGAGGAGGGAGGGAGGGTTTTTGCGTCTGCCACCACTGTCATTCCGCTGCTGCACGGTTCAGCGGCAGGAGGGTGTGCTGTAGGGAGGAGAGTGGAAAAAACAGAGGACAGGAGAAGGAAGGAGAGAAAGGGAGTGCCTGGGTAGCACTGCAACAGCTGCAGCAGCCTGTCAGGACGGCAGAGGAAGGAAGAGAAGGCTGCAGGACTGCCTTGGGAGGGAGCAGTTCATGCTTGATTCTGCACAAGGAAGGGTTTTTATGAGGAAAACCGTTTTCTCCCATGATGATTTTTAATATGGTCTCACGCAGGAGGTATGCTTAGAAATAGTACAAAAGGCGGAGGAGATGTGAAGATGGAGCGAACAGAGAGCACAAAGGCCTACGGTCCAGCAGATGGCAAAGGAGTTGGTATGGCAGCTAAAAGGGCAATGTCTGGAGTGCCCCAGAGCACACAACGGGGTGAACTGAAGGTTTATCGGCCGGGCAGCTCTGATGGCAAGCTACCAGTGCCCACCAATCTCCGCAAGCAGAGGTCTATGACAAACCTGGCTGTGCTCACGGATGCTGAGAAGAAATTGCACCTTTATGAACCCAAGTGGTGTGATGACATGGCCAAGCCTGGAGCAGGGCAGACCAAGACAAGCAAGTCAAAGACAGCAGGGGGTAGCATCAGTGCAGGAGGGGGCATCCCACTTTCGAGAAATCTATCCAAATCCGAACATTCGTTGTTCCAGGCCAAACCCAAGCCTTTCAGTCCACTGGCTGCTCCCTCTGCTTTGGGCAAACAAAGTCGTATTCCTCGTAGTCCTTATGCTGAGGTGAAGCCTCTGAGCAAGGCACCCGAGGACGGCAAGTCCGATGACGAGATCCTCTCCAGTAAGGCAAAGGCCAATTCTAAGAAGCAGGGAGTCGAAGCGGTGGGGGAGTCTGGTTCCAAAGGGCAGGGAGAGGAAGACGGGGATAAGCCCTTCCTGAAAGTGGACCCAGAACTGGTGGTGACAGTGTTGGGCGACCTGGAGCAGCTGCTCTTCAGTCAGATATTAGGTGAGTACACCGGAACAGTCTCCAGGGCCCCCTCTTTACCGTACGTGTGGCCGCCATGTGCTACAACACCCTGCTTCTCAAAGACAGCAGCACGCCCCCCTTGAAACAGTCACCACATGGCACCTGCTTGCTGCTGCAGACCTATATCCCCCCTGAAACCCTTTTATGCAGCTTGCTGGCTGAAAAAGAAGAGATCCTTGTTGCGCCTGCAATGCATGTGCCTCATAGTATTTAAATTCAGGATGACTTTTGTGCAATTACTAGAACACCAAAGCTACGGTGATGCACCATTGTTCTTATTCTGCTGACTTGTCTCTTAACTGTCATAGGCTCGATGCCATTGAATATTTGAAATCTGCTTGCTTCCTATCGATGGCTGATAGCATGGCAAAAGCCTGAGGGATTTTAGATTATTAGTAGCAGATTGATCCATTTACTTTGCTTATATTTGCTACATTATGTGCCGAAGAACTCAAAGGTCCATCCAGTGCTGCATGTACGCCTGTCGTAAGGGAATGGGGAGGAAAAAGCATGCTCTATTGAAATGATTGGAGACAAACATGCATTTTTAGTTTTTTCCCACCTCCATTCATCTGAACAGCATGCTCAGTGCACTACAGCAGTGCAGAGAAAATGGCTTTCTCTAGCAATAGAGGTCAGAGTTATCAATAGGTTATATTGATAAACAATACAAGTGACTATTAAAATTCAAATTACTTCATATTTGTTTCTTGTTTTCTTTAATGTGTTTATCGGTCCCTCCTTAACAGCAGTCACTGAATATTTCACATCCTATGATGTGAAATGGCAAGAGATGCTCATCATTGTCTTAAGAGACATTCAGATGCAGTTTTTTTTTTTCTCAATAGCTCTTAATTAGGAGATCTTTAAGACTTCAAATAGAGAGGAATGAGACATGGAAAATGAGTTAGCATGTTTCTTCCAAGCTCACCAAAGCATTAATTCATATTCCCAAATTCCTAGCATTGACAAATGTGGTTCGAACATGTCATGTATTATTCAGATGTTTGTTTATCCATTGCTTCAGTATCATCAGGGCAGCATGTTCTGTGTTTCATTTTAATGAACACATCTGTGGTAATTTACTGTGTTATCCATGCCTCATTAGCCAATATGGACATGTGTCACTCATGTTTGTCATACCTTAAGTCAACAGAAACTGTGTTCAATGGCAAGAATATCTTGGATAGCATAATGGCAACGTTGGGTTTGTTGTTTCTAAAAGATGGAGAATACATGTCAGCTTCATTAAACCAGCATCCCAGTAGAATGATTTTGATTGATAAATCTCCTCTCCTCATTGTGACACCCTGATTTCTGTGATGTTCTTGGAGCCAAATGCTCATGTCATGGTCATGGATCATGGTGATGGAATCATGTAATCGCTGATTACATCCCGCTTCAAAGCGGTGATGTTAATGTAATTGTCAGTGTTTGTGTGTTCATTCGTCCGTTGGTATGTCCTGTTGCAGAGAAAGATGAAACAAAAAACACATTACAGGTCAAGGTCAAATTTCAACTTTTGTGCACTCAGGAACCGGATAAGAGAGAAAGAGGAGGGGGAAAGCCAGTATGAGTAAGACCATAGATCAAAGCTACTGCTTTGATCTACAAAAGTAGGTCAGAGCACTTGCTGTGATCTTTGACCTATGCAAGTAGGTCAGGGTTAAATCTTGAATTCAGGGGTGTCGCGGGATGTTGCAGTCTGTGGCTGCATTGGTTCTAGTTACTGACTTAGATTTGATTAACAAAATCGAGAACATTTCTTTGATGACAGTAATCGTAAAGATTGCATTACATCCCATAGCTTTTCCATGACCTCGTTCTACAGTGCCTTTAGAGTGGACGTGTTCTTGCAAAAGTTCAATGTTTTCATTTATATGCTGCAGTATTTTTCTGAGTGCTTATGTCTCAGGACACAGCTGTGCTTCTACAGTTGAAATCATTCTAAACTTGCAAAATTATACATTAACATCTAACTGTAGATTGTCTCTTAGTTTACAGATATGATGTCAAGACCGACTGCAGTTAATGGGTTTGGTTATTACATTAATAATAAAATAAAATAAAAAATAAAATAATAATAATAATAATAATATAAGATAAAAATACAATATAATATAAAATAATAAAATATAAATTGTAACATAATAATGAGCTCACTTTCTAAATTTGTGCAATTTGACCGCTGTCATGTATAGGAATGTCACATGACTCCATCAGAAGGCATGGCTGCAGAAAAACTGTACGCTGTGAAAATGTAAATGAAAGCAGACAAATCGGTCTGAGGATATTAGGGTGATAGATAAGGGGCATTCATGAAGAACGCACAAGATCAGAGTAAGTCAGACAGCAGGACTCCTGGAAAAATTCTCCTCCAGATAGCAAAAGGATGAGCGAACCACATTTCATTGTAATTATACATGATCTGTCATGCAAGAGCTCTAAGGCAGCGATGGCCTATGGCTATGTAGAATCATAGTGGAGCAGTGGAATGGGTGAGGCGATGGTCACAGACGGCATTATGACAATCTGACAGAACTTGCAGAGTTCACAGAGTCACAAAAATGTTGAGTGCACGGTTCGGACAACCGTTACATTATTAAAAGGCAGGTGAAACACTGTAGGACTGGGGATTCACATTTGAGAAACATATTTGATGTTTCCTTTTTCCAACAATACCATCAGCAAAAAATGGAAAATCAACTAGTTCCTCATTACTTCACATTTACCTAACAATACAGTTGTCCATCAAGATGACTTGCCCGTAACGATAGATGGCCATGAATTTAGGCCTGTTTCAATGCAGAAAACCTATGTTTGCATTATTCATATTTTCTGTTCTGCCTCAGTATTCTCTTTTTATTCTCTTGAAGTCGATATAGCTGCAGTCCAGGCAGACAAAGCATCAGGCAAACAAAGTACTGCATACTCAGAACCCCTTCCTCTGCATGCGTGTTCTTTTAAGACTTTTACATATAAATAATTTTCATTAGCAGTTGCTCCTGGACTGAAAAGCATTCCCACCTTATGAGCACGTTTTACTAGCATAAGGAAATTATGTTGATATGTTGATTAACATATCTGATTGATTAACGTATTTGATTAACATATTTGTTGATTAACATATTTGTGGTTTTGTAAAAAATATCTTAGCAAATATGTGAAGTGAAAGAAAAGGTTTTTTATGTGATCCTGATGCTATCAATTCATACGTGTCCCCCTGAATGACATATTCTTATGAGAGCAGCACATAACACACTGTGTGCGTGCGTGTGTGTGCGTGTGCGTGCGTGTGTGTGCGCGTGTGTGAGATCTCTGACATCCTGCCTTTCCTTCAGCTCCTCCAGAATGAATTTTAAGTTTAGCTTTTTATTCCAAACAGATTTCTTCTTCCCATTGCTGGAGAAAACCACGTCTGCTTGTGTTTTTTTGTTTTTTTGTTTTGTTTTTTAAAGTTTGAGAGATTTTCTCTGTGTCATGGTTAGCACAACATTGCACACTTTAAATAGCAGCCAACTGTCTAATAAAACATTGACCTGCAGTGAGTGAATCTTACTTAATTATCTGAAGAGAAAAGAAAACCAAGGCCTCCAAAGCCCGAATGCATCCCCCAGTCGGGAAACGTAAGCCACAGGGACCCTTTTAGTATTTATTTTCAGCGTGAACCATGTTGGAGCAGACGGTGCTAGACAGGAGGTTTCCACGGTGACAGAGCCCATGGAGTGAAATTTGTCTGACTAATGATGTGCACTTATGTTTTTTGCACCCTTGCAGTGATGACATCTGTCACATCAGTCCACGCATAGATAATTTAAGTGAGAACACATGCATGTAGAAGTAAAAATATATGGATCTAGATTTTCTAAAACACAAGCTTGGACCATAATAAAACAGCTGCTTGCATTGCTCAAGGTTTTATGATCTTTTGTTTTGCATAACTGCCTCATAGATCCTGAATCCCAAAGGAAGAGAACCGTGCAGAATGTCCTCGACCTCCGCCAGAATTTGGAGGATACAATGTCAAGTCTGCGGGGTTCTCAGCTGAGTCACAGGTACGTTTTATAATGGAGACCTATAAACCAAAAAAATATGTGCAATTTGTTCATCAAACCCTGACTTTGAAAAGAAAGTCACATGAACAAGCAGCAAACACTTGGTTGGATCGATGCATAATGTAATAATGAGTAAACATTTGTCCCGAGGCTGCTTGGAGAGGTGCCACCTAGAAAACATCTGGTTTCCATCCTTCTTAAATCAGAACTTCATTTTAGGAATCTCTGTTTTGCTCTTGTAAGCAAAAAAAAAAGCCTCCCATTACTTTGTTGCAGCAACTGCAGTGTTATAAGACATCAGTGGAGACAAAGGTCATTATTTCATTTGGATTTAAATGTTAGGATTAAATAGTCTGTGTGATGTGAAGACTAGTCTACTTGAGTTACAAACATTAGTCTTTAACCTGCATTAATGAGTATTGTCTATTACCAGAGACGTTTTTGGTAGAAGTTAAAGGGTTAATAATCTGTGATCATATCATAAAAAGCTAAGGTGGCACCCAGTGGACTGAAAATCTCTACTAACATTATCCAAAGTCAAATCATGATTTAAATTTGCTTGATTTGGAACAACGGTTCATTTTAAAAGTGCTTTTTTTTTTTTTTTTTTTTTTAAATAAACTTGGATCCATACCAAATTATGCACACTAATTTTGAATCCCATGCATTATACCCTAAGACCTTAATGATGTAATTAAATCTTGTAATCTTGTAAAAGATCCTGGATTCACCCCTTTATTTTGGAGCCACCACAAAAGTTAAGGAAGTGTGATTTGGCCAAAGTTTTATTCTTTGGCGATCCATTCAGTTTTATTATTATTAATTTTTTATGTAATTCTGCTGAAGAGCCAACACCAACAAACAAAGTTCTGCAGCTCTATAAAACTTTAAAGGTCTCAGCTGCTCTCTTTAACCTCTGAAGTCATCTGTTTACTGCAGCAAAAACACAAAATATCAAAGGACTGAGTAATTTATTAGTTGGTGAAGAAAACTCAATAACGATTGGTACAAGGCCAACAAAATAAGCAAAACCATGAATTACTAGGCCTCCATTAAACTGGTCAGGTTCACAGAAACATGGAAGCTATTAAAGTAAGTATGCATGTTTGTTTTTTAGCCAGGAGTTAAGATTAAATTGAAGCAGTTTCTTTAAGTCCTATATTTATTGTTGTATATATTTTGTATCTGCAACACTGGTCATAAATAACAGAAGACTGCTACGCCTCAGATACATTTGAGTGTATTATGGAGTTTGTCCTCCCGAGAGAACTTCAGGCTGTCGGATGTCAGCTGAGACAGCTGCTACAAGACAACATTGGGGTCCATTGTAGTCGATTGATTTGAAGCGCCATTTACTGGTTTCCCCAAAACTAAGAACAGACACTTGCGGTTGTGGTTATTAGGTCATACGCGAATAACCACAACCAAGAAGAGATAGAGCACATTAGTCCATTTAAACTAAATGGCCTAAACCCACTCTGACCATTTGCTGTTGTTTTTTTTTTTTTTTTTTTTTTTTAAGGTTCACAGAAAATTGCGGTTGCAGGTTTTTTAAGTTACAGCTCAAAGCTACAGAATTTTTTTTTTTTTTCTATTGCTATTTCTATTTTATATCCCTGTGTTTCATTTGGGCAGAGCACTCATTCCTTGTTATTTCTTTGTCTAAACACACTTAAAGCTCAAATTATTTTTTGAAAAGAATCACTCCATGCATTTGAGTGAACTATTGTCCTGGGCTGCTTTTCTTTTATTTAGCCCAAGTGAAAAGTTAAGATAATTTTACATTGATGGCTGACAAAGCCAAATGTAGTTCTAAGAACTAGAGCTGTTCTGGGCCATAACAATTTTGTCATATTTTACAATATACTGTAATTCATGGGCGGCATGGTGGCGCAATGGTTAGCGCTGTCGCCTCACAACACGGCGGACCCGGGTTCGAGTCCCGCTCTGTGCGGAGTTCGCATGCTCTCCCTGTGTCTGCGTGGGTTCTCTCCGGGTTCTCCGGTTTCCTCCCACCCCCAAAAGCATGCGCTTCAGGTTGATTGGCCGTTCCAAATTGCCCGTAGGAATGAGTGTGTGTGCGCATGGTTGTGTGTCTTTCTGTGTGGCTCCGCAGTGCACTGGCGTCGTACCCGGAGTGTCCCCCGCCTCACGCCCTATGCCGCCAAGATAGGCTCCGGCTCCCCCGTGACCTGCTGCGGCAGAATTAGCGGTGGTAATCAGAAGATGACATGACATGACTGTAATTCATCCATTAAAGATTCTTAGCCTGCCCATTTAAATACTGGAGAGGCACCGGTGTCCATATTAATGAATTATCCATCACCACCGGATAAAAATACTCTTTTGGTTGTAGGTATTGAAATATTTATTTAGGTGAGTTGGTTCATGTAGTTATGTAATGGGCAAACACAGAAGAGGCTCCCAGCCATAGGGGAACCGCTCAGACTGCTGTATTTACGGCGCCATTTTTTTCCTACATTTTATCTAAAAAGTCTCAGGCATAGAGAGGGTCACTGTATGATGAATGAACAGAAATATTCCATCATCCGTCGCTCTGCCTTTAAGTTTCTAACTTTAGTCCCTTTAACACAGACGTACTGTATGTGGGTCACTCTGGAGGACGCGTGACGATCAAAGAAAAACATCATATTTGTAAAAAAAAATGTCAACTAACGTCTCGCGTATAAAAAGGTAATGCACACAAACCCTTCCTGTGTTTCTTTCTAGCTGTCTGGACAGCAGTAACGTGGGCTATGACAGTGATGAGACCAACGCTCGCAGCATTTCCAGTCTGTCCAACCGTTCGTCTCCTCTCTCGTGGCGCCACGGCCAGGCCAGCCCTCGACTGCAAGCTGGTGATGCACCATCCTCCACTGGTGGAGGATACCAGGGGAGCAAGACTGCCTCCCAGTATGTAGCCCATACGATGCCAACTCGCTGCTCTGGCCGCCTCAGTGGCACGTCTCGCATTGAGCTTGTCGAAGGTTTGGATGACACCGATCTCAAGTCTGGTTACCTGAGTGACAGCGACCTTCTAGGAAAGAGCCTGCCGGACGATGGTGACGACAACATAGCAAACGGGTAAGAGCATCCAAAGATTTAACCTGGTGCCAACATGACATATCTATCTACCTGTAGGACATGCAAATTATGGTGAGACGTAGAGTAGTGGGCAGCTCCATCATGGTTCTACCCAGTCAGCAACTTATAAAAGAGGCAGTGCCTTGTTCAAGCACACCTCGCCAGTGCTCGACAGGTGAAGTGGCACCTCTCCATTGCCAGTTCACACTCCAAAATCTTTTGCCCGACATGGGTATTGAGCCATCCACCCTCCTGTCTCAAGCCAAAGACCCAGTGGACTGAGCTACTGCCTCCCAATTTCATGCTGACTCTGTGAGTTTTTGTGTTTGACATGTTGAACTTTGCTTATCCATCAGCTTTTTTGGCTCTTAGGGATTTCTCACAGTCTCTTTCAGATCGTTTGAGGTTGCTGATCAGGTGTTTTTCATCAGATGAAAAGAAAATGTGAACTCTCCTTGGGCGTCCTCTTGGAGACAACATAAATGTAAAACTTTTGAAGATGAGATCAACCATCTTCAGAAAAAAAAAAGATAATTTATACCCCAAAAGTGATTATTTTCCTTCCAGTTTCTGTTTCTGTCATTCGTCACGACCACCTTCTTCACCTCTGTCCTCTCACATCATCTGCGTGTCTTTAGCTAATTCTCTTTTTCAAGTTGACAGCTGAGAGAGTCAGAGAGAGGGAGAGAAAGAATCGGGGCAGTTCTTCAGTGCGGTTTAGCAGCTTTTCTCTGATGTGCATGCCGAGGGATTTACACTCAGCCTCTGGAGCTCTTATTGGGCCCTGAGAGCCAGGTCACATTCTTAAGACAGGGTGCAGTAACAGGAATAAACGAGCTGAGACATTTAGATGAAAGTAAAGAAGAAAGTGGTCAAGTTGAGTTTTGTAAAATTTGGTGGTGAATCAGAAAAGAAAGAAAAATCTGACATGAAATTTGACTCTAATTTTCCAAGACTGACACGTGGCTACATGGGTAGACTTTTATACTTATTTTTGGAGGGAGCCTTGATGGCTTTAACAGAGATTATCTCATATCCCTCACTGTAACACATATGTACTTGAAATCTATTTAAATCCTCCCTGTGCTACATGCTGTCTCTTGCTGTGTGGACTCTGCCTTGATGGTTTGGTGAGACACAGGTGAGTGTGGGGCTCACCTCTGTCCAACAACACCTGCACAACTGGGCCCCAAAATGGATTATTTCCAATTGTGGGTAATTATGGATGCGGGTGTGGATATATAAGTGTTATGTCTTTTCCACTGTGTTACCACCGCAGAAATGGTAAACTATTGTGTGTTCCAAAATGAACCAATGTATGGAAGTAGTGGCTGCTACTTCCTCTCTGACTTCGACTCAGTTGGTTGTATTTAGAAGATCCAGCACTTATAAGACCCCCTGATTCATATGCTTTGCTGGTATGTGACTGAGTTTGTGCAGAGGAGTATGAAGTATCCTTAATTTTCTAACATGAACAATTTGTATATTGCTGTGTAATGTCAAGAATCCATCCTGCCTCACACACACACACACACACACACACACACACTAGCAGCCTTTGGTAGATAACAAGCTGATCCGCGTTTTGTTGCAGCAACACATGGTATAATTTTCGTCTGACAGTATTGTAAATTCTTTTATGCATTTGCATTTTCCCTGTACAGTACTCTCCTTTTCACACACCCACAGTTAAGCTCATACGGAGCCTTTAGCTACCAGCTCTTGAAAATAGATCAGGCTCCTCCTGCGTATCCATGGAAACCAACCACTAATCGACTCTGTGCAGAAATGCAATTTCTGTTCCCTTTCACTAGAGCCACGGTTTGACATTTTCTAAGTTTTCACTTTATGTGAAATGAACTATGTTAAAATAAAGGAATATTTTTCAAATGATACTGTTGATTTAAGTATTTAATGTTCATTTGATGCATAAGTCTAATGGATAATCTTTAAAACCCCAAAAAGGCAGAAATCAAGTGGTCAGTTTCTAATGGACATTGGTTAACCCACACCAGACAGCACAGGTTTTCCAGAGGCTAAATGTACACACTCTGACAGTAATCACTGTTACTGTGTGTTTGCTTGATCAATAATCCGATAGGACACACAGCCCAAATCGCCTCATGAGCAGCATCTTTCAGTGAGACAGAATGTTCAGAAAAATTCAAGTTCAAGAAGGTTTTTTTTTTAAATATATTTTGAATCGGATTCTAATACTGATTGCTTGTAGTATTGTGTACATGTAGTGATAGCAATATTGATTCGTATCACCTCACAATATTAGCATGCGTAGTCTTACTTAAAACAGCATTTATTTGTTTATTTGTTTTTGGTGATAAGGTAATGATAAAAAAAATAAATTGTTAAAGAAATCAAGTTGGTATTATGTTAACAATTTGAATTGAACTGAAAATAAATGTTTAATGGACTTACATAGAGTTTAATGTTCTTTCAGATATGATACATGGTACATGTTATATTTTCTTTGCTGTGGTTTATTACACTGAAAAGTGTTTGTAATTATTTGTTTCCATAGTTTTTATTCTTCAATGCACAGCCTCTCTGAAAGAAAGAACTCTTTCATGAAGGTGAAACCATATTTACTTTAAGACAATTATAGTAGATCACAATTCTTATGGTCAGTCAGCACACATCGTCATGCTTCTCTCAACCCAGTTATGGAAATACTGAGGATGGGAGAATACTTGACTAGTTACAACTGGTAGTTATTATGGGCAGTGTAATTTTAGCATTATTCTTAATTTCCAATCTTGCCCTCAGCAGACACTGTGTCTCCTTCAAATGTTGGCTTATGTTTACTGGCTCATTTCCTTGGTGACTGAGAGACTGTGTTTCGTATCTTGACAGTTTTGAGTTTATTTTTTAGTTCGACTTAACCATGTCAGACAACCCTTTCCTGTTGTCAGGTTCTTCACACCGTTTTGGCAGAGTTTGTCATATGATTTCATTCCGTGCAAGCCATATTTAAGAAGCTGTTTTACAAGGAGAGCAGCAGTCGGATTATATTGCTGGTGTATGGTTGTTTTTTTCCATATCTGTTGTATAAATAATTGTGACATTTCAACTTTCAGTGCCAATTTAGTGGCGGTCAGTCAGTTACCACTGATGCTCTGCAGACTCTCAGCTGTAAGTGTCTGTAAGCACAAGATAGTGTCTCGTTTCTACACAGATGTTCTGGAAGAAAACGTCTTCTTTTTCTTTCCTAATGTTATGGAGCTGATGGTTTGAAAACATTGCTTAATGTTTGTAACAGAACATGTGGATTTCACATGGGGCCCATCTCCCCGAACACGGTTATTGTATCTGACAGATTTACAAATGACCTTAGCTTTAGAAACCTTAAATTGCAACATCTCGTTGAATAAAAGGCAAATATCCTTCAGCATTTGGTTTGGCTCCAGTCATTTGTCTGACTGAGGAGGGAAGTGGTGAAAAGCACCTAGCTGCAGTAAAGAGATGGGGATACAGCAGTGCCTCATCAGAAGAAGAGGTTTACCTTTTATGTTTCTTTCATTGCCCTTGAAAAACCATAATACATAATAATCTGTTTTATGTCAGATTTTTACAAATCCTAATTGATTTATTCATCATTGCTAGATTCATCAGTTGGTGTTGTTGGCTGCCGTTGTAGTACCGGTTTAAAAGCTAGGGGGCAGTACATCTGGCTGCAAACACTGACAATGTTTTTGTGTCTCAAACCCCATTGTTTAGTTGGTAAACGTACATGTACTGTACTGCATGTGACTTTTCATACATGTTCAACAGTGTTGCAAACTAAAAGAATTAATGTGTTCCAAGTTTCATCCAAAATTGTTCTGGTTTATATTTTCATTTGTGTGTTACTGTTTTATTAAAAATGCCCTCGGCTGCAATTTTCACAGGTTTGATATCTCTCGTAAGCCCCTCCCCTTTCCGCTCAGTAGCAAGGATGGGTATCCTCCATCCATCCATCCATCCGTCCATCCATCCATCCATCCATCCATCCATCCATCCATCCATCCATCCATCCATCCATCCACCCATCCATCCATCCATCCATCCATCCACCCATTGGCTTATCTGCATTTAGGGTAACGGGTCTGCTGGAGCCAATCTTAGGTGGCTACGGGAGAGAGGCAGGGTACACCCCGGATGAGACGCCAGCTCATTATGGGGCACATGGCGATCATTGAAGGAAAAAAGAGTTCCTTTAGCTACACTCTCAATTCCTGGATTAATTTGAGCAAGTCATCCAGGTATAAGCATACTGAATTTCATCATTAATAGTTGTGTGAATGAACTGATATCCTTCTCAATAGGTTGAGTATGGAAGTGTTCCATTGTGGCTTCTGTTTTTGGTTCACAAAGGCAATGCAGGGAATATGTGAACAAATGACTGCGTTACACATTCAGAAGACACAAAGCAACACCAGCAGGTATTTGGAGTCTTGCTTTTAGCTATGTGATGTATGTTTGGATCTCCACTATGAAGGATGTATGTGTTCTCCATCTGCTAAATGCCCCCATATGTTCATCAAGTTGCATAAAGTTTATTAAAAACATCAGAGATGATGATGATTCTCAATGATTCTGTCACTTTGCGCAACACATCCTTTGCAGAGACACATAAATGATTGATTAGAGTTAGGAATAGAGAAGCTTTGGATAGATAGATAGATAGATAGATAGATAGATAGATAGATAGATAGATAGATAGATAGATAGATAGATAGATAGATAGATAGATAGATAGATAGATAGATAGATAGATAGATAGATAGATAGATACTTTATTAATCAATTAATTAAATTGCACTTAATTGCATTTAATTTGCAATTAAATAATTTAATTTGAAATTGCATTTAATTTGAAATTTAATTTACATTTAAATTAAATTAAATGCAAAATTTATTAATTTAAATTTTGCATTTAAATTAAATTTTGCATTTAAATTAAATTTTGCATTTAATTTGAAATATAATTTGAAATTGCATTTAATTTGAAATTGCATTTAATGACACATGCATTAAATGGTAAATTTTGTTGTTAAGCTAATATACCATGTCTAGTAAAATTTTGCAAAAAAACTAGAAAAAATTGTAGAAACATAGAGTATATGTATAAATAATATACATATAGTCACAGTTAAGTAAAAGGATGTATTGTTCATCTGATATCTTTAGTCACACATAACAAGTCAGTTTAATCAAAACTGATGCTTCCAATACTGTTCTGTAAATACTGTAGATCAAAAAGACAACAAGCAAATGACTGAAAAAAATCCCGTACACTCATGTTGCAAAGGGATTAGTGGGCTGATATTTGGAGGACCTGTATTGTGTTTCTGCATAGTGCATGCAGGCAGCAATGCAGAGCAGAGGGCTGGTTCAGCAGCATCACACCTCGGATCATGCGGCAACATGGCTCGGGATGTGCTGCCATGGTAACCGTCTTCCACTGACCCACTGATGGGCTGCCTTGTGTGTCAGGGTGATGGCTGTTGAGCAGATGCATGTGTGGAGGGTGTGTGTGTGTGTGTAGGGGGGGGGGGGTTAAATGCCTGGTATATGATGATGGAGGGAAACAGATAGCAAAATAAAATGGAGAGAGAGAGAGACTGTGAGGGTGTCATGTTATCCATTTAAACAGATTGCTTTGTAATTGTCACTGTTTACTGTTTCAAAGTATGTTTTGCTATTTCCAAGTTTTATATTCCTTGTTACTTATTGAGGGATTATTTTTACCAGAAACCTTGAATGAACTGTTTCAAGATAGAGCCATAAAGATTGATTGCATTAATTTCCCTGGATCATAAAACACATTTTGATGACTCACATGCAACAAATGTATGTGCTTGGTGTCTTTACCTCCATAACTGTGCATAAGTCTGTGGCTTTTTGTTTTGCTTCTCTTTTCCATCGTAACCATAATTAATCCTGTGAGTGAATGTGTTCATAGTTTGGCAAGTAAAGCGTGAAAGTTAACATTAAAGTTCTCTAAAAACTGAAATACTTTTCAGCATCTGTCATGGAAACTATATCTACATTCACACTGCAGATGAAATCAATACTTTTCATTCAAATCAGATTGTTTGGATTAGCTGTTTTTATCCATCTTTGAACATGACCCATATCTGACATCACTGTGAACACATCCACACCAACCTCACATTTAAATCATTTAATGCTGTCAAACCACAGAAAATATCTTAAAACAGCATCTACAATGAAGTAGTAGACGTACATTTGATATCATTGTTTCCTATAATGGTTATAGTGTGGCAACAATTATGTTCTCACTGGGTGAAAGAGGCAAGGAGGGTTTTGTTTCTCCCCTTTGCTCACACAGAAACAAGGAAACCAAAAGATACGATCCAGATGCCGACAACAGAGACCGAACCGATTCAGTTTGATCATTTAATGAACAAAATACGATACAGATGATAAACTTGCAATAGGTTAAGGGCGGTAAGGGTACAATCCAAAAAAAGATATCCCGTTGGCAAAATATTCTAATGGGGAACAGGCAAAGTACAAAAAATGGAGAGCACAACACTGGGAAAGGCTGACGTAAGGAATGATGATGCACTGAGGAAGAGGGAGAGCCAAGATGAAATGCACAGGATAATCAGGGACAGATGACACTAACCAATGCAATATCTAAGACAAGAAGCAGTGAAACATGATGCATAAGGAGAGATCTTACAAATTCAAACAAGAACTGACTAAAACTAAATCATTAAACCATGATATTTAATTAAAGCATCTTAAAATTGAATTTTGCACACACACCCCCCCCTGTCTGTTCATTGTCACTTCTTATTCAGCTTTGTGCACCATTTTTGAGAATCGACGACACAAAAGGAACGTGAGAATGTTCAGGCAGACCAAAAGAAAAGAGGATTTTGGACCTGACTGTCCACAAAGTCGTCGCCGCGCTGTGGGTTCGCATCAACGTGAAAAGGATCACGTTCCCTTTTGTTTGTGTTGTTCGCTCTGTGATGAAAAAAAAAAAACACTTCTGAATTTATTTCATCACTCGCTCCAGTGGTGTCGACACACCAGTGAGTCAACAAATGCAATCTGTATTCACAAAGGGTTTTGCTGCAGTCATCTGATCTTGGATCGGCGCCTTTGGCAGTCGGCACTCAATTTCCTTTTCCCTCCCTGGGTTGGACCTCACTCCACTCCCTGAGTGCTTCCCCTAAATACTGAAGCCTCACACTTTTTCTGACCCATTTAAACCCATCTCTGAAAAGACTGGGCTGTTTCCTCACTGCTCCAGTCTTCCTCTGGTGCTTGCTGGGATTACAGTTTAGTGAGGTCACTGTTTGAGGGTCACCTCCTCATGGGCTGTGGCTCTGAAAGAAAGGATTTTGGTTTTTTTTGCCTCTCAATGACACGTTTCAAGGCCCTAACTCATGCATTTAATCACTGTGAGTTCATTGGTTTTACAACAGCTGAAGTATAAGTAATAAAAAAAACTACACATTATTAGTACTGTTGTTACATGTTACATGTTTACCAGACCTGTATTACCTACAGGTGCCACAATCAACTACTCAAACACATCTGGGGTCAATCTGCAGAGTTCTTTCCCACAAAGGATCAGGAAAACACTGGATCTTCAAAAGCTGCATCCATCTTCACGATAACATCTTCAACTACATGTATAATGGAGCGTTATAGCAGCATTCAGGGGGGGTTTGAATCATCGCTGTATCATGCCTGTGTGTGGTCGTCTGGGTGAGAAGCTCCGATTCCACTAGCGAGTGTGTGCTACTCAATCTCAGCTAGAAAGCATGATTCCATTCTGTGTAATAGAATCAGATTTACAGGGACAAAACTACATGATTGGGAATGGTGTGGTACCTTTTCATTCACCATTCAACATTTGTTGCTTTTGATTTTTAAGTTGAGCAAAAATATCAGATGGCAGATAGTTGCTTTCGATTAATAATACGCTGCCTTGTGTTGGATTTGGCTTTGCCTCAACTCTTGTGTTGATAACAGATCTGTGTTACTCAAGACGGCAAATCGAGTTGGTACAAGTTTGTTTTCAAATGCCTGATCAATCAGTTTGATATAAACTCGTCTGCCAAAGATAAAAGCATGACATCAGGAAATGGTGCAGCCTCCTGGGAGGCAGCAGCAGAATAGACCAGCCAGGCTATAAATGTGGCACCGCACAGGAGCGTAGGTCTCAGAATCAAGCATGCATCAGCTGAAATGTGGGTGGAAGTTTCCAGTCTGAGGTTGATGGAGACGGTGAATTTATTTTCCAGTCCAATAATCAGTCAGAGTCCATTTTCTGAGGATCCTTGGAGAGAGGGGGTGGTGGGCTGCCGTCCCAGACGCAGTCAATGATGCATCTCACTGATAAACCGCTGCTCTGCAATGAAGGCAGCCCAACCCTATTTGTCTTGCTTTAGTCAGACTTAATACAGATCAAAATTAGGCTCCAACAGGATCAAAAGATATATTTAAAACATAAAAATCGGAATCCCTTTGATTGAGTGATACTCAAACAGACATAAATCATTAACACACTGTGGTTCTGTCTCTCTGATGTAATTTCCTTGATTGTGCCACTGAAATCACTGCACACAGTGGAGGAATGTCCGCTTCAAAGAGATGAAAACCCAGCAACATCCTATTTTTTTTTCCCAAATGCCATGTGGTCACTCTTTTGATGCACAGTAATAGAGAATGAACACTGAACTGAGGCATAGTGAGGTCCAGTTTTGCCTTTTTACGCCCCCTGCTGGAAATAGAATGTCATGATTCTGGCTGTGGAGCTGCACAAGAAACAACTGGTTCCAATTCATTCAGATTTACTGTATTGTGTGGAAAGGTAGCCAATCTTTAACTGAGGCTTTGCATTTATATATAAATGCTACTCAAACTACTAAATTATATTTCCTGGTTTATTGTCATTGAGTAAGAAAACGTATCTCTCCACATGATTTAATGGCTTTTCAGGCTGTGGAGTTTAGACCCTCAGTTCCAGTTAAAGGGAATATTAATGATGCATTTTAGACAGTATTTACTTTGGTGGGTTTTTAGGGGAGCAATCCCCCTCCACCCCCAGCATGACAGTCTCACTGTGCACAAAGCAAAGTCCATAAAGAAATAGTTTTCCACATGTGGTGCGGATGACTGAAATGCACAGATTCCTTACCTCAGTCTCATCCAACACATGTGAGGAGAACTGGAACAACAAGGTTTGAATAAGGCAGCCATTATCAGCCAACATCAGTTCAAACCCTCACAGTAAAATTCTGTGGGAACAAATCTCTGCAGCCAGACTGGAGACAACAATCAGACATACAGTACATGTTGCTGCTAAAATGTCCACATACTTTTGGGCATTAGGGCTATAGACTTACAAGAACACCTGAGTTGTGATTCAGTATTTTGTGCCTCATGGGGTACAGTAAGCAATATAATGATTTGATTTAATTGTGGATCCTAAGATGGATCAATTTGAGTTTTTATTTATTTATTTATTTTTAGCTGGTTGGGGTTAAACACAAAACTAAGAGAGAACAAAATACTAAGATTTGGCATTCATCCTATTAATGCTGATTTTTAAAGAATTGACACCGCATCACACTAAATACTGCTACTGCGTCATTTTTGTTGCTGTTTCCCTGGTGGCAGATGCTTTCTATCCGTTATCCTACGAAGCAGCTGCTGTGTTAAATGATCTAAAAGGCGTGAGAAAGTTTTCCAGTTCTTTTGAGAACTGGAAAACTTTTGGTCTATGATCCAGATCTATATTCATCACTAAATCCCTAAGGTCACGTATTGGAGCACAGTAAATGTGAAGTGGCCAACATGACTGATAGATCAGAAACCATCAAGGTTCAGATCAGATCAGCTTAACCCTCGAGAACTGTTTGGTCCAAAAAAGGACATTTTTGTTGTTTTTATGTGTTTCTCTCCCAATAAATCAGTCAATTGAAAGGCTAAATATATGAAATTTTGCCAGTAATTTTCTTTCAACTTTATTTTCTAAATTCCTTAATGCCTGTCATTGGAAGTGTATAGAATAGCAGATTTTCACTGTGTATACAAATTACCTGATTGGGCCAAAAATGCTCCCATTGACTCCCATTATAACCACATATTTTTCATATACTATAAGCATATACTATATATATATATATATATATATATATATATATATATATATATATATATATATATATATATATATATATATATATATAATAGCTTTATATATTATATATGTATATTATATATATATTACTATATACAATAATGCTGACATGTTTTTATGAAACTAGATCTTCATTGTCTGCAGCAAGACAATGACCCCAAAATCACCCCACAACCCAGAAACAGACCCACTGTCCTGCAAAAACATTCATCCAATAGTTGTAATATCTTCATTAGAAGTATTAAACTGTGCACTACCTTGGAAATATTCCATATTTTGTGTTTTTCCCATTGGAAGAAAAACAGGGTTCTAATGGCAAATTCCATATAAACATATATAATAATAATAATAAATATAATAAACTTTATATCTATGGATAGGGCTGAAGTAATGGAAAAGATTTGATGCATTGAAAGGAAAAAAATTTTCTGTATTACTTTTTTTTTTACACGTTTATGAGACGGCTCTTTTTGGACCCAATTAGATAATGTGTATAGCCATTTTAATCGGTTTTCAAGGGTTAAACCAGTGAAAGTCAGAGATTCAGCCTATCTGACCTCCCACGTAAACGCTGTATCTATGAAGTCACAGTTTGTACATTAGAGAAATCCGGTGGGGGTGGGTGATGATGCTAAATGACCGTCCACCTAAACAAACACGTGGGAGATGTTTCTGAGACCAGCCATCCTGTTATCGATGCAGGACAGCTGTTATTGTACGGCACAAACACAACTTCAAGGCTTCTCAGAAGAGAAGCTTCTTTAACAGCTTTGAGGCCTGGTAGGATGAGATAAACAAGAGACAAAAAAAAAAAAAAAATGCTCTTCTCTTTTGTTTGTGACGTAAACAATTTATATCGCTCATCAGTCTCGGCAAAGAATCTTTTTTTTTTGTCTGCTTCTGAAAGTAACCAATAGAAAACAGTAATGTTCTGTGATTTCTCCAAAGGAGTGATGGGCTGGGAGAACTTCTTTGTTTTTATATATATATATCAGATGACGATCAAAGAGGTGATAAGAAACGCAGAGCAGACACAACAAGTTTTTATCGAACAGACATCACGTTCCATTGGAGATGTTTTGGGGAAGGTCCTCCTGGTCGAGTTCACACTCTGACAGCAAAACCGCAGTCATTCTGAATTCCATTTATGTTGACTCTGTATTTGTTTTATAAAAATGTGGCCTTGTGTGGAAAAAAAAAAAAAAAAAAAATCAGAGCAAGCCTCAAAACTGTAAAAAACCACGAGGGTCAAAAAGTTCTTTTGTTCGAGACAGTTCCTTCTGATAATCCCGAAGCTCTTTGGTTTGCTCCGTACTTCTTTGAATAAGTGGATCTCCTGGAATATGAGGAGAATGTGGCTTCATGGTTTTCGGGCATTATTTATGGCACTTTGAGCCAAAAGGAGACTCGCATTGGAGCAAGCGGATCAGGGTTATCACGTGGACAGTGTGTGGGTGTGGGTCCTCCTCCACCCACACAGCCTGTACCTCCTGGAGTTGTTTACAGAGCTGAATCTGGTGAGGTCATCCCTGAGCGACTGTTCCACTGCTAATGAGAGAGGTGGGTAGGTTTTCCAAGGCTACTCATGCCTCCCTGGAGGTCCTTGTGTCAAATGTGGGCTTTGTGGTCACGCTCACACTGATTCAGGCTTTACCTTGATCCAGTATTTTCTGGCCAGGTCCAAGAGAGTAATAAATGAGGATGGAACATGTTTTATTTTTAAAGGACTGTGTCATGTTAATCATATCTTTTAATGTCTGACCCTGGACTCTGATTTACTTTTATGGTTTGAGTCAGATTTAAAAACTTGGCAGTGACTCAAACTCACTCTTAAAAGCTGACTTGGGAAACCAAGAACACTATCATCCAGCTTTATTTGACAGAATTTACTGAGTTGAAATAAAACGAAATCAGTTTACACTGGTATATGTGAATATTAGGTAGAGGAATTCACACAAATAAGCACCTTTCAGTGATAACAGACGTAAGAAATACATATTTGAGATCTTATATTTAAGTGACATGGTATCATAGATGAGACTCTCCCTTCATCAGGTATTCGGGAATTTTTTTTTTCTTTTAAAATTTAATCTGTTGAACCATTTGCCAAAACTGCAACTTCTGAACAGTAATATGTTACAAATCAAGACATCAGTCAGTTATTTGAAAATAATAGAGCTTTTTAATCAATGTTGAAAATACAAATTGTTTGAAGTTTAGTTTAAAATAAATTCTTTAAAGACATGTGCCAACTAAACAGTAACACCAACAAACTTATTATTATATGAGTGATAAAATTATTTTAAAAAAAATAGTCAGATGGAACACTTTTCTTAACTGATTACCATGTCCTTACTTTTATTTTGATGATCACTGTCTACCCAGGGCAGTTTTAGGGTCAGACCTTTTTGGGGGGGGTTCAGCCCCCAGAGGTAGGACAAAAAAATTAACCTGATTTGTTAAACTAAAGCAGGAATAATGAAACAAATGAGGCAAAGATCAGAGATCAGTGGGTGGAAATGAACCACTGACATGGTTATGTAACTTGATTGGATGTAGACACAGACAAACACAATTTGATATAAAAGTAGACACAACAATGTTAAATCCTGAAGAAATATATTGACCATGTGTTTTGCTCAATCCAGTTTAAAGTTATTAATGTTTTATATATTTTCTATCATAGGATTCTCTCTTATTTTTTCATTCAGTCATTCGTTTTCTTTTGCCTCTTCCTCCTTAGTTGTGGGTCGTGGAGTTTGCTGGAGCCTATCTCAGCCAATGTTTTCCAGTTTATTCTACTCTATCAGTTTGAAGGTCTCAAGTAATCATCAAAGACACTGCAGTATGACTGTAGTATCATCTTAGGTTCCACAAATTATTAAATGTACACTACCAGACTGAAAGGGGTTTTAGTCCTTCTGATATCCAAGTGTTTGTATCTGGAATGAAACACGCTGAGTGTCTTTTTCCAATCGTTGATATCAACATTCACAATTTTTTCCTGTTTGAGGCTTTTACTAAACACTGTAATTAAAACAGAACGTGGGATTTCTTCTACATGACACTGAAAAGCTTTTACTGGTGAGGACCTCGTCCCTAAATCTACATAAGAAGTTTTAGATCCTGTTGTTCTGACTTGGTGGCCTGTATACTGCTCTGTCTATGTTTCTTCGTCATCATCTGCCACACGGGTCTGCTCACTCTCACCTTTCAGACCCTTCCCTTTCCCCTTCTTTCATTGATTGATTGCTTGATTGATTGCTTGGTTGGTTGGTTGGTTGGTTCATTCATTCATTCATTTATTCATACAAGGACTGCACAGAAATGCCCCAGGTGAAATCGAACAACATAAAACAAGTATTTTAATAATACAATTTTTTTAAAATTATAAATAGATAGTATATAATGAGTGAAGGTGCTTTTTCCATTACCCCATATACAGTAAGTCTAATTCTGAGACAAGAAACATGAAACAACTGGAAACAAATTCCAATTGTAGCCATGCAGCAATATGTCAGCCTGAATCAATATTAATGTTAATTTGCTAAACTGAACAGGGAAAAGAGAAAATTAAAAAAAAAACAAAAAAACAATTTTAAATTTAAAATTAAAAGCTAGTTAATGGCTGTTCTGACTAAAATATATGACACAACACAAAAATTATTCCCAGCCTTGCGTTTTGACTTTGCATTTTATTCAGAATACAGTTGAACGTTTACAATGCCCTTAATGTGTGACATTACCCGTCTAATACTCTACCAGGAACTGGCTGATGCTGGAATGAATAAGTGAACATATCAGGCGCCTGAGTCTTGGTGGCGACATTACTAATAAAATTCAACACTCTTCCAAACCGAGAAACCCACATGTCACATTAACACATAAAGACAACATCACTTTAACTTTATTAACATTAGTCAGAACTGCCACCAATCAGAGTGAGATGGGACATTTGTGGTTATTTCCACTTGAGTGAGGGTGGGTGAGTTTGTTTAGTCTGTCAGGGTGGTGCTGTGTGTTTTTGACCATCCATTATGTATTAAATTAAATCCCTGGAGGTGTGTGTGTGTGTGTGTGTGTGTGGGGGGGGGGGGTTAGCCCCTCCACTAAAGGTCAAACACTGCCTATGTCACGTGTTTTTGTCTGTATTAAAAGATGAAATGCGTGGGTCAGAGCGTATTTTAACAAGGTGGTGTCAGTAAATGTACTCTAGTGAAGGGTGTGGGGGCTTCCCCCTCCACCGTTTACTTAAAGAGTAAGATTACTCGCTAATCGCCCACAGTAACGTGTTCCACGCAGCAGATGGGTGGGGTGGGGTGGGGGGGGCGAGAGGAGGAGTTGCCCGCTCCACAGCAGCCTGGTGCGCTGCGCTCTCGGACGCGGGGCAGAAGCGCGTCACCGCTCGGGGATGGAATGAAGTTGCGCTTCAGCCGATTCTTGTAGTTTTGTTCGATAATCGGTAATCGATCAGTAATGAGCGGTCGCGTTCTGATCGGGAAAGTTCCTCCTCTGCAGTCTGCGCTGACTTTAAGGTAATGCCAGCCGGATAAAAACCTGATGACGACTTTTTTTCGTTAAAAATATGGAATTTATTGAGATGCCTCAGGAGTTTTTCCAAGTTGATTTTCAATTACAGCACATGTAACGTGGACGGAACGCGAAGATTAATCATTTATAAGTTTTAAAGTTAACATTAGTAGTAGAATTACATTGTAGGGGATGGATTAAACTGGTGTTACCACAAAAAAAAAAAAGAAAAAAAAAAGCATCGCCCTTGGGCATGGAAGTATGATTTCTGACATACTTTTAGATTGAACTGGATGCATTAAAGGTTTCGTTTTGTTGTTTGGGAGGCGTCTGATGTTGGAGGTCACCAGGGTTAAATCAGAAGAACCCACGTGGTATTAAAATCGATAACATCTGTGGAAACCGTTTCATTCTTTTCAGGATTCCGCTGCTGCGTCAGCATCATCCTCTGATCAATGTGTCTTTGTCTCTGCTCTTCATTGTGGAGGCAAGAGACACAAGTGAACCGCAAGATGCATCACTTTTTATACTGATTATAGAAATGGGCTGAGAGTTGGAATATTTTTTGCCAAAAAATACACTATTAATCAGTAGTTTGGAATAACCAAATGAAACAGGAACAGTCTAAATAGATCAATGCAAAAGATTTTATTTGAAGTTTTGTTTCCACATTCAATGGAAAGTTCTATTTTAATGACAACTGCAGTCTCAAAATCTTTCCCTTGAATTTGGACGTTCCAAACAGACGATGATTCCAGGCAAACCGCAAAGTCCACTGATGCTTGATTTGAGAGGTCCTGGATCAAGGAGGTCGTCTGAGTCTAGAGCCTAGAAAAAAGTGCTGGTGGGGCGGCTGCAGCATTTAAACTCAGGAATGTTCAAGAACTAGAGATCTTTGTACAGAAGCATCCTCAGGAATCCAGCCAGAAGCTGGACATGCATCATATTTATGGCACATGATTGCAAAAGGCTCTCTATAAAATTCTTTTTCCATTTATGTGTTGAATCGTTACGCTGCACTAGTCCATAAGTAACATTTTGTGGTTTATTTATTATATTCATATATATATTATATTCATATATATATATATATATATTGATTGTAGCTATTTAAACTATTCCTGCTCAATTTGGTTATTGCAATCAGTTTGAAAATAGCTTTTTTTTCCTCTTCAACACAGTATTTAAAGTAAAATTTTACCAGGAAAATGTTGTATGTATAGTCATGTTCTCATCATATTTTCCCCATCCATCTTTGAAGTGTCTTCATGTCTATAGGTGTGTTTGTCACAATGTTGTTAGATCCAGATCTGATCTCATTATGATCCCCCCCACCCAATCATCCCTTCTTCTTCTTCTTTTACAGCAGAAATACTCAAATAATAGCGCAGACACATAAATCAGAGGGATGTTGGGTTTGTGCCACTGAAAACAAAGAGTTAATTGCCACCCAGTGTCTGAAATATGCACTTTACTGGTGTCCTCCCACCATCTCCCCGTCTGGATTTCACCTCTGGGAGCAGACAGTTTGACTTGTAACATCAACAGCCCACAAGCCCTCCTGTCTCGTTTTAGCTTGACGTCCCCATGAGGTTATTCACGGGCCCTTTTGTTGCCTCTGACAGAGGTAATACTGTTCAAGACATACCACAAATATCTGGGCTTAATGTAAATCAAAATTACTCTCCTTAATGATTTTATGTGAGAAAGTTTTAAACATCAATCTTGTGTTTTTCTGTGTTCTTGTCAAGCTTGAGCCTGATGTCGTTTATCTACAGCCACAAATCATATCGCAAACACGTTGCTTTCAGGCATCAGAATCCATCACAACCAGCGTGACCTGACAGCCTAAACCGCTTCTCTGTGTTACAGCTGTGACTGCAGCTCAGCTGAAGCACTGATTAAATCCAATTCTGTATGTGCAAGGACCATTTTTGTCTCGCAGTATTTTTCTATGCAATTCCATGTTCCATGCCTCTCCTAATTGCGGGCTGCACAGCCACAAAGAACATTTTCATCTCAGCAGAGAAAACACGAGAGAGGGAAAAGAACTGATTCAGATCAAGCAGTGACTCAACTTTTAAATTATTAATTTACCTTTTCCTACGTGCCACATTTTTGAACCCTGGCATGAATTTCATTTCCACCCATGGTTACCGTTCGTAATGATGGAGAACGACATTATACAAATCTGAGCTGGACTTGAGATGGAATTTATTCTCCTAGACTGAGAACTACAGAATTTAAACTTCTCAATTACACACTATGTATTCAAAGACACTTAGTGCTTGGGGAGCAGCTTCCTCCCGGTCTTCCTCATGTGATGGGGTCGATCTAGCAGCATCTGTTTCAGAGTAACACATGACTTTATTGTAGGGTGGAGGGAGGGGTTTAGAATTGTGATTTTGCCTCATCCTTCTTTGGAACACACCCAGCTGCTTGCTGAAATACCTTTTTTTTTTTTTTTTTTTTTTTTGCTTAACTTAATTTACCAGCATATTCTGTAACATAATCTGTAACATATTCTGTCCCTTATCGATCTTGGGAAAGTTTATAGTTTATTTTTTGGTTTGAAAATGGGTTCCAGAGGCTTTGTTGTGCTTTTTTTTTTTTTTTTTTTTTGGCATTTGTAAGATTTGTAATTTTGAGGTTTGAGACATTTAGTTTTTGTCAATGTCACAAAATCAATGTCACAACAAAATAAAAGAAAAATAATCTTTAAAAGCTTCAAAACTACTTGTGCAGATACGGGGCAAAGAATGAATTTACCCATTTTGGTCAACATATTGCCTGGAGATCTGATCTGTGGCAGCTGCAGCCATGCTGGTGGAATTACCTGCTCATCTGAGCATGTGCCCCCCCCTCCAGATAAGGCTTACAGCTAACAGATGGATGCACCGCTGTTGCTGCCAACCTTTAGACACAGATTTCTACACATTTACACTTTTTTTCATTTACATTTGCCGTTCAGTCGATGGCAGCACTGTTTTGCTGAAGGGTCTTCCTTGTCCTGTTTCAGTTGGGACGAGAGCAGCTCCATTAGCAGCGGGCTCAGCGATGGCGAAGGGGACGGGTCGGAAAACCTCAGCTCAGAGGAGTTTAACGCCAGCTCCTCCCTCAACTCCCTACCGAGCACGCCCCTGGGATCCAGACGCAACTCTTCTGTTATGGTGAGCTGACATTCTGCATCCAACAGTCAAGTAATCAGGTAGCTTGTCTTCATTCATGCAACAATCCTTTGTGGTTAAGTCAACCCCACTTAAAGTACTTTGTTAGACACGGAAACACCTAATTTTGCTTTTAACTGCATTATTTGAAGAATCAAACCTTGCTCAAGGTTCTCTAAAATCATCAAAAGGTGAAGGAAATGGAAACTGAACTTTATTTAAGAAGTCATAATTTAAGTAGCTGCTTTCTACAATCTAAAGGAAGATGATTGTGCTGTGTTAAAAACAAACACTTCTAGGGGATGTAGCTGTGATGGTTGTGGTTACCACTGAGGATAATGTTTCACCCTAAACCTAACCCTAACCCAGCTGAGGCTGATCTGGATCAGTTCCAAAACATTTGGTAAGATAGATTCATCTGCAAAGTGAAAATATGACCTATGAAGTGTAATAATGTCAATCACTTTTAAAAAGGCCTTCATTCCTCAACAAAGCCATTTCCGTTTTGTTATGAAATTTCAGTGGTTTTTTTTTTTTTTTTTTTTTTTTTTTGTGAAATAAGTGAAATATACCTGTGTCAACTCAAACATGTTTGATATTATTATATATACAACTGTATTATTATTCGTCATCATTCACAAATGTATAAGTGGTATTTGTCTTTATCCAGCTTTGCAGAGTTTGGTGTTTTTTTATTACTTAATGCTCAGAGGGGAGAATTGGACATCAGTGCTACTCAATGAGCCGTCTGTCGCTGGGTGACAGTCGTGGAGCCAAGAAGCAGCGTGAGCGGTTTTGTCTTGACAGCCTCGTCCTCAATGCACCGCATGAGTTCCTGAGCAAATGTTGGCTAATGTTTTCAAGAGCTTTCAGGTTAGAGGGATGCTATTTAAATCGAGTCCGTGCAGTGACCCACTTATTACAGTGGAGCTTTGAGCAGTCAGGTGAAGAGGGTGGTGGTAACTGTTGTTTGAAGGCTATTGCTTCAGTCTGGATCTGCATGTTGAAGTTATGTGATTGGTGAGTGACTAGTTGGTGATCTTAACGAGTGGTGGGTGTGCTGCGTGGGGACAATGGTTCTTCATGGTAAAATACTCTGACCCTGGGACTTGTTGTCCAGGTGTGACTTTCCTCTGAGACTGAACAAACACTTGTAAATCAGTTGGAGATGACTTACTATGTCTTTGTATCACCACAACTGTTTATTGGTAGCATGATGTAAAGCTTTTGTAGCTTTTTGTGTGCTGAACACATGGACAGCGTACAAAGGTGCTAACCAACTATTGTACAAACCATTTACCCAAGTTTTTTTTGTCCACTGCACAGTAAAATAAAAACTCCAGTTCTCCCCTCTTTTAAGATTCCTTTCATTTTTGTTTTCCTCCCCTCGTCTTCTACTGTGGTTACTACTGCTCGAGTTATATCTCTTCCTTCCCACTGCAATGCAGCGGAGAAGAAGTAAAAGACTGCAAACAACAATCATCTCAACCACTAATACAAAGTGCAGTGAATTCAGGGTTTCCAACACTGTGCCTTTTGCCCGCTTCTTTCTCTCTCAGCTCAGAACTGATGCTGAAAAGCGTTCTCTGGTGGAGAGCGGACTTTCCTGGTACAGTGAGGACGGCAAAGCCGGACACAAACTCAACAGCTGCAGCTACGACACGGGGAGTCTGAAGACAGAAGCCCCAAGCAAGTGGAGAAAGAAGCCTCCGAGCGTCAGTGAAGATTCGGGGAGTAGAGGGGAAGTGAAAAAACCTCAGAGTCTGGGTCAGCCAGGAAGTTTCAGGAAGGGCCGTAATCCTCCTGTCGGCGTGACGTCGCCCATCACTCATACCTCTCAGAGCATGTTGAAGGTGGCAGGTGAGACCTCTCATCTACGCATCTCATATGCTCCATCCCATTTCCTCTTAAATAGGAGTGTTTTGGAAAAGTGACATTGTAGAGGAATCTGAAATTTCCCAACAGAAAATATGTCTTTTATAATTTCTTGAAAAGTCAGGATTTGTTTATATTTCCTTTATTGATTCACTAACCGAGTGCAGACAAATCAGATGTTAACCAGTTCTTATCTTTTAACTAGTTCCTTCAGTCAGTACACATTCACCCTATCTATGCTTGTCTCTAATGATGAATAATGAGTTTGTTTTATATGACCTTGATTAGTCTTCATATTGGTAAAAAAAATAATTTGTATTATATGCAAATGAGTCAAACTGTGAGTCAATTTCAACATCATGGACGCGTCAAAGCTCTCAGAATAAATACTACTAATAGATCTTTGCTGATTTGAAATGACATGCACGTGAACTTTTATGATAAGGTGTGTGTCCACAGAAAATCCGTGTGTGTCTGTGTGTGTGTGTAACTGCTGGTTCCGTTCCATTTATCCACATTTTTTCCCGATTCTTTCTCTTTTTATTAATTGTAATGGTTGATAAACAATGTTGTCATTCACCTTTATAATTTCTGTCTTTCTGCAGCACCTAAAAGTGAGAAGCCACTGGATAAAACCAAGATTTCCATCAAAGCTGCTGGTTTACAACGGTCTCGTTCGGATGCTGGCAGGGATCATCATCATCATCAGGCGGAGCACCGTAAACCCCCGTCAGGTTTAGTCAAACCCACTGCTGGAGCCTCGTTTGGGTACAAGAAGCCACCAGTAGCCACTGGTACAGCTACAGTTCTGACAGCAGGGGGCACCACCATCTCCAGTGGCTCTGCCACTGTGGGGAAAACCCCCAAGTCATCTAGTATCCCTGTGAAGCCTGTGGGAGGAAGAGCACCATCTGGTCGAAAGAACAGCTTTGATGCCAGCAGTGAGCAGGGCTTCCTGGGGCCAAACGCTCGAAACAGCATTCAGTACCGCAGCCTGCCTCGACCGGCCAAATCGAGCACGCTCAGTGTGATCGGTCGCCCCTCACCCCGGCCTGTCAGTGGCACCATTGACCCTAGTCTGTTGAGTCTGAAACCTGTTCCCATGGCCTCCACAGGCCCCAGAGTTAAAGACCCAAGTAGCTGCAGCAGCAAAATGGTAAATCGAACAAGCATAGGCCCGGTGAATCAGACAGACCGGGAGAAGGAGAAGGAGAGAGCCAAGGCCAAAGCTGTGGGTGCTGACATGGACTGTGGTTCTCTGAAAGGAGATGAAAATAGTTCCACAATGGGCTCTGCAGTCAAACTGCATGGGCTGAGACGGACCAACAGCAACAAGTACCCAGAACTGTCGTCACCCACCACACCAAGGTCATTAAAAAGATGCTTTAAGGCATCGTCTGATGTCATCTCTGACAGACTTCAGTAACTTGGATTGTTAAATTCTCCTGAATATAATACTGTATATATGTGTATGTGTGTGTGTCTATATATATATATATATATATATATATATATATATATATATGTATATCTATCTATCTATCTATCTATCTATCTATCTATCTATCTATCTATCTATCTATATAAGCAAGTATGCATATACAGTAACCCCTCGTTACTTGTGGTTAACGCGTTCCAGGAACCACCCACAAAAACGACATTCTGAAACTATTTATTTTATTATTTACGGTAATTTAAACGTTTATGAACCCTCACCAAACTGATATTAAACCACGTTCTTACCTGTATTAACTTTTCCCACACTCTTATAGACTGTTTAAAGCCTTTTTCTGTCTTACGGAACTGCGCTGCGTTCTGAGAATCACTGAACGCAGCGCACTTCCAGATGCCGTCAGCCAATAGAAAGCGCGTACGGTATCACGTGACTACCTACTAAAAATCAGCAATGTAGTGAAGCCGCGCATGTTGATGCACGAATGCATGAGGGATTATTGTATATATGTGTGTGTGTGTATATATATATATATTTTAGTTGTTTGTAGTACTTGTTTTGGACATAATGTCTCAGATTTCTAATAGTGTGATTTCTTTCCTTGTGTTTGATCACTAGGCTGCTAAACACAAAGTCTCTGGGTCACCCACCTAGCTTGGCTCACCTGGACAAAGTCAACTCCAACAGTCTTGACTCCTGTGTGACCATCCAGGATCTCCCACCCAAAGTCCCCCCATATTCCAAGCTGCAGGACCTAGCTGGTTCTCACACCCCCGTCCGCCTCACGCCCAGCCCAGCGCCTCTACTGCACATTGATTCTACCAGCTCCTACCCCAGTGAGAACCTGAGTGTGAGCGGGTCACCACTGCTCTACCCCAAACTGTCCGGTTTGCACCGCAGCCTGGAGTCCCTGCCCCTGCAGATGAGCGTGCCTTCCAGTTCCAGGTTCATCAAAACTGAGAAGCATGACAATGAAGAGAGGGGGACGGGAACCTGGGGAGCCGAACATAGGACCTCCCTCAACTTAGCAGAGAGGTAGGTCTCATCTTAAGAGGGATCTCATATTGTTGGTATTGCTGAATAGGCAAAGTTGACGAAACGTGATTCCGTCGTTTCCTTTGACCTCAGCGTGTGTGCGTTAAGTTATAAAACGAAACCATGTTCAACTGTGGTGAGATGGGAATAAATGGTCGCTGCAAAAGTGTGAGGTTCCAAATTCCTACCTAAATGAAGTGATTTTTACTGTTTCAAGAAATGGTAATGGGGTCAGAATTAACAACATTTTAATTGCTTAACAACACATGTAGAATTTCTGTTGGTCAGAATGAGCTCCTGACCCCCTGACCTTTCGTGACCAGGACATAAAAAATAATTTTGATTAATTGATTCCTTCATTCATTCATTCATTCATTGTCCACCGCTTCATCCGCTGTAAGTGGGTCGCAGGGAGCTGGAGCCTATCCCAGCTGACTGAGGGCATGAGGCGGGGAAAACTCCAGGCGCGACGCCAGTGCACCGCAGAGCCACACAGAGACACAGACAAACACACAGGCACACACTCACACTATACGGTCAATTTGGGACCGGCCAATTAACCTGAAGCGCATGTTTTTAGTGGGTGGGAGGAAGCCGGAGAACTTGGAGAGAACCCACGCAGACACGGGGGAGAACATGCAAACTCCGCACAGAGCAGGACGCGAACCCGAAAGCACCTTTCTGTGCGGCGACAGCGCTACCCACCAGCGCCACCGTGCCGCCCGATTACGTAACTTAAAAGAGAAATAAGAAAGAAAATAATATTTGAGTAAAAATGGTCGTCTTTCTGTGAGCTGCTTTTATATATATATATATATATATATATATATATATATATATATATATATATATATATATATATATATATATGCACACACACACACACACACATATATACTGTATATATATATTATTAACATATATTATTAATATATGTAATTAACAATATATATTATTATGTATATTATTATTAATATATTGTATAATATATATAATACTGCATTTGTCTTTGCTGCTGATACATGATTAATTACCACAGTTTCAGCATGAAAAGGTCTTAACATGGGCCAGCTCTTGGCAGCAGCCGCCCATATTTTATGTGCCTTTCTTTTTTTTTTAGGAATGGAAACTCTGCTTTGCCATGTAGAATATGGAAAGCTAAATCCATCAGGAGATTTCTGCTTGTTAAGTTGGACATTGTCTGAATATTTTCATACCATAGGACTGCAGCTTCAGGCCAGTTTCCAGTATGCCATATGGGAGAGATATCACAGCTCTATGTTTTTGCAGGCCCTTTCATTTATAGCGTTAGTGCATGTCTCTGAGGAACATACAATTACTGTTTATTCTCTTTTAATAATGTTTTTATTGTCTCCTCTGCAGCTTGCAGACAGACAGAAACACCTTACCGAAGAAAGGCTTAGAGTACGTCCAGCTCTTGTTTTTCCACGCGCCCGTCTGAATCCTCCTCTCGTCCCGTATCGTCGTCCTTCAACCTTAAATTTGTCTTTCGTTTTCTCAGATGCTTCGGCTCAAGCCTGTCTGAGAGTGAAGGGAGTAAACCGGGCAGACGCCACTCCCACACCATATCCAGCATGACGGAGAGCCATAGCCCCCCCCCTCAGCTGCCTTCTCCCACCCACCCCTTCCAGCCCTCCTCCCGCAAGGCTCCTCTCACCAACGTGGGTGAGTGCTCTGGCTTCATTTGAATGACAAGTTCTAAAAGCACTCACCTTTTGCAGCTTTGGCTTGAATACTCTGATAAGTCATCCGACGTATCGTAGATTATTATTCACCAGGTTATGAGGTTCACACTCAGGGGGGAGTCCAGCCTGGGTTTTACAGCTCAGTAATGTTGATACAAGTTGCTGGTGTTGGATCCAGTTGGGTTTGACTGATGAAGTGATGTCAATTTTTCCTGGTATCAGATTTAACTATGTGAATATGCCTTTCTTGGCTGGCGGCATATCTTCATTTACACTTGAGTGTAATTTTGAAATCTACTTACTTTGGAAGCAATACGGGGTTCAAGTCAGGCGATATTTATATCTTTGACTGTTGAGGAACCGTAGGGTTGCCTTTCACTGAGTCATCAAAATGCTTTACCTAGGTTTGTGTGTGTGTGTGTGTGTGTGTGTGTGTGTGTGTGTGTGTCAGCAGCACTGCGACCTGCAGTCTTATCTCTTCCATTACTTGACTTTACAAACATTTCTCTTTTTTCAGTTGCACCAATTTCCAGCGGCACCCCAAGAATATCACGCTCCAACAGCACCGGCCCCTCCAGCGACTCAGTCTGCAATCTCTACGAATCTTCCCCCCCAGGCAGCAGCATGTCCCTGACTGACCGGCCAAAATCCGTGATGCGGTGTGGGTCTCTCCGTGAAGCGGGGGACGATGGTGAGGCTGCTCGGACCCACCTCCCTGCGAGGGAGTTGCACAATAATGACCTCAAATGAAACAAAACCATCCGCTCCTACAGAATCCTACACAACCCACTAGCAAAAATATCAGAAGGACATTTATTTTTGTGAATCTGTGAAATGTGGACAGAGCTTCTGGTGCCTTCATTTTATTAATTAATCCTTAGGAACTGTTTGGGCCCAAAAGTGACATTTTTGTTGCTTTTATGTGTTTTTCTCCCAATAAATCAATCAGTTAAAAGGCTAAATATATGAAATTTTGCCAGTAATTTTCTTTCAAATGTATATCTATGGATATGTCTGAAGTAATGGAGAAGATATGATGCATTGAAAGAAAAAAATTATTTCTGTATTACATTTTTATTTAATACTTTTATAAGACGACCCTTTTGTGACCCGATTAGGTCATGTGTGTAGCCATTTTAATCGGTCCCTGAGGGTTAAATGAAAATTAAAAGAAATATTACTGTGAGTAAAATCCTGTTTTCATCAGTTAACCTTGGGAATAATGTATGTGATGAATCTTGATATATTCTCAGTTAGCTGAGCCAACCCTACCCCTAGTTATGCAAAGCCCCGTCCTTGGGTGGTGGGCCTTCGGATTTGAACCTGTACTCATTTCCAGGGATCAGGAATCGTTAACAGGAGACATAATAAGATAAGATAATAATCCTTTATTGTCCCACAGTGGGGAAATTTATTGAACCGGGTAGGGTAGTAATATCTTAACATATTTATTTAGTTTCTTTTTTTTTTTCGGACACGTTACATCCAAAAATAAAAAGCCAATAGCCTTGTGAAATTCCCGTCCCCCTAAAAATACAAGTATTTTACTTTTATTAGTGAAGTCACATCCTTCCTTTACTGTTTCAGTGCATGGATCTGTTCTCTCTCTGGCTTCCAATGCGTCATCCAACTACTCATCGGTGAGTACACTATAATCTGCATCTCCAAAGTGATTTCACTATCTCGTTTTTACTATGGATAAATGGATGTCCTAACAGATTCTATTAATACTGTACCCCCCTTTATCGGTGTTTATTGTGTATTTGTGTTCACCATGCCTTCTTTAGAACGAGGAGAGGATTCAAGGAGAGGTAAGGTCAACATGTCCAACGTGTCCAACAGTTTCTCAAAACACACTGTGTCATTTCTCTACCTTACCTATTGGTCATTTCCTGTTGGAACGAGTCTGCCCATCACATTTTTTTAAATCATTAATCAATATGGTCCATTGTTTTTGATCTCTTCGTCAGGGAGCTCATAATCCAGGTCATTTCTTTTTGTTCTTTTTTTTTTTTTTTTCATTTCTAATCTTTTCCCTCCAGCAACAACTCTAACATTTAATCAAAACATCTTTATAATATTCCCAGTGCATGACAAAAGTATTAAATATCCACACCATACAGTGATATATCCCTACTGGTTTATTAGTGGAGTATTATAATAATGGACGTCCCTTTTCAATTTGTCTTCAGCAAATCCGCAAGTTAAGACGAGAGTTGGAATCTTCCCAGGAAAAGGTTGCCAATCTGACCATGCAGCTTTCTGCAAATGTATGTATAAGTTTTACTTCCTTAAAAATCACCATTTCAACATTTTTTTTGCAGTATCTTAAAATGATTTAATTAATCTAAAATGTAGATGATATCCTCTAAATCCCTGAAGCACCTCACAACGAACTGAGATACAGAAATCCCTTTAACAGGTGTGTCCTGTGTCTGCAGTTCATTTCATTCATGGTGACATTGCAGGAATACATGACATGAAAAGCTTTCCACTTTAGGTTTTTTATATTATGTTTTTGAACATGTTGTACCTTAACTTGGAAGCTGAACATTGGTCCAGAACATTTGTGTCATTCTGCAGCCTGGATATGCTTTATGCTGTTTGACTCACACTGAACATTAACATCAGGACAATCTAACCCATATAATAATAGATGACAAGTATAAACCACAACCTGTTGCACTCTTTATCTACTGCTTCTGCTACACTATCCACTAACCTGAGTATTTTAATACACTGTTGGGACCTCACAGACTGTATTATCTATTCTGAGTGATCTGAAGCAGTTTTTGGTAAAGTTTTTGGTAAAGTTTATTACCAAAGTTTATTAAAACTTTTGGGAATAATAATTTTTATCTGCAAAGTTTATTAATGATAAAAGTGATAAAAGTTGTAATAAACTTTTAAATATTTACATATTTACATGTTATAAATATATAAATATTTACATATTTATGCACATATTATAAATATTTACATACTTATAAGATTTATATATTATAAATATTTAGATATTTATAATATGTAAATATTATAAATATATTTACATGATATTTATAATGTAAATATAATGTGATTGTATTTACATTATAAATATTTTTTGCCTTAATGTTGTGCATTAAATCTATTTCTGAAGGTTTCATTTTTCTAGTAGCTGTTTCAGGTGATTGTCCATTACATTAATTTAAAAACAAAAAAGGATGACATGTTATTGACAGGAACTGGTTATATATTTGTCATCCATGATAAAAATCTGAAAGATCACTCAAAAAATAAGCAAGAGTAGAAGTATGAACCGTCACAGGTTTTAATTACTTGGGCTTTGTATAAATTTGTCAAATGTTCCACATCACCTAAAAAAAAAAAAAAAAGTCTTAATCTGTCCCAATGATGTACATTTTTATCTGCATGTGGATAAAACCAGCAGACACGTTGTTAATCCAGGTGTAAACAGAATGCTGTCCACTGATTGATCACTCAGTACAGATGATAATGGATTTGAATAGACCTTGAATGACTGTATGAAGCCTGTCTGTGTGTGTCTTTGTGAGCATTTTTACTGCATAAGGAGTTCAATCCCACGCCTAACGCCACTGTCCCTCTCTTTTTACTTCTGGGGTGTTTTGGCGGCTGGACTCGCTGCTGCCCCCTGTCTGCTTCCCGCTGACAAGCAGCAAGGCCAGGTTTGTTGCTTCCTCTGCAGATCTCTGCGTCTTCCACTTGATTCTGACCTAACATCAAGCTGACTTGCTGCTACCATGCAATATTTCCTGGTGGCACAGCCAACCTCATCACCTACCTTGAAGCATATTGAAAAGGGTCACAACTACATATTTTCATTAGCTATTATTATGTCAACATATTTTTTTTTCCAATTAAGTCATTTACATAAATATTAAAATGGCCCATAAATATTAATGTATTATAATGAAACACGTCTAAAAGATGTTTGTAAAAATATAATCGTACAAATGAGAGCTTCAGAATTTGTTGTGTTGTAATTTAACTTACTATCAAACTGCCAACAAAAATGTCGGCTGCTTAAGGGAGAAGAGAGTAGCTGGTGTGTTTTCATAGCTGTTGGGACTGGCTGAGATGGTTGCTTACAGCAGGAAAATAACTTAACTCAAACAAATACAAATCATGGTATTGGATATATGAAGAGTAAGACGATTTATGTAGATTAAAACCTCAGATTAATAACTATTGTAGTTTCTGCTGTACAACAGCAGAAGGTCTGTCTTCAGTTCTTGTGTAGACAAATTCTTAATTCAGTTGTTGATCCAGATCAATACCAGAATACATATTGTTCTTTGAATGATGCACTACGTTTGACAGAAATGTTTTCATAACCCATACAGTGATCCTTCAAAAAAAAAAAAAACTGGAAAAAAAAAAAGAGTAAAACAAAAACAAAAAAAGATCGCCTTTTTCACTGAGTAGAAAAGAAAATGAAAGAGACCAAAGATGTGAAGGGGGGAGAGGCTGGAAAAAAATGCGATAAATAAAGAAAGAGCCAACCAATCAAAACTATAATAATGAACGTAGACACATCAAATCTCTCCATTAGCAGACAGAGTGCGATAAATCCTAGCCCAGTGGTCAAATATGCTACAAAATGGTGATAAGGTTTGTTCCTGAGTGCCACACCGCCGCCTTCCCTCGCCTCCATCCTGGTTCATCTCTGACATCATCCACGGCGACCCACCGCTCCCGCCTCCCCACAGCAGATGGAGCGAGACTCTTGATCTATGTCTTTTCAGCATATGAGACCGTTGACCAATCAGATGCAGTGACTATCCCTGTCTGTCTGTTCCCTGCCCCCCCCCCCCCATCTCCTCGTGTCTCCCTCTAAAGGCCAACCTGGTAGCAGCCTTTGAGCAGAGTCTGGCGCTGATGACGGCACGCCTGCAGACGCTGTCAGTGTCCTCTAGTGAAAAGGTACCTCCGAGATGTAATACACACACACACACACACACACACGCATTAATAATGAGAGTTTAATTTTAAGTTTAAATAAAAGAGAACTATAACAGAGAATTGTAATTAGTGGACACGTGATAACTGTACGTGGGTGAGGATATTTACTGTACCCAAAAAAACAAAAATCATCAGACGTCTTAAAAACAATGTTCAACGTCAAATCATATTGTAGAATAGTTGTTAAATATGTCACATAATTTCATGTGGGGTGTTTTGGTTGTTTGTGTTGGATACATCAGAGGCCTGTTATGATGTTATTCAGCTGAAGTGGTGTTTTTTTTGCATCGTCCACATGTATCAATGGAACTGATTGGAGGATGGATGAAATTTGCTGGGGAATCTTTTAGGGAACTTAAACTTCAGTCATTTAAAAATAAAAAAAAATAAAAATAATTCCTTCTCAATTAAAGATGTTATTCTGTCTGGGGATATCCAAAAGTAAGAGCATCTGCTGATTGAAGGATTCTACTTTAGGATTCATTCATTCGCTGACGTTCTCGTTTCCAGGACCTTAGACTCCCATGATGGATACTGACTGATGTTTTTCCCTCATCAGGACTCTGAGCTCACCGAGTTGAAAGACACCATCGAGATTCTGAAGGTTAAAAATACAGAGGCTCAAGAAATCATTCAGGGAGCTCTCAGCAACCCAGAAATCACACCTAAAGGTGAATGATATGCTCGGGATGGAAAGGGGAAAAACACTTGCAGAGGTGAAGATGAAGAAATAAAGTGTTTGCAGTAACCCCGGTTTTCTTTTCTCCTGATCTCTAGAGCTGCTGATCAATCGTCAGAACTCATCAGAAAGTATCTCCAGCCTCACCAGCACCACCAGCCACTCCAGCATGGGTAGTCTCAAAGAGCAGGAGGCCAAGAAGAAGAAGAAGAAGAGCTGGGTGAGGGCGGTTAGAGCACAAAAAAAGGTCTAATTTACAAAAATTGTGAGACAGAATTAGTATTTTTCAGCGGTGATGTCATTTTTAGAGTTATTAAAAACATTTTCTTGTGAATATCACAGGTGATCTGTAATAAATAATAATTATAACTGATATAACTCATACTTTGACCGTTTAGTGTTTATCTTGATCAACCCAGGATTATCATAATATAGGTCAAAATACAAAAAATATAATATGTAAGGGATAAACATTGAGTGAGTATAATGTATGTTAGAAAGCTATTAAATACAATTATTAGGTAGGCAAATTCTACTTTATTATCAGTATTGTCATACATGAGGTTACATTTAATCTAAAATGAATGGAAGCTCAAACTAACGCTGTTCCAGTTTCTCGTCCTGAATGTTGATTCTCCTCCTGTCTCGCTCCTAATCTGTTAATAAATGTGACTCTGGTCTTTCCCTCATGCTGCCCTGCTTTTTGTTTCAGGTCTTTGAGGTGAGTGATGTTCCATCAGTAGATTAACCCCCGATCCTCCTTGTAGTACCCTAACAGACCACACTATGAACCATTAAGGAACTCTCTGTTGTTCGTTTCTGTCTGAAAGAATCGACCTTAGACCTTGCTGTCTAAGGTCGATTCTTTCTCCATTCAAATGTTGATTACAGCTTTTTCTAGTTTTATTAATTAATCTTTCCTTATATAGTTATGCAGAGTGGACAGAATCAAGAGCAGAAATCGCAGAATAGCAGAGCAGATATACAGTATATATACAGTATATATATATACGTATATATATGCATGCGTGACTTACTAACACTAGAGTGTGCTATTAATTTCGCCTGGGGTATCTTTCCAGTATATAAAATTTTTTTAAAAAAATGTTAAAGTCAAATCCTTACACTTGCCCATATTTTCTGCTTTTTTACAACATCAACTTTGAGAACAAAACGTTCACTCGCTATCTCGTGTATCCCACGTTAATATGATGAACACATAACCAGTGCTATTCTCTTCACCGTTCACTGGCTTTAATGTTGATTGGTTGATTGGTTTCGTGTTAAAAGTAGCTCAACAGAAGTTATCCTGAAAAGTTGACTTTAGAATCATTTATTTCTGCCATGTCTCTTCCTTGTGTAGCTACGTAGCTCCTTTAACAAGGCCTTCAGCAAGAAGGGCTCCAAGCCATCAGGCCCTTATGCTGACATCGAGGAAATTGCCACCCCAGAATCCTCTGCACCCTCCTCCCCCAAAGTCCATAACGATGGCGACAAGCATCCATCCTCCATGAAATCTTCCACTTCGGAATCATCATCAGGGTAAACTTTTTTCTACATTGGTCTAAATAAGAAATGTTTATAATTATGTTATAACATGTAAGTAGACTATTAGAGAAATCTATGATATGGACTAGCGATGAAAAACTTGAGCTCGGAACATAAACTCACAAGCATCTCTGATGGATTTCAGTCTGATGCTCTGCATCTGTCTTACTAACCTGACTTTAACGTCTCCAGACTCTGTGAGGGAGGCGAGGCGGCGGATGATAAAGTTGTGTCGGACCTACGCACAGAACTGTGGGAGAAGGAGCGTAAGCTGACAGACATCCGATTGGAGGCTTTGAGCTCCGCCCATCGCCTAGAGCAGCTACAGGAGGCCATGACCAACATGCAGGTATATGTGATGTCATGATTATTTTCAGGATTTTTAACTAATTAAAAATTTTGTTTGTCTTTTAATGCCTTAATCTGCGGTTTTAAAGTGAACTTAAACTCAAACACTTTTAGAAATTGTTTTATTTAAAAATGTAAAGGTACCTTCCGCTCGCAGGATTGGATTATTTGCTTTATTTGTGGATTTTTAGTTACTTAGTTTTCTTCAGTGCTTTTTTTAAATTTTCTGTAGAGGACAGTGGAGAACCTGAAGACTGAAAATGACCACCTGAAGACGGGAGGTCTATCCCCCTGTCCTTCTCCTGGACCCTCCAGCTCCGTCTCCCAATCATCTGGTCTCACTGCGCTGGGGGGTTTATCACCCCGACAGTCGGTGGCTGTGCACGTGCCCAAAAGCTACAGCAGGGGGCTGAGTGAGGGGGGTGGCTCTGGTAAAGCTTGTTTAGTTTATCTCACACACACACACACACACACACACACACACACACACACACACACACACACACACACACACACCATGATTTCTCCTCTGTTTTTCCGTTCCTCTCATCTTCATCCTCTCCTCACAGACGTCTACTCTGCAGATTTTCTCAGTCTTTCTACTCAAAGAGACGACCACCGCGTCAGAGTGGTGGTTTGTGTCGCAGATTTACGCGTCTTCAAAGATGTAAGTAGATTGTCACGTCACGCCATTCAGAACAACGAGCGTCATTTGAAATACTTTTTTTCTGATCGTTGCACTTTGGGGCCAATAGGAAGTGAAGCAGCAAGATTTCTTCGTTGGTACCGTGAGGGTGAACGGCAGAATGGACTGGCTCATGCTGGATTCAGCTGTCAGTCAGGCTTTCAAGGTTAGTCACCTTCTTCTGACACTCCATTCAACGTGTCCTGTCCAGGAACTGAATGTACAGTTTCCATACAGCTGTTGCGATAAAAGTATCACAGTGTTGAATTACTCAATGGTGGAAACTCAGATGGTGTAAGGTTGTCGGGGTCAAGTTGGGCTTTTGATTTTATTGAAAAAGAGAATCATGAATTTGACAGGTCATCAAACAGCTTGTCGTGGCCTGAGAAGTAAGTTGTTCTGCTCAGGAGCAGGAGTTATAATCCCTTATACAAATAAAATCTTGTACCTTTCACCTGAAGTGAGCTCTTTTTTTTTTGGTTCACTTCACTCCAGGTATACGTTGCCAAGGTGGACCCCACTTCTAGTCTGGGCCTGTCTACAGACTCCATCTACAGCTACAGTATGGGTCACATTAGAAGAGTGCTGGGCGGAGAAGCTCCAGAGACACAACCGTCTCGCTGCATGTCCCGGGGGCCCAGTGGCATCACAGTGGCTCTGAAAGGTCTGTGGAGGACAGTCAGGTTGAAGCATCGGTTTATTATTTTACTACAGTACCTTGGGTCAAGTGAAACCAATAATTCATGAATGATTCACACGATGCCACACTAGACTAACAAACCAGTTGGGTTTTCAATAACTTAATGATAATGATTAATTTTGACTGTTATAGCGTTGACTTAAATGACTGTGAATGTGTTAGAATCCTTAGGTAAGTTTATATAACTCTGCTTTCCACCACAGCCAGTTAGAATGGAAGAAGCCTATTTTCTGAGAGGTGAAAACTCCAAACAGAAGTCCTGTTGCTTCAAGGATAACTATTATATAGTTGTTGTTGTTGTTGTTGTTGTTGTCAGGTCTGTGCTATTCATAATTGCACCTTTTTTGATGAAAAACTTATAACAACTTCCTTTGGATCCTTCACTTAAGTTATGAACAATATTTTCAATCTTCCCTGGGTGTCCAGAGTGTCTCACGCCAGAATGGATGGGATGAATGTTTCTTGAGGATTGTACATATAAACACAGACAGAGACACTTTGCATTATAAATACTGATGCTCAAGGCCCTGCTGTCACTGTCACTATTTTAAGTGAAAGCTGCAGACACATACAGATAATTTTAATGGGTCAGATGTCAACTAGATGCTTTGCATTAACTGGGTGATGAAGTGTTTATGTCAGAGGTCAAATGGCCTGATCCGAGCCCACAATCCACTCATCTGAACGGCCCGTCTAGATTCTGTCTGTACTACAGTTGAATTACCTTCTCAGTCTGCATGGCTTTCTTTTAATTCTTGTAAACCTTCTTCAGGTCGATGCATTGGGTCACTCTGAGCTGTGCTCAGCATTGACTAAATAATGAACGGAAGTGACCCTGTGACAGCAGATCATCTCATTAATTCAAACAACAAAATTTTGTCACAATTATAGATTTATTTGAAAAAAAAAAATTACATATTACAAATTTATGTGGATTAAGTAGTGTAAGAATCATCAAATAATAAAATTAGGACTTATGATAAATATTATTTCAGCAACAGCAGTGCTTTGGTTGCACACATGCTTGACCCATCAGGGGCTCTACTCTTGACTTGTGGTCGGTGAGGAAATGTAAGATTCTTCTCAGGAAGTTGACCCCCTCACCACCTTTGAATGCAGGAATGTTAGGAACTAAGTGCTGGGAGAGCTGGGAAGGCATTGGTAGCCCAGACAGACCTCTGAGTAACATGACGCCAGAGCAGTCAGGCCTAGCTGGTCCAATAGCCTCAGATCTAGGGGCCCCGTAGATGTGAAGGGAACCTGGACCCCTGTATTTGATTCAACAGAGCATATAACCTCTATGTAACCTCATTTTACTTTTCCTCTTTGTCATGTATGATCATTTTGGAACAAGAATTCTTTACAGATGCTTAAACTGTATGAGTTTGTGGCCATTTTTGTACTGATTCATTTGCACATACAGTAGATGTTAACCTTTCTCCCATCTGTCCTGGCTGTATATCAGGTTTGAAGGAGAAGTGTGTGGATAGCTTGGTATTTGAAACCCTTATCCCCAAACCCATGATGCAACACTACATCAGTCTGCTCCTCAAGCACCGCCGTCTCATCTTGTCCGGGCCGAGTGGGACCGGTAAGAGCTACCTCGCTTCCCGGCTAGCAGAGTATCTGGTGGACCGCAGCGCTCGTGGAGTCACCGATGGTATCGCAGTCACCTTCAATATGCACCGGCAGTCATGCAAGGTGAAATCTATGTAGCTGAAAATCTGGCTTGCCAAATGGTCTGTCGTGTCATTGGCCGCCTGTAGTCACATGCTGTTGCTCTCTCTTTCAACAGGATCTGCAGCTTTATCTTTCCAACCTCGCTAATCAAATCGACCGGGAAACCGGCTCATCAGAAATACCGCTGGTAGTGATTCTGGATGACATTCATGACCCTGCTTCCATCAGTGAACTGGTCAACGGCGCTCTCACCTGCAAATACCACAAATGGTAATCTCCGTGGACTTAAACTGAAACAAGCTGCAGACGGATTTATCTGATTATGGTCTAACCTGTAACTCTCTGTTCCCAGTCCTTATATTATAGGAACAAGCAATCAGCCAGTGAAGATGATAGCAAACCACGGACTCCATCTCAGCTTTAGGTAGGAAATGTTTGTTTTTTTCTCCTGCAGTATTATCACGCGTGTTGAAGCTGAGTCTGTCTTGATTAAATATAGATTTGATTTGAAGCTTGCTGCGGAGTAAAAAAAAAAAAAAAAAAAAGTTAATATAATAAAAAGGTCCGGAAGCAGATCAATATTAAAGTGAGAGTTAATGTGCTTGTATGAAATCTGATACAAATATGATTGAATAGAATTACATTTCATTCATTCATTCATTGTCCCATTAAAGCGTTTTAAAAAGTTGGCTTTCAATATTTGGGCTGTTTGTGAATTATAATTGGATTTACATAAAAATAAAGTTTAAAGTTACACCTGTGTAAATGACTGTCACAGCTCATAGAAGAGTTCGGTAATCCCTTGTTATTTGCGGTTAACGCGTTCCAGGACTACCCGTGAAAAACGAAATTCCGGGATACAGCTACAAACTATTTAATTATTTATGCTATTATTATTTAAACATTTATGAACCCTCTCCTTACTGATATTAAACCACCTTATAGCCTTTTCCCACACTCTTATGGACTGTTTAAAGCACTTTTTTTATTTAAGAAGTCTTTTTGAAAAGCATTTTTACTATCTTGATTGCTAGTTTTTGTTTTTTTTCTTTGTTTTTTGCTTGTTAGTTGGCATCATATTTCAAAAAGTTCTTTACAGGTTTAAAGGTGTAAAAAAAAAACATTGATTTAAATCAACATCTCAAATATTCTCATATGTCAATTGTAACACAAATAACATTGTATTTTGATGTGACTTTGGATGCACTCTCTTCATCACAGGACGGTGACCTTCTCCAATAACGTGGAGCCAGCCAATGGCTTTTTGGTGCGTTATTTACATAGAAAACTGATGGAGTCGGAGAACGAGAGAAGTTTAACCAACGAGGACCTGATCCGGGTGTTAGACTGGGTACCCAAACTGTGGTACCATCTGCACACCTTCTTGGAGAAGCACAGCACATCCGACTTCCTCATTGGTATAAAACACACTGGAAAAGAAAACTCTCTTATCCTTTTATACTTTTTAGGGAATATCAGGATAGGTGTTGATGCGATTGCATAATTATTGCTCGTCATGACTGGATTTCCCATGTCTCCACAGGCCCCTGCTTTTTCCTATCCTGCCCTGTAACAGTGGATGAGTTTCGATCGTGGTTCATTGACCTTTGGAACCACTCCATTATTCCATACCTGCAGGAGGGGGCAAAGGATGGCATTAAGGTGAGACCCAGCAACCGGATTTCCAGCTAGTGATACAGGCATACACTGGCTTACGTTGTTAATTGGTTCCAGGAGATGCAACATAAAAAAACGACGTGTAAGTCGAATTAACGTCTCTCCAGGCTAAACTGAAAATAACAGTGCCCAGTTCTGCATTGGACTTTAATTATGAATGCATTTTCAATAATATTTGGTTAATACGGATCTATTTTAAGCTTACAAAAAAATCTTTTTTTTTTTTATATAGTACGTAAAAACGTCGCCATCTCCTCTTCAGCCTCTTCTTCTGCATTGTGGGTAATGGGGGCTGCTATGGGCTAATAATATGATATTATATATGTTTTATTCTTATTTATTGTACAGTAACTCGTCTGCCCTGAGTTCTTTAAATGTATTAAGACTGTTAAAAGACCAGTTTGACTATTTAAATGTGTTTTATTGTTGTTTTATTAGCGTTTTAGAAAGATTGAGATGCTTTTATTTTAAAAGACCTAAAGTTGGCGCTAACAGGAACTGCCAACATAAAGTAGGAAGTAGACCAATAATGCAAATGGAGGTAGAGAGCATACTGACATTCATATGGGTTACAACGTCACAATCAGGTGCAATCATCCATGCCAATCCTTCAGAAAACAGTGGCTGTAAGTTTGGATGTTGTTTTCATGTTTATGGAATTTTTTTTTTTAGAGTTTATTTATGATTTAAGAACTTAATTTCTATGTGTTTATCAGATAACTTTGCAACTGCTTGCTTATCTGTTGCACTTTCATTTAGTTCATTGTAATTTTTTTTTATACCTTTCATAGCAAATGTTTTACATATAATTTTTGTAGTTTATTTCATAGTTTCGCTCCGATTCAATCCGTTTTTGATTCAAGCCAATTCAATGTTTCACCACAACTAAAACTGCTGTGTGAAGAAGTTATTAAAGGAGCAATGATGCTCATTTCCTGGCTCTTGAAAAGGAGTTTGGTTTGCTGTTTATTCATGTTAACGCTTCGGAAAGTAGAACAAATGAAGAGAACAGTACAGTAACATTATATTATGTTTTATTATGTTTTATATTCGTTTTAAAATTCTAATATTTGCGGCGGGAAGACATAAAGTGGAGTTAAATGATGTAAACTTTTTTTATGTTTCCGTATATATTTTTAAAAATCCGATCAAGAACAACGACCTGTGGACTCTTCCTCGATTTCTCACTCTCACTATAAATGTTCTGCCCTTTTACTGAAAGTAGTATTTTATGTTGCTTCAGGTGCACGGTCAGAAGGCGGTGTGGGAGGACCCGGTGGAGTGGGTAAGGGGCACTCTTCCTTGGCCATCTGCTCAACAGGACCAAGCAAAGCTTTTCCACCTGCCTCCCCCCAGCATTGGATCCAGCAGCCCTGGTCAGTCCCTTGAGGAGAGGCCACACAAAGAGACTCCCCCGAGCTCTATGGAGTCTGATCCACTGGTGAGAATGAGCACTTCACCATGTTTTTCTGTTTTTTTCTTTTAACTTTTGAAACAGAAGTGAATCGTTCCAAGATCGCTGACTTCTCAACTCTCTTTCTCCCCCCGGGTGTAGATGGCGATGCTTTTGAAACTTCAGGAAGCCGCCAATTACATCGAATCGCCGGACAAAGACGACCCAAGTCTGCCTAATCTTTGAACGAGACCGACCCCTAGCCCTTCAAATGAAATGTTTTCTCCACTGCATCAACACAGTGCACCTTCAGGAATAAATGGGAGTAGGTTAAAAGTGTAACCAGGTTACAATCCATACCATGAAACAAGTACTGAATGAAAATCTGTCATTTTAGTGGATGTCTGACATCAGTTCCTCTTCTCTAGAGTTCTTATTCCTGACTTCTTCATCCTTAGTATGCTTAGAATGGTGCTACTACATCACTAAGAATCTCATCCGATGCTCACTTACAGACTTCAGGTGATTTCTGCAACGACATGCCGGCCATTCGGTTTTGTGCTCAAGTGCACCATGGGATATGGAGTGCATGTCAACATAAAGTATTCTGAATCATGGTGACTTGCTTTCAGAAGAGTATGACAGCATGACAGGTTCTTCACTAACTTCTCTGGTATAAATAAACTGCTGAATCTCCGAAGGCCAATTCCTACACATATGCAATCTTCAACTATACAAGCAGAGCAGGTCAAACAAGTAAATTGCCTTAAAAACAATGAGGTCAGCATCAGCAGAAGATACTGGTGCTTCATCATCATCATCATCATCATCATCATCATCATCATCATCATCATCCCAGCTACTTCTTTGCACGCTGTAGTAGATTTTGAATTTCAACCTAGCCTTTAGCACCTTTTTATTTTTATTTTATTTTTTTTTACAGTACCATAAAGTGAACTATGAAACATGCATCATCAGTATAAAAAGGGTTATCTTTTTCATGACTTATAATTTAAAAAAAATTTAACTTGCTGTCATACTCTTTTGCATAAAACGAAACTTATTTACGTTATGTTAGATCCTTGCTTTGTTGCTATACACTATCACATTTTCCAAGCACTTGATTTAGTCTCATGTACTGCTTCATGCTAAACAAGCTGTGTCACCAATGTTGCCATATATATCAGGTATTAGATGCACAGGGATAGTATGACATAATTAACACCCTCTTACTAAACACACTGAGCAAAATCTATTGAATTCAATTGATATTTTTTTGTAAAATAGACTCTAGACTTTAAAGTTTTGGCCCATTCTCTTAGTGGTTATTGTATATATTATGTACATAGACCCAAGTTACATCATGGTTATTTTATCTATATTATTGAATATACTGAACCAAATATTCTACTTTAATTATGCATATTGACTGTTCAGTTAGAGATTTAATTTTAACTATGAATGTATAGATAACAGCAGTATGAAACATCCAGTAGGTGCTTTTCAAAGAAGCCTTATTGCAAAGCTCCTCCGCAAAACACTTTTAAAGACGGCTGAGTCGAGTGACTGTAAAGCTACCTATTTCATTCATATCAGTTGGTGCTGTCCAAGAAACAAAAAAAAAATTAAAAGTCTCATTCTCAACATCTTTCATTACTATCATTTAGGTGTGTTTGATGCGCTTTGACTCCGTCCCAAACAGTTTCAGTGTTAAAAAAACATTTCAGAAAAGGTTAACAAAGAGTTATGGTCCCATCAAACTCTAAAGAAGATATTTTCTTCAGGAAGTGTTGTTGCATTATGTAGGACAATTAAGAAATGTATGGTGTCCTCTCATGTTGATGTGGTATGGTATTCATATTTGACATTCTGGATACATGATGAAGTGATGAAGTCATGGTGGACTTCTGTGGTGAGGTTTTTTTTTGTGAAGAAACGTAAATGACAAACATACACATGGTTGTGCAACTGGTGTGGGGAAAACAAACCATCTATCCATCCCATTGTGTCACTGTTCAGGTGCTCGTCATCAACTCCACATGTACATAAAGCTTGTGAATGAATGTCAGACCACCTTAATGACAGCTCCATGAGAAACTGTATCCTTTTAATCAATGACTTTTAATCAACTGCATATCGCTTTGTTTCTGTAAAAGACGAGTGAGAAAACTTCCAAGCTCTGCAGCTCTGATCGATCACCCCTTAAATTAAAAACAATTAACAAACTCAAGAAATCAAAGAGCAAATAGATGCCAAACAGCCAGTGAATCTCAGGCTGGTCGCATATCGATTGACAATAATTTCTGTTGTTGTAAATATTTAACGGTATGATGATCAACTGCACCACGGTTTCTGCAAGTTACCAAAAGTTGCCATCTGGAGCTCATCATCTCATTCACTGGTTGTTGTGCCTGTTGCACTGTAGTAGCTGTGACTTGTGTTTGCTTATATAGTATATCAGGACTATACAGCAACTTCTACTGGTTTTGGCAATCAGGAAAATTCTGAAAATGGAGCAAATGTAGTTTTTTTTTTTTTTTCCACCTAGTGGTATTGTTTGTCAGTAAGACCAAATTACATCATGGGCTTAAAAAAAGGAGTTGTTTGGAGTTGGACTTAGAGCAGGGCTTATAGATGATCTTAGAGAAATGAACCTGTGTCATGTGATGCTTTCTTATGAATGGCATGAAAATGGTCATGACTGGACTTGTAAACACTCAGATGATAGTGAGGAAACAAACAAACAAAAAAAAAAATCAAAAATTTAATTATGACCCTGGAATATTCGAAAGAAATCAGAGGTTTACTCAAACCAGAGGTGACTCTGATATCTTAGGCCAATACAGGTTGCTGAATAGTCATTTTTTTGCAAATCTTGTTGTGGACAAAGCTAGGAGTTTGAAGAAAAAAAAAAAAGTGGTATCTCATGTCACTGACGTGCAAATGTTAAGGTTTTTAAGTGTTGTAAACGCATGTAAACTTGCTGTGTGATAAAAAAACCGGTAACATCGATCTATTGTTTTGGGGGGTGGGGTGGGGGAGAGATTAGTCTAGTTAATGCTTTCCTTTTTAATACTCAAATATTTGATATTTCTTTTTTCTAAAAAAAAATCGTTTGTAAAACTTAATTTCTCTACTTTGTACAGGACATCACTGTAAAGACTGTAAATAGGTCAGCATTCTGGATGCGGCAACAATCACCGAAGAGAATTCATGAGAGAAAGATATATTGAGTTGGGTCCAATACATGGATAAAGCATGTCTCTGAGGGCTTTCATTCACCTGTCAATGGTTGTTGGAATCAATAAATACATGTTATATTTATTCTGCTCATCTTTTGTGTCAATTTCTTTAGTATTACAATTAAATATGTATTTAGATTGCATTAGAACATGCAATGTGGGAAGTTCATCAACTCAAGTACTGCACTGAATCATTTTGACACTCTACCTTCTACTTCTGTTACATACTGCATACACGTTTTACTTATTTATTTTTACTAGTTGTCAATCTAAGGAGTATATACAAGTACAGTACAGACAGTATATTATAGGTAATTATAGATGATATATTTTAATGTCCTTGCAGTGGACACTTACTGACCCTCATTGAGTTTACATGGTGAGACATTACCTACATGTTGCCGGTATCTATTACATGCGCTTCTTGGGGGCGGGGGGGGGGCTGAACCTGTTGAGGTCTATTTAAACCGGCCACCCCCGTTGGATCGACGGCATTGGATCCAGTTTTCAGGAGCTTTTACAGAGTTGGGAATTAGCTGCAACCGCCAACATGCCGTCCAAGCCTGCCCCGATCAAGAAGGCGGCTAAAAAAGAACCAGCCAAGAAGGAGGAGAAGGCTCCAGAGCCGGCTCCAGAACCCGCCCCGGCTGAAGCGGCCCCAGCTCCGGCTGAGGCGGCACCAGCCGAAGCGCCCGCTGCAGAACCAGAGGCCCCCGCGGCCCCGCCAGCCGAGGAGCCCGCACCTCCTCCTCCTCCTCCACCCGCAGATGGTAATGCACCATAAAATAAGAAAATAAAAATCCATCTTCATCATTATCATTGATGTAGGTGGTTTAGACACGGATGCGCTTTTTCACGTTTATTTTCAACCAGACTTGACGCACCTGTTGGTAAGAACGCGGTAATGTTGACGCACCTCTGCGTGAAGGTGCGGCGGGTTCGACCTGCATGGATACTACCTAAACCACCTGCACCCTCAGGTGCAAATACTCATTTTTATTTAACAGTGAATTATTCAACTCGAAGCCTGACATAAATGACTCAATCACACAGTTACTTTGATCATTTCTTTAACTCTAACTCCTCTCTATCAGCCGCTCACACGGATGAAGCTCCTGTTGGTTGATTTTCTAAGAATCAGCCAACAGAATCTTTTGTCACTTTCTCATCATTTTAACTTTTCTGTTTTTTGTTTTTGTTTTGCTTTTTATTTAATAGCTTGAACTCTTTCATAACCTTTTGAAAATGTCTTATCATATTTTCAAAATGTTATGCATTGATATCTTCTAACCTCTTAATGCCAGCTGCTGCTCATGGTACAGAAGAGACGCCTGCTGAGGCCCCTGCTGATGGTAAAACCGATCATCGTTGTCATCGAGTTGTCCTGTGAAGTTTCCGCATTAAAAAAGCCTTCCACACTGACATGATAATATCTTTTGAAAAGAAAGAAACACTTGATGAAAAGAAGTTGTTCTAATAGCTACATTTTAATTTTCACCTGCTCCAGTAAAGCTAATGCAGCTAAGCGACTCCCATATGACCAGTGTGCAATTCAACAGACGCTGCATAAGCATTAATTATTCATTTCTAACATTGCTGCCTCTTGCAATGACGCCAATGTGAAAAACTGACTTCTTTCTAACATTTTAAACCCAGTCTATAGTACAATAGACAAATTATCACATGCACAATACACTTCTTATTAATATTTAACATTTAGCACTAACTTCTGCCGCTCCAGCTCCAGAGGAACCTGCTCCTGCTGCTGTCTCAGAAGCACCTGCTGATGGTAAAATGTCACATGAGCAAATAAAAATATCTTAAATATATTGCATTTTTATCCTTATCCTCTTGTAATACAGCTAATATGACTAACTGACCTCTACGGGACACTGTAAACACAGTCTGCTTTCCAATAGACAAATTATCACCTGCACAATGCGCTAATTACTCTAACATTTAACACTAGCTGCTGCCGCTCCAGCTGCAGAGGAACCTGCTCCCGCTGCTGACTCAGAAACACCTGCTGATGGTAAACCAACTTGCATAAATTCAACACATTCACTCCTCTCTCTTTTATTATCTGAAATGATTTGATCAAGAATTGGATAAAATAATCTTTCACCTTTGGTGACTCAAATGTTGTCCCAGTAAGGGGAGGTGGAGAGCTGTGACGTCTTATTTGATGCTGTTGCATCATTTTGCTCATACATGCTGCTGTTCTTAATGCAAATGCCTATTTAACACCAGCTGAAGCTGCTGAAGCACCCGCGCCAGAGGAGCCCAAAGCACCCACACCTCCACCACCCCCACCCAAAGGTAAACGTCCATCAGGAAGGAGATCTCAGAGTGATTTTTTTTTTTCCTTCATTGTTTTACTCTTCCTTTAAGCAGTACACCCTTTTCAATCAGTTTCTAACCATCTGTAAATGTAAATTCAATACTTCTGTATTTGTGTCATTTGCAGAGCCCACAAGTGTTCCCCTTGATCTGTTTGTTGAAGACAAGAATGACACTTCAGTTACTATTATTTGGAGCCAGCCAGAGGTGGTGGGGCCATCCGGTCTGGATGGATACACCATTGAAATCTGCAAGGATGGAAGTAAGTCTTGCCCTGTTTCGACCAGGTGTAATGAATACTGGCATGCCCATGAAAGGGGTCGGATTATTAATACACCTGGAAAAAACAAAACAAAACGTCAACTAAACTTTAAATCCTTTAAAGCTCGTTTGATGAATTTTTGTTCCCTAATGAAATCATATTTCTTACAAATAAATATGTCTAAACCATTTAAATTCTTTTTAAGGACACATGATCCTGTTAAGTTGCTTTTTTTAATGTGGGTCACTCAGATCACTTGCAGCTGTTGCTCAAGTGTCACCCAGAGAGTTATATCATGAGCTACCTAACTTGTCCCTACAAGGAAGGAGGAACGTCAGGAGCTGGTTTGCTCCTGCAGGAGGTTCTGCTTTTAGACCTACGCTAATATCAGCAGCAGTTCAATCTAGGCTTGATTTAACTGACAAGGTGCACTGATTACCCACAGAAATGTGATATATCCTGCACTATTTTTTGTGCAAAAGAATAATCATTGATTCCTTTACAAAACTGTAAAAGGAATCAATGATTATTGGGTTCCTTTACAGTTTTTTCCCAATCAATGGTTCTGTAAGTTATGCCTGAGTATCATGTGAAATGTTCCCTCTTAGCTGAAGACTGGAAAGCTGCCAATGAGGATCTGCAGAAGTCTTGTCGCTATGTCATCAAGAACCAGACCACCGGCGACCGTCTGAAGATCCGTGTGGTGGCCGTTAATGCCGGGGGCCGCAGCCCTCCTGTCATGCTGCCTGAGGCCGTCCTGGTGAAGGAGGTTGCCGGTAAGACGTGTTCTCACGGCCACAGAGGGAGGAAAGTCCCCAGTACAACATTAACACTGGAAAGAACGGCACGGAAAAATGATCCACTCTCACTCAATCAATCCATCAATTTGATTGATTGATTGATGGATTTATTTGAGTGAGTGAGGTGAGACCAAACCTTAGTGCAGTATCCAAAAGCTTCCAAAAATGGTTGACTGATGAACAAAAGGAACAGGTGTTGAAGACAGAAAACTGCTTTCATATGATGAACACATGCAAAAGAGGCAAAGGTAGCCTTTAAAAGACATTTTTTCTCTCTGCATGTACGTGTGAATACACAAAAATGACATTTTGTATAATAAAATTACAAATAAATGATAAACCAGTCATAACTACTCCACCTCATTTTCAAATGTTGTGCCTCAAATAAAAAGTGAAATCAATCGAATCAGCCAATTTGACAAAAAAAAAATGCTAAATTACATTTCTGATGAGTTTTGGACACTGACTACGTCTTATGTGACACATAGCTGACCCAAATTTTATGTAGTCATTTATTACTGGAAAGGGGACTTGTTAAGAGCAGGAGTCTTACAGAAACATCTTAACAATGTTTTCTTCTCATCAGCCCATGTCCTGTTGACACACACCTGCACTGCTAACAGTAGAAAACTGTGGTCTTTGCTCTCATTTTCACTATGGATTGAAACATATTCAAATTCAGTGCGATACTACATGCTAGTTACTCTAGGGGATTTACTGATGGTAGGCAGTGTTGGTCATAAACAGTGTATCTAAAATGATTTGAGGTAAAATGATCGTTAGGCCCTGAGGGGCTTTAAAAGGATGAGCCGCTTTACTTTGGCCCTCTCAAAAATCCTCGTTATATGTAATGGACACCTGAGCAGAATGGGGGGCAACTTGATCCCAATTTGGAATGGTGAGGCTCGACGTCCATGTTCACTGTCGTGTTTGCCATAGCAGGAGGGTCACATATAGAAGTAACTTATGAATAGTTTCCGCCAAAATGACCACAAAAATTTTTTTGGGGGGCAAAATGGATGAGATGTCATCGGTATTAAAAGGGATTTTTCGGAGGAAGGGTCGGCATGTTGGAGGTCTGCCAGGATTCGTGCTGAGGGATCGTCAAACGCTCTCTGTGCAAGATCGATGGCGACAAGTGATGTGACCGCAAGCAGCTGGGGGGGGGGGGGGAGTAGAGGCGGTGTTGGTAAATTCCAGTATGTCCCATTCCTCCCTACAGGGAGGGTGGTGGGTGGAGGTGGTGGATATGGATCTAACATCTGACAACCAAAGCTCATGACATGTCCAGAGCTTTACAGTACTGTGCATTGTGAAACATGCCTTTAGTGGGACCATATTTATCCTTAATCCTTCATTAATCCTTGCATTTATATTGAAATTAACACTAATATACACCAGATATTTCATGACTTCATTCATTCATGTTCATTTTATTTATTTGTTTTGGTCAGATTATGTAGAATTTGAATGGGATAAAATGAGACTCAAATATTCACCAAGGGGAGGAGATACTCTAAAGTATTCACACTTTATTTTGAGTCCTGAAAAACATGACTTTGCTTGACTCAACAGGTGGTCCCTCTCAAACTGTTTCACAATAGAACACACAAGCTTCTTATAGCTATTGGAAATGATATGACAAGTCACAGTATTGTCATTATTGTCTATTTGGAACCAGTTATGGACATAAAAGCCTTTTAAAAATTAAAAAAAAAAAAGGTTTTGGAGATTAAGCGGTTTACAGTTAAAGCAGAAACATTATTGTTGTCATTATTTAATAGGTGCAAGTATTAATCTGTGGGGATCTACATCGCTGTAGTCAAACACTCTAATGATTTTAATGCAGATTTACATCTCAAAAAAAATCCAACAAGTCAGCTGCAGAAAAGACAACAAGCAACAGGTAGGATCATGGACAAAAGTACATCTTAAAGTTTATAATGAGTTTGAGTAAATAGTAGAAATATAACAATCATTATACAGTTTAATCATTTACAATTTACATTTTCCTTTAGAATTTACTTATTGTTCAAACACAAAACTCCACCAACAACAAACACACATTACCATAAAACAGCATACACGATTATAATGACTCATATGTACAAGCACAAATACATTCAAATGCATGCATATTTTTATTTACTGCATTTTTTTTTTCACATTAAATATAATCTAAACTGTCTTGTTTTTATCTACTTTATGGGTTTAGTCTCTCATAAAATTTGAAAGAACATCAACAGGAAAAGTAATTGCCGCAGAGTAGACAGTTAAATGAAACGAATACCTCCAGATGACGTATAGTACGTGCAGTATATGATGCCAGTGGAAATACCCTGACTGAAGCTGGCTTGGACGAGCTCTGCAGGTTTATTGGTTTCTAGCAGATTTACTGGTCACAAAACAAAATTTAATCTTCTTCCTCCACTCCCAAAACTTTTCACAGATCCCAACACTTCTGCCCTTCTCCCATAACCTGTGGAACAATCACAACAGAGTTTAAGAGCAGCTGTCAATATAAGTTATTTATGGATGTTTACTTACTAGAATAACCGTATCTTATTTTTCACTTTAGACCGTCCCAAGGTCCGCTTGCCTCGTTTCCTCAGGCAGAGATATGTGGCTAATGTTGGTGCTAAGATCAACCTCACCATCCCCTTTACAGTAAGTTAAGGTTGATCCTCTTCAAGTTTTACATGAAGAGAAAAACTATAAAACTTCAAAAAAGTCGTTGTCCTTTCCCCTCAGGGCAAACCCAAACCTGTGGTCAGTTGGACAAAGAATGGGCAGCCTCTGGACACCAAGAGGGTGAACATCCGCAGCACAGAGAGAGACAGCATCCTGTTTATCCGTGCAGCCGAAAGGGAAGACTCTGGAGTGTATGAGATGTGTGTGAAGGTGGAGGACTTCGAGGACAAGGCTTCACTCACCCTTCAGATTGTCGGTGGGCAGAAGATACACACTTACTTTGCTGAGATCAGATTAAGAACAGTTGAAGTGACTTCATTGGTATCTTTTTTTGTTCATACAGAGCTGCCAGGACCTCCTGCAAGCGTGAAAATTGTGGATACGTGGGGTTTCAATGTCTCTCTGGAGTGGACCGCTCCCTCTGACAACGGAAACACAGAAATCACAGGATACACAATCCAGAAGGCTGACAAAAAGACAGGGGTGAGTTTTTTTTTTTTCTCAGTTCAAAATTAAACTTGAACAATAAAATAATAATGAGCTTTGGAGGACCACAGAGAGTTTAAAGCAACTCGCTCAATGCCGTTACCATTTATTAGACGTTGGAGACAGGCAGACTGAACAAGTCTGTTGTGTGTCTACAGGACTGGTTCACTGTGTTGGAGCATTACGCTAGAATGAACGCCACCGTCTCCGACCTCATCATGGGCAACACCTACAAGTTCAGGGTGTTTTCTGAAAACAAGTGTGGAATAAGTGAATCTGCTACAACTGCAAAGGAGGAGGCCAAGATCGTCAAGACGGGTACTTATTGTCTCATTAGCTTAGCTTATCTGCTAATAGCCTTGAAATCAGATCAACAGATGAACATTTGTTTAATGACGTTTACATTGGACTTTTGTAAATAGTGTTTGTAACTAAACAAACTCCAATTAAAAGTGTGCTTTGAGATGGTTAAAAATCTTGAAATTGTCTTTTTTAATAGATCATTTTGGGTTTTAAAGATTTTAGAATCTGCTGTCAAAATGTCATCTTGTCATTGGCCCCCTGAGAAATGGCTTGAATGAGTATTGTAGGAGCTTCTGATCTGTTTCCATCTGCCAGGTATTGACTACAAACCTCCTGAATATAAGGAGCATGACTTCAGCGAGCCGCCCAAGTTCACCACAGCCCTGAATGACAGAGCCACCACCGTCGGCTACAGCACCAAGCTGCTGTGCTCTGTCAGGGGATCCCCAAAAGTACAGTAACATTAATTTATTCTCAACTTGCATTATGCTATGCTCTACTTCTTCTTCTTCTTCTTCTTCTTCTTCTTCTTCTTCTTCTTCTTCTTCTTCTTCTTCTTCTTCTTCTTCTTCTTCTTCTTCTTCTTCTTCTTCTTCTTCTTCTTCTTCTTCTTCTTCTTCTTCTTCTTCTTCTTCTTCTTCTTCTTCTTCTTCTTCTTCTTCTTCTTCTTCTTCTTCTTCTTCTTCTTCTTCTTCTTCTTCTTCATGAGGCCAAAAGTTGCAGCAAACCATTGCACCAAAAGCTCAAGATTGAAGTCCATTCCATCCTTGGTTGAAAAGGAAATATATAGATTTTCAACAGGAAATTGATAGTTCATAGTTTCATGTATAGTTTTCTGACTATTAAGTTAAACCTTTAGTCACACAAACTCACTTAGGGTCACTGAACACACCTCCAAAGCACAATAGAAAGTAGGGATGTATTTTGGAAACTTAAGTCTATGCTTTAGGAGATTTGCTGTTTTGAGGTAGTCTTGGTCTTCGGCATGTTCAAATGTACTTTTTTTTTTTTTTTAGAAATTACTTTCCTTGTCTGCTGGAATATAGAACAACGCCAGCGGTGCTACTGTTCAAGCTTCTTGTCATCAGCACAGCTCTTAATATATCTTAATATCGCTACCTGACCTTGTTAGCCTGCTTTCTCAGCCTTCTGACTTACATTTGGGCTCATGATCCCAGCAGGACAGCAACTGGCTGGCAATGCAGATAGATGAGTTTGAAGGCAGGGGGAGAAGAAGAAAAGGACATAGGGGTGAAAGATCAACAGGGAAGGGGGGGTGGATCACATGACTAGCATTCCCTGTGAGGCCCCAGGAGGTCATCACCACATCAGTGCCTTTTAAAAGTTCCACATCAGGTGTGTGCCGTGTGTCCACTTCAATCAAAGGGGGGCAAATAGCAAAAACATAAATAGCACTGCTGTTTGTTTGTTTGTTTGTTTGTTTGTTTGTGAAATTATGAGTGTACAAGAATGAAATGGTTTAGATGCTTATCATATTCCTGAAGGAAAGAAAAAAAAAAATCAATACATCTTCTAATCTAAATGTTTTTTCTACAGCCTAAGGTTCAATGGATGAAGAACCAAATGATTATTGGAGACGACCCCAAGTACAGGCAGATCTGCGTTCAGGGTATCTGCTCCCTGGAGATCCGTCGGCCTGGAAACTTTGACGGTGGTGTTTACTCCTGCAAAGCCAAGAATGATCACGGAGAAGCAACCGTCAGCTGCAAGCTGGAGGTCAAACGTAAGTTTAAAAAAAAATAAAAAATTTCTGATCTATTCATGGCTAGGAAAATCTGTTATTTTGTATTATATGTTTTGTTTCAACGTTTTCTAAATCTGATTCGTGATTCTTCCTTTCAAACAGAGCCAGTAATTGCAGATGCAGATAAGAAATAGATCAATGTCCACATTCTCACAGGTGAGAAATGTGTTACTGTCGTGACAATTAATGCGTTATTTGAATATTCATCTTATTGTTGTGTTTCCCAAATGTATTTTGTGTTTAACAATTAGCATTAACCCTCACATTATCAACTGGATGCACGTTGGTTGATCGCTACAAGTCCTGAGGTGACATCTGCTGCCTCAGTCATTTACTCTCCATACATGGAGGTCACTAAACTTGGAAAAGGTGGCCTCTGCCACTGAACAAGTCCAAGAGGTAGCAACCATAAATTAAATGAGTGATGGCTGCTCATGTGCTTGGTTAAGTGACTTAATCACATTTCCTCGACTCAGCAGCCTCCTTTAGTGCATTTAGAGGCAGCGTAGTAGCAGTTTATTCATAGTTTAAACAGTTAGAAACGTTGAACAGTTGTGATTTAATGAACAACCGGTGATGCTAAAGCATAACATGTATTCAGTAGATTGTTTTTGTATGCCCTGCTCCACATTATGTGACTTTGAAAACACTGCTGTCTCTACAAATACAGTAAGACTCCTTTTTACCACCTGTTGATCTGTTCATCTGTTCCAATCCCAAATTAGGAGCAGAAGGAATGAGGCCTTTGCAGCATAAGGTCTGTGACAATTTTAGCACTTCTAAAAGTGTCGAACAGAGTTGTGAATAAATACTTTTAAATTTAACCGATTCATTTATCTTTACAGGATGCTGCTGGATTTCTGGAAGAACATGTATATATGGCTGGTGACCACGCGATCAAAGGGCTGTCGCCTTTGGCCTCTTATGATGAACAATTGATGCTTGTTTATGCCGTTATCGTTCACTACGATATATTAAGTTCTCATCCATGTCCACTGTCAGCTTTTTCCCCAACAATTCTGTCAATGTTATGTAACTTTTTTAACATTGTTCCTCTGTAATTTTGTTCATCTGGTCAAACTAACTAAGTCTTCACTAACAATTCTACAAAATCAAACTACTGCTGTTTATTCAATACAGATTGTTGTTTACACTGAAATCTCCAGTAAAGTGTTTTAAAAGCTACTATTGTGTATAAAAGTGAACAAGACAACTGAACCTTATGCTTGATAGTCACTCTTTATATATGACATCATGTCTTTGGTCAATGATAAATTGACAAATCATCCACACACAAGAACACAATTTTCAGCAAATAATAAATAAATAAATAAATAAAAAAGCTAATCCAATAATAAATAAAACGCTAAATTAATATTCAGTTAAAGTAATCTACTTTAAATTAAATCCTCATTTTGCTTAAAACTAGTGTCAAATCCTAAAGATATAAACTAAAGAAGCTAACAGATTTATAAACTTACTAACAGGCTACACTAATGGAGAGAGTGACTGCTTATTCAAATGGGATTATCCCCTATTTAAGCAGACAGCAGCACTATTCATTTGGCTTATATCAGCCCAGGAGTACATCACAGTACGTCAGGAATGCCATAATGATAATACCACTCTATAATACTGATCATGTAACTATCTGGACTAGGAGTTACTGGCATACCGATGTGGGGAGGGATGCCAGACATATCCAGGTTACAGAGACACGTGGGTTCGCACAGAGGCTGACAAAATTAGCCTCCGTGCTCCATCTCTCTCAAGTTATTTTTGGAATCAATAGTCCGATGGGCAAAATGTGTTTTCTGGTCCCTGGGAAAACTCAAAAGAGATATGTAAGCAATGCTGTCAGATTCTAGGATTATCTACATGTAAAAGAATTAAAAAAAACAATCTTTCCAGTCATGTCCATACTTGCACTGAATTGACTACATTTTTAAAAATAGATCTGTTTGGGTATAAGGAGATGGATGCGTTCTTTGTGTTTCCATGTAGACAAAAAAAAGTAAGGAAGTGGGTTTCAAGTGTGCTGCATAATGAATGAGTTACTGACATAGTAAGAGATAAAAATCTCAAGATGCCAGTCTGTCGAGGTTTAGTGTCCTCCAGTGGTGCAACTGAGCAACAACATCCACATATCTAACATGGTCAAAAAATAATTTCTCTCTTGTGAGACTAATAAAGTCTATTTCCTCTTCTTCTGGTAAAGGAGAATGAAAAGAGGAAGAAGTGGACAATATTCATGAATCAGCACTTCTAGGACAATTAAGAAGCATAATTCAGTCCTTGATGAAGTGACCTGTCGGTTTGATTTACAATAGTTACAATAGTTAAGACCATTATTGAACTAGTTATCATTATTTAATAGGTGCAAGTATTAAACAGATTCAATTGTTATTCAACATAAATCCTGTATTTCAATTAAGTTTCTTAAAAGAAAACTGACTTGGTAAGGTGATGAACGAACGCTGACAATGTCACACTGTATGAAAGAGTATGGAGTTTATTTGGAGTTGCTTTAGTGAACCGTATAGTTGGATTTAGCACGTTCATTGCTTTGCATTTGAGAGTTATGACTAAATATATAACATCATTTCAACCTCACCTGATGTGACTGTTAATATTTGCTTTGTTGAAACATGAGAGCTTTGCAGGGTTGTAAATTCAATCCTGTTTGAAGATGCAATGTTTTTAATATCCGTATTTCAACTTACAACATAATTCATTATAAAAGCCCACTTAACGGAGAACTCAGCCTCTGCAAAGATGGTCTAGTCATAAAACTGATGTATGTGCTGCAGAGCGGTATATCTCTGACATTAATGTTACATATGGTTAATATTAAAAATACTTAATGTTCCCAAAAATACACGCTACCATGACAACATCACAACAGTGCTTTTTTGTTCTTTTGCCAACATCACCAGGCATGCACCAGCTCTTAGCATCAACAATCAATCAGGCTTTCACTAATAATCAAACATTAGTCAGTTGACTAACCAAAGGAAGATACAGAACAACATAACCTTTGACTCTCTGTTTTTCCAGCAATGCACCAAACACTGTGTGGTTGTTGTTGTTACATCAAGGGTAACACCAAAGTCAATGAAATGGTGTTTCCATCTTGCAGAAGACTAGCTGATGTTTGCTGCAAAGGTTTTGGCAATGTTCCTAGAAGGTTTAATAAGTGTAATGGTGAGACTGGCACTCAAACAACAGTCCCGTCGTTGTTCTTCTAAATCAGCCTGAGGACACTTTTAATTTCCTGAAGCGTTTATCTGTTTTTTTTGCTCGTAGGACTAAATTTCTGCTACATTTAATTCTTCCTCACTCTTCAGTTTGACTCCTACATGATTTGTAGGAGTTTTCATGATTAGCAGCAGTGATGCATCTCTCCCTGCAACTCATCCTGGGTTATTTTGAATTATTCATGAATTACAGGTTCGGTGCTTGGAAACAAGGAGGAAAGAAACTAGTTGCCACTTCGTATTTGTACTGCATATTTCTGCAGCAAAACCAGGCCGAGTCCGCTGACAGCTCCTTCGTCTTTCCTCCCCCTCTCATTCAACAATTCCTGGTGGCTCACACCTCACTGCATTCAGGTTCCTGCAGAGTTCCTGCAGCAGGAAGACACAACACCTAACATCAAGGTCTGTGAGAGTCTCTGCAGATTTACCATCTTCACCTCTCTGTTCACCACTCATCGATTCCCTCGCTGTTACGCTTCCTTTCCTCTCCTTGTTGCCTTCATTTTCCCCTTGTGTCTAATTCTCAAAGCTCAGCACTCCCTGCATGCACAGTGAGAAAAAGTGATGGAGCAAGAAAAGAAAAGAGGAGGAGCCCAGCGTTTTGTGCACCACAGAAACACTGGCCCCCACTTCTCCTACCCAATTGATGACAAGGTGGATTTTTTTTTATTGAGTCGCCGTTCCACCAATGAGAGAACAGTGCCGGGAAATACAGCAGTAAAACTGCACTGGCTCTGATGCTTGCGCTGTTTTCAGTGTCTTAGAACAATATTAATCTCTTCCCTTCTTCTTGTACTGAGTACACCTCATCAGCACCTATTACCCAGAAACTCTGCTTAGATTAGCTGGGGGAGAGGTGTCCCTAGGTGAATGTGGGACCTAACAGCACTGGAGGTACTGAGATGCATTTTTAAGGCTGGGATGAACCAAAGTGCAGAATATTGAGATTTTTCTTCCTGACACAAGCAGATCAGATCAGAACCTGTTCTCTGCTTTTGACTCCTTATTTAGGAGGCAGCACATTTCTCCACAAGGTAGGCAACATTTCTTCTTCTGTCCGAGACAGTGTCATCTATTACCGGGGCTCTGCTGCACACCAGGCTGACACAGAGGTACCCAGCCTCATTACACACGTCCTTTCTGAATGTGGGAAAGAAACTCTGCAGAGAGAGATGATTGAAAATACATGGCTCAGATCGAGCAGACAGCGTTAGGATTTTGCCACTCACTTTTTTATTCTATTTAAAATTCTTACATTTGTAGGCTAGTGTAGAGTCTTGGACTTTCAGCATGTTGTGAAGTCCTCTTGACTGCTCTGGAAAATTATGTAGTATTGCAGTGTAATCGTACATATCTGTGTGTGAGATGGAGGAATGAAATTTCTTACACTGTAGAAAGAAAACTAAATACTCATATCTAATCTTGATGAGTAGAAAACAAGATACTGAAGTTCTTAGGATTTCACAGTTTAAAGAAAATACATTTTAAAGATTGGATTACTCGTCATCTTGAATTCTGTTCTGTTGTTTCTTTGATTGATCTTTACACTGAGGCCATCTTTAAACGGCTGATGAGAGTCGTCTCACTGTTATTCAGTAAAAGCACTAAGGGGAGTGGATGCCAAGTCAAATCTGCTGAGCCAGCGAGAATGAAAGGCCCACGCTAGTCTGCAGATTTCAATGGTTGTATGAATGTGCGCGCCTCCCAGTGAGCTATTAAACTAATTAATCACAGCCATCCTTTCTCTAAATGTATTTTAGTAAATTGTTCTATTTACTAAGTGAAAAATGGTTGAAGTCAAAAATGTTGTGCATTACAACCTCTGATGGATTTCACTGAAGCTTGATATTTTGTCCTTTCATGCAAGAATTTCCCTTCTTTAGGCCAAATTGATTTACATCTCCCACGAGGACATTCCTGTTCGTTCTATAGATTATAGATTGAGAAGTATTTCATTTGCAACCACAGATTTAGGAGGATGATCTTTGGTTCTGTATTGTTGTGGGCTGACTATGATGCAGGGGTGTGAGCATATCTGTAATGCAGTGGGTTCGGTCCCTGGGGCTGTTGTGAGTGAATGTTTGGGATACTCCTGTTCATGTCAGGCTAATGAGGACTTTCTTATAGCATAAGCAGAGGTGAATCGAGGGATGTATGGCTGCAGGATGTCTTTACTCACAACCATGCAGCATTCCTATTCCACAGTGGTGTCATGGTGCATTTTGTGTTACAGTAGAGTACAGTCTAGTTGCTATATTTCCCTTGCATTAAGCATTTTTGCTGAATGTTAGTTTAATACTGAGACACAAATGTGACTAAAGAACAGATCACTGTAACAACAGTAGTATGACAATGCTATTTCAGATACACTACATTTTATATGGAATGAAAAAATATGTGATATGTGCCTAGGAGGACAAACAGTTGAAAAAAGTCAGAGGAAATATTTTCAAGCAACTAGAATGACTATGGCAAACATTTACTGGAGTGTAAATATCATTTCAGATTGCGTCATTTGTGTTTACCAGTAAATCAACTAAAGATCAATCACACTGCTGAGCTTTTCAGCTTGTGCAATGATGAAGTCAGCACTGCATTTGTTCAATGATGTCATGCGGCATCCTTTACTGTTCAGAATGGCTGTAAATCAAGGCTCAGCGCTCAGATACATTTTCAGCCTTGCTAGATGTGTGGCTGGTGGCATATCTGTCAGTGGGTCAGCCCACAACATGGATTAAGCTTTCGGTCATAAGGAATTTGGCAATTAGAAAAAGCCCCAAACTTGCACTTGGCAGCACGGTGACCTTCCATTGGTTTCAAGAAGAATTCTAATGCTATGTATGCTTATGAAAAAATTATCCGGTGGTTCATTAACTCAGTGAACAGCATCCTAATCAAATAATTTCCATCTTCTATTTCAAATACAGTGCTGAAAAACAAAGATGGCAAATAATGTTATGCTAAAGTCAATGTTGGCTATGTCCACTGTAATCCAAACTGAAATACTGAGTGTCCATCCATCCACCCATCTTCCACCGCTTATCTGTAATCAGGTAACGGGGGCAGCAGCTTCAACAAGGAGCCCCAAACTTCCCTTTCCCCGGCCACATCCACCAGCTCTGACTGGGGGATCCCAAGGCATTCCGAGGCCAGTGTTGAGATATAATCCCTCCACCTGGTCCTGGGTCTGCCCCGAGGTCTCCTCCCAGCTGGACGTGCCAGAAACACCTCCCTAGGGAGGCGCCCCGGAGGCATCCGCACCAGATGCCCAAACCACCTCAGGTGACTCCTTTCCACGTGAAGGAGCAGCGGCTCTACTCTGAGCCCCCCGTGAACAGCAGTGTTTCTACCCTATCTCTAAGGGAGACACCAGCTATCCGCCTGAGAAAGACCATTTCAGCCGCTTGTATCCGTGATCTCGTTCTTTCGGTCACGACCCATCGCTCACGACCATAGGTGAGGGTAAGAACGAAGATTGAACGGTAGATGGAGAGCTTCGCCTCTCGGGTTAGCTCCCTCTTTGTGACAACAGTGCGGTAAAGCGACTGCAATACCGCTCCTGCTGCCCCAATTCTCCGTCCAATCTCACGCTCCATTGTTCCCTCACTCGTGAACAGGACCCCAAGATACTTAAACTCCTTCACTTGTGGAAGGACCTCATCCTCCACTCGGAGAAGGCAGTCCACCGGTTTCCTGCTGAGGACCATGGCCTCAGATTTGGAGGTGCTGATCCTCATCCCCGCCGCTTCACACTCGGCTGCAAACCGGACCAGTGAGTGCTGCAGGTCACAGGCCGATGACGCAAACAAGACCACATCATCTGCAAAAAGCAGCGATGCAATCCTCAGGCCACCATACTGTAACCCCTCCTCACCACGAATACGACTCGATATCCTGTCCATGAAAATCATGAACAGAATTGGTGATAAAGCGCAGCCCTGGCGAATGGCTCGGACCTTGTTCTTAACATTCAGCTGACTTGCCTTACTCTCTGGAGGTATTTGTGTGTGGTTGACTTCCTTGCGGTCGCCTCATGATTTCCATTAGCCTGTGGCATTCCAAGCTATTTGTAGCTCCTGGATTTTTTGGGGCGGCAGTGGCTCAGTGGTAAAGCGGGTGGTAGAGCGGGTCGTCCTATGATTCAAGATCGGCGGTCCGATTCCCGCTCCCGCCCAAAAAATACCTGGAGGTGAGCTGACAGTGGGAGGTGTCAACTCACCTCCGGAGCACTGCCGAGGCACCCTTGAGCAAGGTGCCGTCCTCTTTACAAATTGCTCATTTGAGGTGCACCAAGAAGGAGCTGCCTGCCACTCTACCTCCCTTGCGTGCTTACAGGCCCCCTTGTGTGTGGTTGTGTGTATTACAGGGCCCTGTACACACTAATATGCATGCGTGTGATTTAGACAAACAAAAACTAGAGTGTGCATTCTTAATTTCCCTTCGGGGATTATAACAGTGTATAAAATTAAAAAAAAAAAAAAAAAAAGTCTCCTATCCAGCTTCTTTAGCCAGTATGTATGGATCATATCGGGGCCCGGTGCTGGCCAACTCTTCATCTTTGACTATGTTTCTTAGATGTCATTGAGATGGTTACTGGCTCTTTTTCTGGGAGGCTGCTGTGGTCAGTTCTGAGGTCCACTAGCCACTGGGCACAGGTGTTGTGTGATGCTTCTATTTCCCATATGCCCGTTCAGTATTTCTCCACCTCAGCCCTCGGTGAGTCTGACCGGCTGCAGTTATTTACCTGCCACTGAGAGTACACCTTTTCTGGTTGAGTGAAAAAGTTCATTTTTTTTCTCTTGGCCTCTATCTCCTTGGTGTAACTCTTCAGTCGGGTGGCCAGAGCTGTTAGTCTCTGTTTGGCAGTTTGGAGTGCTTTAGGTATGGAGAGCTTGTTGTATTTGCTGGGTACCTCTTTATTGACCATGTTACTTTTCTGCAGCTCAGCTAGCTGGCTGACTTCTCTCCGTGTCGCCTTTATCTTGGCCTCTAACCATCTCTTCCATGAAGCATATTGCTTGTTATGTCCTGTATTGATCCTATATACCAGCATCTCGAGGATTACTGTTGCTGTACTGTGAATCAGCTTGTTGGTCTCAATTATGTTCCCTGTGGGGATGGTTCTTATTGCAGCATTCACATCTACTAGCAGATCTTCTGAAGGTACTTGACAATTCGGCTTCAGTATTTGTCCGAGGCTCCAGGCTTCCAGTTGGGTCACGATCTTGCTTCTCAGGTCAGCAGCTCTTGTATTGAGGCTGTCTATGTCTCTTGGGACTTGGTACACAATCTCAGATTGAGGGGTGATGGTGAAATCCTTTTTCCCTCTTGTCATAGCATTGTTGTAGGATTTCATATATACTGTATGAAATAGAGATATAGACAGATAGCTCAAGTAAGGCTTCTACCAGGTAACCTTACTTTGAGCTCCATTACATATTTTACATTAGAGCTACTCCTACAATACAGCTACTACTGGGGGAAAAAAAAGAGAGTTCTGGTGTTTGATGGTTCATGATTCTGAGCTCCTGTCCTCACTAATGTGAGATCCTCTCTCATAGGCTGTCAAATGTATAAAAGTACATGAAACTCACTGCAGATGTTTTTTTTATACTCTACATGCAATCCTCTCTCTCTCTTTTGTGTATGTGTTTATTGCAGGTATATGCAATTATGCCATCTGCTGACTGTGTTTGTATGTGATGAGACAGTTTGACTCGAAACATTTCCAAGGTAATGTTTTGTAGACTTCAAGAGCTTCCCTGTGGAAAAAGGTTTTGATATTTTCCCTGGCACTTTATAGAATATTTTTACATTAGTCCAGTGACTGAAAAAAAAACTCTTTCTTGAGGGCACAGCAGAATGGATTTGTTTTAAAGTTTGGCAAGATACATAAATGTGCATCATTAGGACCCAAGTTGTGAACCTCTTGCCCGTTAGTCCCAAATGCATTCTGCAAGGTATAAAATTGAGCCTTATATGATAATTCAAGAAAGGTCAAGATTTCTCAACATTGCCTTAGTCACAACACTGTTTGAAATGATCTCAAATCACCCCAGTCAAATCTGTATTTACAAGCATACACACTCACCATATACCTCAAATCTGTGTGCACACAAAATAAATGGTTCTTGAGCCTGAACATGAGTTCCTCATTGAACACGGAACATAAGACACCTTTGACACACCAGAGGTTCGTAAGTGTCTAAATCATTCACAGTTAAAATTGATTCTCATTCTTGTTTGACACATTCTTCTTAAAATGGCTTCTGTACTGTAGTCAGACGAACCTTCAACCTTTTTCTTCCTGGTTAGATAAATCGCCATCTTTGCTTGGCCCAGAAGAAAGCTTAGAATCTGCTGATCCTTTTTCTGATTCTTCCTGCGTGTCAAACCAATACTGCATACCTGTTTGTCAAATACACGACCGAATGAGAGAAAGATTCTCAGGTACAGATTGTCGGGTCTCTGACTGTCTAGGAAGCAGCGAAAAACTGTTTCTCTGCAAGAACAGAACGGACAGTTTTCCGAAATATTTGGATTCAAACTTGAAATAAAACTGTTGACGGCCACAGCGCCGCGTAAAATGCTCCATTGAAGATCCCCAACCTTCTTTGTTAACGGTGGCTTGTAGAAAGACTCCCATGAAGGGCTCACACCCCTCGCTAGACCATGGTGAACTCTCCATGTTGTATCAACCCGATCCTTAAGTTTATCATTGTTTAAAATCTTTACCATCAATTTATACATGTTTTTCCATTACTGTCACTGAGGCTGATTGGTAGAGTCGTTAGAGCAAAGAGACAAACTCTCTATAGGGAAAGGATCAGCATCATTTGGGTTTAAAAGGCTTGTACAATAAAAATCTATCAAAGTTAATTGCTGTGGGGTGAGTCGGCTTTTCCAGCTCCTCAACAGGCTTCTGAAGAGCCTCACTGAGGTCACACCCACAGCACAGGACAGAGCAGCAGCGTCATCCAGGATTGGTCCACAAATCTCCACCACACATCCAACATTGAAGATTTTAGCCTTGATGAATTTGGACTACACTGATGCTCCTGCAGTAGTTCCTAAAATTATCAAAGTCCTCTTTTGAGACTTTAAAATCCTGTGGTCTCCTCTTCGACATAAGTCTCCAGACTCAGAATCAACTGTGATGGCTGAAGTGACTGTTCCAATCCAACCTCTGGAGTCTTTTGGAGAGTAGGATCAATAACTTTCAGTGGTTTACTCCTGAGTGCTTCACCGGCAAATTAATAAATCTAGGTACCATATTAAGCATCCAAAAGCAGTTTGTGCACCGGTGATATACAGTAAATCTGCAATGCGAAAAATGTTTCTGATGAACCCGCAGAGTCAATAGCTGAGGTTTTCAGTAAAATAACCTGCTTTCTGGTTCACATCTATACCTGTTGTTTTAGTTTACAGCAAACCAGCAAAGTTAACAGCAACTAGGAATACATAATGAGTGTGTATAGGAAGGTTCTTTTTATCATGCACTTCAACAAAACAAAGACACAGCCAACACAGTAAACATTTGTTTGACAAACCTCTTCCAAGACCGCAAACAATTTCCTGTAAAATCCAACCATCCCCACTCTGAGGGCCAGCTCCGTGGAAAATCTATGAAGAGCATTCTGAGATATGAACAGTTATTCCTGTGATGACAGTATACTTGACAGAAGCAACAAAAACAGTGGTGAAAGAGTCTATTTCTGTAGTGAATGCTTAAAAATTGATCAAATGAAGCGTTTTCTGTGGAGTTAATGCAAAACGCAGGCATTTTTCTTCTGGGTTTACTGATGAAAGACTCTCTTAATGATACCAATTTGTCTTCCCCTCACAGTACAAAATTCTCGATGATTTAGAAATGTACTGGAGCAGAAAATGTACCATGTCTAGATTGACGTGTGTTTCTCATGTGCATCCACATCCCTCTGTATGGAGTAGTAAGAAAGTGAGTGGTTGTGGAAGACAGTGTCTCCTCAGTAGAAGTGAAGTGAAATTGTGTTTGAGCCGGAACAGAAGAACATATCAGGAAAGTCAGAAAGATCCCAACGTAATTATTCTGTTCACTCTGAGATTCCTTAGTGAACGACTGAATGAATGAATGTGGACAAAAGAAAAATACACTGAGCCACATGTTCACAGACGCTTCAGAACTGTACCAGCTATACTTGTCATAATCACAGAACCGCAACTCTGGATGTTATGCCTGCAAGAGTTTGCAATATAATTATTGTAAAAAAAAAAAAAAAAAAGAAATCTTCAAATGGAAAATATAAAGCAAATATATCATACAGTTCTTTTTAGTTGTTGGGGATCTCCATTTGACAATGGAAATGACCACAAAACGAATCTGGTTACACAAACATAGATAGCACGACACTTGGTTCTTGTCTATCACATAATTTTCTGAATACTAAAGTACAGAACATGCACAGCACAAAGCTAACTATAACTGACATGTGAGGCTGAGTCAGGCTGCTGGTAAGCTGATTTTTCAAGGACAGTCTAACCCAAACACTAAAAAGATTGTGTTAAATGAACAGACAAAACTAACAAAACCCTAACATAGTGTTACTCCTTTGATTGGAATTAGGAGGGGGTTGTTTTTACTTCAGCCTTGGTGATGTATCATCTTTGCTTCTACTTCATTCAACACTTCAGCATCATATTCAGTATTTCACACATGTCCAAAGCTTTCTAAATCAATCCACTGGACTTCTAGAAAAGTTTCTTGAAGATGTTTCACCTCTCATCCAAGAGGCTTCTTCCGTTCTGGTGGTGGTTGGTCTTGTCCCAGTTTATTAACCCTGTGAGGTGTGGTCAGTGCTATTCGCATTCCAACAACTATAGTTGAAACCCATCTGGCTCCTCAACGATAATTGATGGGGGTGCCAGGAGGTGTCAAAAGGGGTCATTGAAATGCGCGTTTCAGAGCCTTTGTTTACTCATGAGGGTCATTAGCAGGAGACACCTGGGTAAATCTGATGAGTGGTTCTTTTAAGAAGTTTGATTGTAAATAGGCGAAAGGTGATGTCGCAGACCACCCCCTTTGCTTCTCCAGTTTGACATGGATGGTTTCTTTCACTCCTCTCTCAAGCCATCTGTCTTCCTTGTCTTTCTTCATTGAGGTGAAGGAAAACTGCTGAATCCTGTACTGATGAATTGGACCTTCTGTGTTGAGCCATGCCCTAGTGGAGTGGTTGTTTGGTTTCCCCTATGTATGAGCATTCCTCGCTGTATTTAACTGCATATACCAGATTGCTCTTCTGACTGTGGTGTGGTGTCTTTTGTGTGGACCAGTCTTTGTCTGAGGGTGTTGCTCGGCATAAAATACACAGAAATCTGGTTTGTTAAAAATCCTTGTCAGTTTTTCAGACACTCCAGACACATATGGTACCACTATGTTGTTACGCCTGATCTCCTTCTCTTCCATCCTCACTGGGTTGTTCTCCTTTCTGGATCTTGTCTGAGCTTTCACAAAGGTTCAGTCAGGATATCCACAAGTTTTCAGTGCCCCTTTAATGTGTTTGTGTACTTTTGCCTGGTCTTGGGACCTGATGACTCTACGTTTGTGCTCCAGTGGATGGTGAGAGCCAGCAGGTACTGGTCCATGTGTGTTGGTTTCCTGTATACCCCAACACTCCGACTTCAGTCATTGTTTATGCAGACCTCACAATCCAAAAAGGCCAAACTGTTGTCTTTTACATCCTCTCTGGTTAACTTGATGTGGCTGTCCACTGAGTTGATGTGTTTGGTGAAAGGTTGCACCTTGTGGATTCTGATCTTGACCCATGTGTCCTCCACACAATGGAACCAGTGGCTTGGTGTGGCTCCATTGAAAGAGGTCAGGGCCCTGTATTCCATTTGTTCCATTTACAAATTGACCACAATAGGAAACACCGGCGAGCCCATGGTACATCTGTGTTTCTGCCTATAGAAGCTCCCTCTTCTTCTTCTTTTCCTTTCGGCTTTTCCCTTCAGGGGTCGCCACAGCGAATCAATTGCCTCCATCTAACCCTGTCCTTTGCATCCTCTTCTCTCACACCAACTACCTTCATGTCCTCTTTCACTACATCCATAAACCTCCTCTTTGGTCTTCCTCTAGGCCTCCTGCCTGGCAGTTCAAAACTCAGCATCCTTCTACCAATATATTCACTATCTCTCCTCTGGACATGTCCAAACCATCTCAGTCTGGCCTTTCTGACTTTATCTCCAAAACCTCTAACATGTGCTGTCCCTCTGATGTACTCATTCCTGATCCTATCCTTCCTGGTCACTCCCAGAGAGAACCTCAGCATCTTCATCTCTGCTACCTCCAGCTCTGTCTCCTGTCTTTTCCTCAGTGACACTGTCTCTAGACCAAACAACATCGCTGGTCTCACCACAGTTTTGTACACCTTTCCTTTCATTTTAGCTGAAACTCTTCTATCACACATCACACCTGACACTTTCCTCCACCCGTAGGAGGAACAGTGAGGAACAGGTGCAGGAACAGTACAGAGGGAGCCTATAGAAGCTCCCTCTGTACTGGAAATAGGTGGTGGTCAGGCAGAGATCCAGAAGTTGGCAGATTTGGTCAGGGTTGAGGTTTGTTCTTTCACTGAGGGTGTTGTCCTGTAAAAGCCATTACCTTACTGTTTCCACCGCCTCGATTGTGGTAACACATGCAAATAGGTACGTGACTTCATAGAATACAGTGGTCTCATCTGTATCCAGTTTCACCTTTTCCACAAAGTCCATGGAGTTCTGTAAATGGTAGGGATTATTCCCCACTAGCGGGGCTAGAGGACGTCTTTCTTTTTCCCCTATTACCAGTGCTAGCAAATATTGGACAATTTGAGTTCTATAAGAGGAGGTCTTGCCTGTTGTCCCTGGAAAGTGCCTGGAGATAACTTTTTGTTATGATCTGAAGCTTTAGAAATAAAAATGAACTTAAACTAGTAGTAGACTTGCATGTGACATTTTGCTGTGGAGGATGGTAAAGAGTGTAGTGAAAGTGTTGCGTTCCAGAAAAGCCCAAAATAAAACCCAAGTACAACGGAGGATGGTTTGCAGCCAAATTGGGAATTCTTTAATTGATTCTCAGCTCATCAATACAGATCAATTGGGAAACAGCCATTGGACTCATCTCTCATGACCCTTTTCAACTCGCAGGTCATCATTTGTGTGTACGTGTGTGGGTGTGTGTGTCTTTTCTTGGGAAAACAGGAAACATTGGATTCACCATGACCCCCTTCCTGTCTTTCCGGTTTTATACAATTGGGTTCCTCGCTGCCAAAACTTAAAATCTGTTTCCTCCTGATTTGAAGTGTGACCTAACCATGAATTATTTGGCTTCCACGAGAGTTTATCAGATCTTCACAATCATCAACATTCTTTCATTTTTCCTATCTGGTTTGACAAGGTCTCAGTGCTTGCTGATGACAGTCATCTCAAATACTCATATGCCACAACAAATATGAATCCAAGCTAGGATTTTGATTTTGTATGGTCCTGTGAAAATCTAAGTTGTGTCACATCAATCACTTCGGTCTGGTGATATCAACGTAGCCTGTGAGAGAAAAAATGCTGAGTTGTTCTCAAAGCATTCATCCAGGCATGAACAGACTCCATCGCCAATCCTACTGTTACTTACAGGCATATGTTAAACACAGACACAATGTCCCACTGGTGACTAACTTCAACACATTCAGACACCATGACTGCTCGGAGCTAACTATTGCCAGATGGTTCTCTCTGTTTACAACTAGCTGCACTGCAGTCATGAAAGGCCACAGCATGACCAGTACTTTGAGTATGTGTGTGAAAGACTGAAGGTATTTAGGACAGGATAAACCGATAAACCTGAATTATGAAAGCCCTGAAGAGAGTAAGGAGTGCAGCATGGAAGGAAATAAAGGTGGAGAAGAGAAGTGTTGGACAAACTGCCTTGTAGCTTCTATGTCTCCGTTAGACCCCTGCATTGCAGCACTCTCTGCAGGAGCTGAGAGGGTGCAGTTTTTTCCACATCATCTCTGCTGCCTCTGAGGAGACAAATCATCTGACGTCCCAGCACCACTCAGTTCTAGTTCGGAGGCAGCTGTTCTCTGCATAAATTTATTATCTGGGGCTTTGATTGTGGGTATGTGGCTGTTATTAACGTCCCTGCATGCTCCTCAGACCTGACTCACCCTTTGCGAAGCATGCAACTACTTTATCTACTCATAAAGGAAGTGCAGCGAGAATGCTCGAGCATCCGATAACGCACTGACAAACAATCCACTGTACAATTATTATTTTGGTTAATATTGAACTTTTTGACCTTTGCAAGTATTTTATTCCATATGGCATTAGTTAATTGAATCAAGTAAAAATACTTTATTTTCTCGACTTTTAAAAAAAAGTTCATTAACATTTTTTAAAATCTTTTCTTCTTCATCTTTCCTAGATATAAAAAAAAACCAACTAACTGCCATCACTGGAACAGTTTTTGGTCAATCTATCTGAAACAACTTAAACTGAAGGATAAATATGAGTTTTAATATTGTGACGGTAGTTTTCCAGATTAAATATTTAAGTGCTGTTGTTAAAGAACCTCCAATTGACCTGTGCTGTGACTTAAAATACATTTTTAATATCTAAATTTTCCTTTGAGATAAATTGAATGAGCAAGACTTTGGATTCAAAGTGGCAAAAAAGTCCTTGAAAGTTCTCTACCTGATGTCGCTCATAAAGCTGCAGAACCAGTGTGCTACAAAGCAATGTTTCATTTCACATACTGCTTTAAATGGCCTTCAGTAATTCACACACCTCTGCCAAGGCCAATATGACGATTAAAGGAAAAGGCAAAGTGGTCTGATAACAGTACATAGCAGTATATAACAGCATTTTGAATCATAAATAGCATGTTTTCAGTCTTAACTACTTATTTTGTTTGAAATATGATTATTATGCTTGGAGCGTACAGCAAAATATATTCAAGCAATCTGAAAAATACTGTGCAACGATATACAGTTTTGCTGAAACTGATTTAACAGTTTTCGTATAATTATGGGAGACAATGGAAAATGAAATATTAATTAACTAAAGAAAGTTATAATTTTAAAATGACACTTTTTTCAGTCCTCATAAAAATAAAACAGAAGTAAATTACTACAAGACAGAAAATTTAAAACAATGTCTGGCCTTGTGTGACCATTAAAGTAATCGGCACCTCAAAATTTCAGTTATTCACTATTACCTCCAGGACATGACTAACTGTGCTTAGATTCACACAAAGATTTGCCAGGCCTTCACTGAAAACCGCAGTATCTGTCCTTTACCTGGTTGGAAGGTTTACATTAACAACGTATTACCTTAGGCGTCAATCAAGGACAAAGTTGTTTTAAGTTTTAAATTTACTATCTAAGCTAAAATAGCCTGTCGATCGGAACTGCCTCTGTGGAGAACTTTTTTTTCCCCCAAACATAACCATAGTATTTTGTGTACTATCAGCATTTTGCTATGTCATGGATGATTTGACAGTGAAGACAAGGGTTGTAATTATTCATCAACAATGAACATCAACAGATGTTTAACATCAAGAGATGTTCAACATCAGCAGATGTTCAACAATTTTCTTTCTTTGCTTTCTAACCAGTAGCATCAATATTCAATTTGCGCAGTTCTTGTCAGTCCCATGATTTCTCCCTATTACTGAACTCAGTTTACAGTATTCAGTAACTTTTCAGTTGAGTTGCTCACATCTTGAAAACAAGGTCATTTGTCTCACTCTGATAACTAAGAGTGTCAAAAGACACAAACACAAAAATGTTGGCAGAAACGCGCTATTTAGAGGAGAATGATTCATAGGGCATCACTGAAGCAAAGACCTTGGCATTACTGAACAACTTGATAGAAAGTAATAAATGAATGTTATATGTGGGCCACAGCATGACTTGTAAGGTCTCAGAATACAAGTGTTGTCTGTTGTTTTCTTTTGCAAATGCAAGCAGTGGATGAAATCTGATTTGACAAAACATAGATGATAAGAACATCTGGGCATAACTTTGCGTTGCAATCAATGTAGGATGAGAAAAAAAAAAAAAAAGGAATATTAGATTAATATTAGATTAATGATGGAGTCTTGTGAAAGATTTCTGCGCCCCTCTGGCAGAAAAGTCTCATTGCACTGTGTGTGGAGTGAGAGAAGCTACCTCATACTGTTTTGTGACAGCTACTCACTGAACATGTGCACACATTGGGTATTTCCCCAAGGAGAGTGAAAAAGGGAAAGAGGGTTTGGGGAGAAAGATTGAATGGTGGAATTGAAAAGGGCTCAATTGTGTATGGATGCACCTACAGGCGGGACCTTCAGATGCAACTGATGTTTGGACGCTGGTGAATTGGCACCACGGAGGAGGAAAGGCAGTGCGAGAACCTTCGTAAACCTAATTTTCATATTAGAGAATATGAAGAAAACACAAGGATCTGTCTGACTGCAAATACTTCTTGGTTAGATAGCACATGTGACATAATAGGATGGTTTTAGCTTGGATCTGTGGGATGCATTATTGTAACAGGATAATTCTCTGTGATTGCTTCCCTTCCAGTTATCACTGACAAGTCTCCTGAGGAAGGATCTTCCCAGAGATTTATATCACATCACCAGATCAATTTCTGCGTTCCAATTAATTGTCTGAGCGACTTGTGTTGCTCTATGGTGGAAATATAACGAAGGGAGCCAATCTTTAGCAGTTTGTCAGCCATCCTATTCCATCTCCACCTCTGAACTGTGCAAACTTTGGCTTTAATGAACCCCCTCAACCCTAAGCTTGTGCATATTGATATTTAATGCTTGCCCTCCAATGGTAGACCAGACACTGGCATGCTGCAATCAGCTGTGTGAGTAGCATCACAAATGAGGTTAGGGGGAAAGAGAGAGAGATGTGGCAAGAGAAAAAGGTAAAGAGGCTGCTTGCACAAGTACACCGAGGGAGAGACAGAGAGATATTGGAGGTGTGTGATAGGAGGGTGGAAAACGGGGGTGTGCATTGGAAACGGAGGAGGAGGAGGAGGAGGAGGAAGAGGAAGAGGGGGAGGGTGTGGAGGAGGGGTGTAGTGCTGCAGTGGAGAGAAGTGAGAGGAGACTGCAGTCTCTGCTTATGGCAGAGATCAGAATATGTTACCACAGCTCTGAGGCATTGTAGTCCATGTATTTATTGATGTTGGATGGGCCACCTCACAAAGGGAAACATCACTGACTGGTGAGTTTTGCTTTGGATATCTTGAGTTTAATTCAAGATGCAGTTAAATGGCATGAGTGCAATTCAAAACATAGAAGATACTTCTCAAAGCATCTGTTCTCCTCTTTTCAAACTAAGTCACGGTAAACTGTGATGCTGTGACTGAATCCTCTGTTATTTTGCATCCTTGTGATTCTGGATGTGTCGCAGTATTATTTTATTTTCTGTGTGAACAATGATGGGCCACAGAAAATAAAGACTCACAAGTATAAGGAGTGATGGTGTCAAAGAGGAAAACACCAAGTTGAAGTAAGCATGGGGGTGGGGCACAGATGTGTTTTGTGTGTCTTGTATTCCACGTTCATGCTCATGGACTGCTAACAGTAGACATGTTATGCTACAGAAGTTGTTGAATGTTGAGTTCCTCCTGAGTTGGCTTAGGAAAGAAGGAATTGGAGATGACGTTTTATCAGATGTCTGCTTTCAAGGTTTACATCATGTGGAGGGAAGGGGCTGTGGCAGCTAAAACTTTCTTCTCAGTCATCATACATCATTACAGAGCAGTCGGCATTCATATCATGCCTATGCCCACCACTCAAGTCAATGACTTGACAATGGCTGTGAGCCAATTGGTCAGCTGATTGGCTATTCACCCCTGGGTGGGCAATACTGGATAGCTGATAGACACCGTCGGTATTGCTTAGCAACAATAATCCGAAGGCCAGCAGCACACAGACGGCTTCTTTGCCGCATCTGAAGGCAAACACTGGATTATGAATCCTTCATCAGACGGACACATGTTGGAACGCAGTAGGTATTGATCTGTGGCCAGTGAGTCGTTAAGGATGAGGTTACAGTGTGATAGTGTTCAGCAGACAATGTTATGATACAGAAAACCATGTAATCACTAACGTGGATAAATGTCTCAGCAGCGAAACACCCCCTGGATATCACCCTTATTGAGTGTGTGCGTGTGGTTGCGTGCATTGTGTGTCTGTCTGTGCTTACATGAACGTGGATGCGCGTGTGCGTGAGTGTGCGTGCGTTCGTGTGCGTTTGTGTGTGTGTGTGTGTGTGTGTGTGCGTTCCCTCGATTGCAGATAGAAAATCTCTGCTTCTTAAATTGGCTGCTAAAATGTGGCAGCAATTTTAAGATATTGAAGAAGTATTTTTTCCTGGCAAAACACATTTCACCCTGAAGCAAAAACAAACATGGAGACAAACATTTTGTAGCTGCAGGAAAACCAAACATTTTTTTTTTTTTTTTTTTGTTAATTCATAACTTTTCGTTACTGAACATTACACCAGAAACAAAAATCTAGCTGTTTGGGAATAAGAAGCAGTAAAACTGTTCTTGCTGATGGATTCTAGAGCTGAATGGTGGCATGTTGGCCATAAAGTAGTAACTAAGTTGATATCCATTAACTAATTAGCTATAGTCTACCTGTAAGAAAACTCACAAGGTGCCTGTTATTTCATATTTTTTTAAATTATAGACAGGGTATTGGCATGTACGGAGTGCACTCTGCCTCTTGCTTGTAATCCGCTGGGATAGGCTCCAGCGACCCCTGTGACCTGCAAAGTGGAATAAACAGCCGTAAATGATGTAATGGTTATGGTCGTCTCATTTACAAGAAGATGGTTGGATGGATGGACGGGCTTGTCCTCCTGAGTATGAAATTCATTCAGGAGTGATAGAAATATAAAAATCAAATCAGGCCCCTGGACAGCGACCAAAATTTAAAAATAAATTAAATAATAGCTGGATAAAGTTGCTGTTGTAAAAGACTGTCTGGCAAATTTTGATCTGTGCTTGTCCACCATTTCCAGTCAACATATGCTTTCCTCAGCAACCCTCATTTAGATCCAAGCACCAACAGGTTTGTGCTGAGTAGTAAGTGATAATTATGTGCTGGCAACACTCACAGTAAGCACAATAAATTCAGAATAAATCATATAATATGCTCAAGTCTAGGTCTGGGAGGTGTATTGAGTTTGCCAGCTGTTTGCAGTGGATTGAATTTCCAAAGCACACTAAAGATGAACAATTGGATTTATTGTTCAGTGATGGTAGTGAAACTGACATGAATGATTAAGCATTACAGTTTATTCCTTATTAGGTCTCCTGGTTGAATAAGCTCCATCTAATGGATTGACTATAGAGTCTTTCTGATCAACTAATCATCAAATTAGAAATCAAATAATTAAAAAGAAAAGCTGTAAATCCCCAAAACTGACAAGGTGGAATTGAAGGAATGTTAAAAAAAACAAAAAAAAAAAACAAAAACAAATCAAAATTGGAGCCATTTCCTTTTCAACTAATATAATATTATCTCTTTATTTTAGAATTATTTTTCTTATTGATTTTATGTGAAATAAATATTGAAATTTATTGATCCCCTTTCTAATACAATGCATTTACCCTCATTAACCCATTAAAAGTGGCCATTAAGGGGTTGAACTTGGGAGTTAAATGTACTCACAAGGGTTTCTTTGCACTGTCCAAAGGTCTACCAGCACCTATCTAGCTGTATAGTATGAGCATTTTTAATATAATTTGTATAATTCTTACAAAATAGATTTAAATATTAGACTCATTGACCTATTAAACTTGGACTTGAATAAAGATTATAGAAATAATTTGAAAGATTGTGACTTTATTTCCAGAAAAATATAACTGATAGAGCCTAGTTCTCCAGTTGAAGCTCAACTGGCCATCTCAAAGCTGTGACGTTTTTTAATTGAACATTAATGATACTACAGTTTATGAGAAAATCATTTTAGGTTTTCCCCAGAGAACTGAGAAAAAATGTATAATGACAATATAATAAATTTCTGTAACAGTAAACCTCAAAAAAACAAATTTGTTGACATTGAGATAACATTAATAATATCTTCTTTGCGTTTACAGTCATTGCAATTTTTAGGTGATAAATCCAAACCACCCTTTCTGTCGTGTGTCTGCCTCAGGGACGCCACACCTGGCCCGTCACAATGAAGTTCAATTTATTCAGAAGGCCCCAGGCTGTGGCGGCTGCCGAGCCCACCGGCGCCACCACCGTGACCATGGCCCCCACCCCGGCTGTCATCTCCACCTCAGTGCCAGAGACCTCCGGCTCCAACAACACCGAGATCAACAAGAATGACATGTTTGAGGAAATCAAGAGCAAATTCTTGAATGAAATCGATAAAATCCCATGTGAGTTATGCTACAGTGCAACACAGATTTCTGCTGAGATTCAAAGTGATTATTTCACAAAAAGTTCATTTCTCAAAATTCTCCTCCGTTGATTTGAAACTAACAGTACCTCCATGGGCCCTGATTGCCATTGCCGTGGTGGCAGCGTTACTCATTCTCACCTGTTGCTTCTGCATAATCAAAAAATGTTGCTGCAAGAAGAAGAAGAACAAGAAAGGGAAGAAGGGCAAGGATGGTTTCAACATGAAGAACATGCAGGGTGGGGAGGTATGATGCCTTGTGCTTTATGCATGCTGGAAAGTCATGGAATTTGAGTGATGCCTACCTGTTCTTCTCAAAAATAATTTATTATTCAATGTTACTGTTATTCGTGATATTTTTTGCGGAGTCTTTATTCATTTAAAGATGTCTCTAGCTAACCAAATCTGATCTTTCACCAGCAGCTCTTGTAGCCCAGACTATTGAGGACACAAGGAGAGCTCTCTTCCCCTCCATATACTTGTTGTTGTGGTGGATGTTTAAATGTGTGACGTATTCCATTGTGTCCCTATGGTGGAAAATGGCATACTTTGTTACAGGGTAGCAAGAAATAATGAGCACAATATAGTGGAAAGTTTGTCCTGCCAAGTAAAAAAACAAAACAAAACAAAAAAGCTGCATTTCGTAATTGAAGACAATGAATACAATTTTGGGAAACTTTAGAAGCAAAGCACATTAAATCAAAAGATAAATGTCAGACGTGTCCTTGATTCCTTTCGAGGACCAATCAGATTACATCACCATAGATTGCAATATACTCCAGTGACAGTTAATTAAAACGATCAATTGCTCGTGTCCAAAATGTGGATTTATTGTATTCAGCTGAAAACAAGCTTGTCATTTCTCATCATAATTGTGGTGGTGGTGTTGACTGCCTCTCTTTTTTTTGTAGTGTGTTTGGTGTCTTGTGAGTTGAATCTCTTCCTCTCTCTGCTCTCCTCCGCTTTGTGTCTGTCTTGTGTGTGCCTCATGTTTCTTGACTGTGGTGGACTCCCACTCTACGGTAGGTGGACAGCACACCTCAATGCTCTCCGGTCTCTGGGGCAGAGAAGGGTCTCATGGAATGAAAGTCCTGGCTTCATTTTGCTTTGTTTTAAATTTTTTTTTATCAGCCTTTCAATTTTTTTTTTTTTTAATTTATTATTTCTGTTATGACAGCTTGAGAATGTAACAATGGAAATATATGATGTACTCCATAAACCCAGAGAGAGGAGAGTCGAACTATTTAATGCATTCTTCTTGGTACAATGTAACTGTAACTCACACCAATATGGAAAGTATTGGACTAAGAGATGATATGCAAAACATGTTTTAACACTATTAATCTATGCATGTGATAAAGGGCATGGATGGTTGTTTGAGAGAAATGAAAATGTTGATGATGACAGTACACGAAGAGCCAAATACTCCTGTCCTTTAGTTTGAGGAGGACGTGGAGAAACTGGATTGGCCTGAAATTCAAGGTTCCCCTGTCAATGACCCTTCATTTTATGTACAATAATAATGTTGTTAAAACATTCAAATTATCCAAACAGCTGGCTGTGCCCTTTACTCTTGAACCACTTAAAGTAATGATGGTGAACTGAAAATAGAGGACAGTTTTTTTGGTGCTGCATAACTTTAGTTTTAGGTGAAACAACAATGGCAGGTAAAAAAAAAAAAAAAGTTTCAGATTTTACCTTGAAATACAAAAGGTGTGAAAATGTTGGGTTTGGTAAAAGAAGACATTTACAGTCCTGCTAGAAAAAAGAAAAAAGGTTATCAACAAGTTTCCTACTTGCACTAAACATTTGATGTTATTTACCTTTAATCATTTAATGCGCACTGCCATTTGCTGTTGTGAGCCAATTCCTTCTGGGTTTTTTACGAATGTCTGTTGACAAACGATAGAACTGTGCTATTATCAGATTTCATTGGAGAACTGTTGCATTTATTACCCTTTATATAAAACTAGCATGCAAACCCTCCACTGACTGGCTGTCACTCTACTGCACAAGCATGTCCAAAGGATTGCCCAATGATCTGAAACACTAAGGCGACAATATGTGCAGAAGGTACAACCATTTATTTATCATATAGTTTTCTTACCTTTTAAATGATACATGCCTGTTATTGACAGGTGCTGTGCAGGTAAGCAGTAATCGAAACATGTATCTCCCATGTAAAAAAAAAAACACCTGGAGCTGCAGTGTCTGTGGCATGCGGGCTATTGTGGGGGGGTGGCCCTGTGTCCTGCTGTCTGAGACCACGACCTTAAACACGGTGTCTTGTCGTGTTACGTTCGCATCACAGAAACTTCAGGATGATGATGATGATGAGGGAGAGACTGGACTGACTGAGGAGGAGAAAGAGGAAGAGGAGAAAGAACAAGAGAAGCTGGGAAAGCTACAATACTCCATAGATTATGACTTTGAGAATACCAAGGTTTGTGGCTGTCATTTGTAAATGCATGACTCATTCATTCATTCGTTCGTCTGTATTATCTCTTAATCAGAAACTCTAAAGAGTAAAATAATCATCTTACTTTCTATGAAAGTCAAAAACTGAATTTATGAGAAAATTTGATTGATGATGTGAAGGCTGTTCAGCAGCAACATCCTTCTGGTCAACCAATGTGCAGTCTGACAGAATCCTATGTGACCTGACCTTACAGAAGGAACTAGTGCCACACCTTTTTGAGTTGACCTACGTGTTTGCTTGTTGATTTCACAATCAGCTACATAACTCTTGTTGCATTTACTGGAAAAGATAATTTTGAAAGATTGTCGGGCGATGTAATACAACCAATGTCTGACACAAATAAAATATTTTACGATATTTTGATTTTTTTTTTTTTGTCTTTACCTCTCCACCTTGCTCTTCTTGCTCTACAGCTCACAGTTGGCATCCTTCAAGCGGCAGACCTCATGTCCATGGACTCAGGCGGTACCTCCGATCCCTACGTTAAAGTCCTGCTCCTACCTGACAAGAAGAAGAAATTTGACACCAAAGTTCACAAAAAAACACTCAACCCTGTCTTCAACGAGACGTTTGTTTTCAAGGTAAGTCCTTTTATTTTATTTTTATTTATTTATTATTAAATAAACAAATAATAATATATTTTATTTATTATTTATTTCTTTCTATTTTATTTCTTTTTATTTAACTTTTTTTAAATTACAAAAATTAGCAAATAAACAAACAAACAACACATCACAAAATGATGCCATTATTTCCTTCATGGTGTTTACGACTGAATGTGTCTTGTCAGATTTCTAAGGATGTGTGTACTTTCTGGTTTGTGTACTCTTTAGTACATGCTGCTGTTTTCTTTCCTGGCTAATAAATCCCACCGAGATAACGCGCCGCCCCGGATCACTGTGGAAACGCTGCCCTTTTTCTAAATTTGTGGAAGCAAAAAAAAAATTGTTTTTCCCCACATTCATTGCAAAAGTTTGAAAGAAATAATTTTAGTTTTGTTTTTGAAAGTTATGTGAGTATGTGAGTTATGTGAGTATGAGTAATAATTGGTGTCTGGAAAGGATGGAAGTTTATATAATTATTATAATTAAGAAAGGTTTAGTCAGCTGAAGCATGTTATCTTTTATCATGATGTTCTTGACTTTCTAAATAAGCAGCATTTATTTATGTATTTATTTTTTATTTTAAGATAATTAAATCCTACTATTAAATATAAGGTATGGTTTTGTACATCATTTCACATTTTTAACTCCTGGACAAGATTTAAGTGGAAAAATCTCATTTGAACAGAGAATTCTTTCATATCCCTGGACAGATCTGACATTTTGAGTCAATGAAATCAGTTGATATAATCAGGTAAGAGTAAAACATAAGGTATCTCAGTACAAAATCTGTTTCTGTTAATCAGGTGCCCTATGAGGAGCTCGGAGGGAAGACTCTGGTGATGTCTGTTTATGACTATGATCGTTTCTCCAAACACGATGTTATCGGCGAGGTGAAGATTCCCATGAACACCATTGACCTCGGACGACCGATCGAAGAGTGGAAAGATCTTGAGAGTGCAGATCAGGAGGAGGTTTGATATTTGATATCTTTTCAATATCAAATGGTGCTTTTAAATTGAGGAAATTAAAACGAAAAATCAATGTTTTATAAACCTTTATAGAATTATTGATTGTGTAGTTGTTGCATCAAGAACAAACAAACATCATGTGGTTTAAAGGTTTTAGCCCAAAAGAGAAATTGCGACAACCACATTTTTCATTGTAGCTCCTTATTGTGTTCTCAGCAGTATTGTGTTGCTGATTGATTGATTGATTTATTGATTGATTGATTGTCCTGCGTTGATGTCCATTAATTTCTTCTCCCTGGTTAATATCTCAGCCTGAGAAACTGGGAGACATCTGCATCTCCTTGCGTTATGTCCCAACCGCTGGGAAACTCACTGTCTGCATCCTGGAGGCAAAGAACCTGAAGAAGATGGACGCCTGTGGATTATCTGGTACAAAAAACAACAAAATGAGTTTTAAGTGACACCTGCTTCAAACAGACTGTGATTGTTAGAATGTTTGTGGGATTGGAGTTGTTTTGAGTTTAATACAATCCTCAACCCCTGCTTTAGTTGTTTGAAGGGAGGCCTTTCAAAAGACGTGAAATAACAGTAATTATAAGTATGTTTTAAAATGTTGCTGTTCTTGAGACCTGTTGTAGATCTAATGTAGAGAGACAACAGAGAAGAGAAACTTAAAGAACTGAAAAGTCCCCTCTAACATAAAATGCACTTCCACCCAAACAGAAATACAGTGAGAACTTCACGCCTTCACGCATCAACGCTCGAGGTTTCACCTCATCGCGGATTTTTGGTAGGCAGTCAGATGATACGGTACGCGCGTTCTATTGGCTGACGGCATCTGGAAGTGGGCTATGTTCCGTGAGTCTGGGACTTACGTGAGACACAAAAGTACTTTATACAGTTAAGAGTGTGGGAAAAAGTAATACAGATAGAAAGTGGTTTAATATCAGTATGGGGAGGGTTCATAAACGTTTAAATTACCGTAAATAAGAAGATAAATAGTTTGTTGTTCTATTGCGGATTTGTTGATCGCGTGTGGTTCCTGGAACGCATTAACCTCGAGGAACGAGGGCGCACTGTACACGTCTTTGGCCTGTCTAAAGATACCTCAGCCATGAAAAAAAAACAAACAAACACCGGATCCCTTTTTTGCTTGTGCTACCCATCATACATTTTTCCCCTTGAAGCACAATTGAGATTTGACAAATGGATTACAATGACTTGTTTTGATTCCTATTGATTTTACTGACCATAATCAATATCCTTGGTAGATCCTTATGTAAAGATCCAGCTGCTGCAGGGTGGTAAGCGTTTGAAGAAGAAGAAGACTACAGTGAAGAAGAACACACTGAACCCTTACTATAATGAATCCTTCAGCTTTGAAATCCCCCTGGAACAGATGCAGGTACAATACAGTGGATAATTATTAATAAACACATTTAATAATATCAATGACAATATAATATGTTATTTAAAGGCTGAAGGGTCATTCACACCCATATTTTGATTGTTTCCTGTTCTCAAATTAGAAAATCCTGGTGGCGGTCACAGTGTTTGATTACGACAAGATTGGTAAGAATGACGCCATTGGAAAAATATTCGTAGGCAGTAAGGCGACTGGCCTCGGTCTGAAGCACTGGTCTGACATGCTGGCTAATCCACGCCGGCCCATCGCCCAGTGGCATCCGTTGCAACCAGAGGAGGATATTGATGGCCAGCTGGCATCTTTGGCAGCAAAGAAGTAACCTGTTCCATCAACCAGCTAATACACTAACTTTGAAACCCCCCAAAATCCACCCCTGCTTTGCATGAAACCCATGACTTACATAGTGACTCCTGTCATGAAACCTGCTCAGCAAAAAAAACAACAAAAAAAAACAAGAAAAAAACAAAACAGGAAAGACATCATAGAATATCTTTTCAAGCACATTTCACTTATTTGTGAATGCTGAGAAGATTGGTGTTGAATAATCGTGCAACAAGATCATGAATGATTGACTTTTGGTCTTTCTTTCATTTGAACTGATTCTTAGGGTGCTGACACTGAATGAAAGTCTTGGATAAGACAATGCTGGTAATAAAGCTTTAGTTTAGTTTATGAAGCATGCTTTATTTATGTCCCCACTGCTCTGCACACATGCACAGCATTGTATCTTGCTAATAATTGTGCTTTATCTTGCAATAGAAAGTACTGTAGTATTGGGTTACTTCCTGCATAGAGTAAGTTAATGTACATAAATGCAAAAATTAGTTGAGGTTGAAAAGTTCATTGAATGGAGCAAACTACAGGGGCAATATATTTTCAAAAGAAACACATAAATGATTGTCTTCATTGGATCAGGAGCTACAGTGCTAAAAACACTACACAGTATTTACAGTATTTGAAAGCAGGGCTGTTGCAACTCTAAGCTGCTTATTTTGTGTTGCCATGGAGGCATGTCTGCATTTAGTTCTACATTTTTGCATTTCTGTGTCTTCAGACAGATCTATTGTAGAACAGGAATACAAGGGTGCCTTTCCTGATACGACACTTAAGAGAAACAGAATAAGCTTCATTATTTTATCCGGATGTGAATCTTTTGAAGAGTGAATATAATTTAAAAATCATCAGGGATGTTGTGAATGTGCCACGTGGGATCTGCCTTGATTTGTTTTAGACAACTTGGATGTAAAACCTTACTAATTTTTTGGACAAAAGTAAGGATGTCAGAAGGTTTACCAATGATGATCGAACTGTTTATGACTGTGCTTCTTTTGCATCGCTTGCTGAAAACATTTATATATTTTTTTTGTCATTTTAGCAGAAGACATGTCTTTCTTTGATGAGTGCTATAGTTTGCCATACATACAACAGAACAATTCACAAGACTGATTTTTTTGAGAAATGATAAGAGGACTTTTGTCACAGACTAGATGTTTTTTTTTAATAGAGTACTGAATTTGAAATGTAAATTTTAGCTGCATGAAACAGAGGATGAAATGCAGGTGTGTAAATCAGGGCAAGTGCTAAAACAATACATGAGACCCGACAAATTTTGACCATTTGCTTGAACCAAATAAAGCTGCAGTATCCAGCATGTTTAAAGCTTCATGGTAATTTTTGTCAATTAGAATACTCATTCATCAGCCACAACCTTAGCAGTCAGGAGGTGCTGTAACAAGGTGACTGTGTTGTGCAGGAGGACTAGTAACCAAAACAGTACTGATACTCAGTAGAGTGCAAACCTCTGGCAAGGCTGACCAATCCCACACATCTCCTCAGCCCGTCTGGCCTCACCCCCTCCTCAAAGATTTGTGGAAATATGTTCTGTATTTTTGTGTAATCAGGGAACATGTTGAAAAATGTATTATTAGAAAACGTTAAGTTATGTTTAAAAAAAAAAAATCTATTTCCTTATCCTGATCGACACCATAATGTACCCTGTTTTTTACTGTTATGTTTAAAGTGAATCTGTTTTCAAATAATCCTGTGAACAAACTAACAAATGTACGCAAGTGAAAATCCTACCTCTATGGTAATTATAATTTAACAATTTTTTTTTTTTCCAATTTAGGAACAATGAAGACAATTAACTGATGTGATGACAACTAGTTACATTCTAAAATAACTGAATGTAACAAAGCCCTTTGAAAAAAGAGCCCAGAATCACCATCTTGTATAAAAAAAATGATTATATCTACTTCTATATGAGTAACAATTTATAATAACATCCAATTTAAATAATTGTCCATGTCATTGAATGACTGTCAGAAACAACAAAATACTGAAATAGAAAACTAAATTCAGAAAACAAATCATAGAAAAAGATAGTATACCATGAATTCTTTCAACTTAGAGGTTGAAAATATTGAAAATCAGTTGTGATCACATTTATTTTCAAAACAAAATGTTCACTTATGAGTAAAATATATATTTTTACTTTTTTTTTTTTTTTTTTTTACTGAATTGGTTTATATATTGTGAAAATAATTCTGTGGGTGAGGGAGGGTGAGCAGCAGTGCATCGAATGTTCCAACCTCAATACAACTCCATCCTATTGTTAGCATTACGCATTGCAACGATTTGTTAACAGGCTACAGCATGTATTCACAAGATGATGTACATAATGGCATGTTTTAAAGAGGAACTATAATATTATTGTGTGTGTTTGTGTTTTGTGTCATTTTGATAATAAAAAAGAAAAGGGTATGCTCTGCCTGCACAGTCTATGTATTTTTCCTCAGTGGGACTGAACGTATGTCTGAATAATGATAATACTTCACCTTTGGATTCACAGGCTCCTTTAAAAGCAGGGTTGATCCGTGTTTAATTTGTTGCCATAATGCTGCATGAGTGTCTGATTTGTCATCATCTGTGTGTGTTGTGCTGAAGCCAGTGCTGCAGTAGCTCTGGCTTCAGGCCATGTAATCACTGATCAATTCTGCCTGCAGTGGATATACAGTGTCTGTTAGTCACTGGACAGTAAACTCTATGTATAATGAAAGAGGAGAATATTTTGCAACTTCTCGTCTTTATATCTCAGTGTACCATAAGTGTGTCCTTCATTTATTCTGTGTACTCTACCAAATGGGTTTAAAATTTCTTACATAGAGTTGCAACTTAATCTGCTCACAGCTCCCATATTACTATTAAAATATAATTTGCATAAATTACAACATAAAGTTGGCATGTTGTGTAAATGGTAAATAAAAACAGAATACAATGACTTGAAATCCTTTTCAACTTACATTCAATTGAATGCATTGCAAAGACAAGATATTAATGCTTCAATTGAGAAACTTTATTTTCTTTTGCAGATAATTATCAATTTAGAATTTAATGGCAGCAAAACCTTGCAAAAAAAAGTTGGCACAGTGGCATTTTTTTTTTTTTTTTTACCGTCGACTTTCCTTTCAACAAAACGTTTGGGAACTGAGGAGACCAATTTTCGAAGCTTTTCAGATGGAATTCTTTCCCATTCTTGTTGGTTTTGCTTAAATTGTTCAGCAGTCTGGGGTCTCCCTTGTTGTATTTTACGCTTCAGACTAGATAGATAGATACTTTATTAATCCTGGAGGAAATTGTACATATGCACTGCTCAGGCATTACATAACAAATAAATACTGGATAAACACCAGGAGAAAAAGAAACACTGACATCACAGGACAAACCACAAGACAGACACTACACTAACAGACACATGCAGCATTAATAGGACTCATATACTAAACTATAACTAAAATATAAACAGTATAAAATTAAAATATAAACGGTATAAAATTAAATTAAATCCATTCAATTTTATACTGTTTATATTTTAATTTTATACTGTTTATATAACAGTATAAAAATGAAATAATGTTATATATATATATAATTAAAATAATGTAAAATGAAAATAATAATGCGCCACACATTTTCAATAGGGGACAGGTCTGGACTACCCGCACTCTTTTACTATGAAGCCACTCTGTTGCAACACCAGCAGAATGTGGCTTGGCATTGTCTTGCTGGAATAAGTGGGGGCTTCCAAGAAAAAGACGCTGCTTGGATGGCGACATATGTTTGTCTAAACCTGCATGTACCTGTCAGCATTACTGGTGCCTTCACAGATGTGTGAGTTCCTCATGCCTTGTGCACTAATATACCTCCATACCATCACAGATGCTGGCTTGTGAACTTTGTACCTATGACGGTCCAGATGGTTCCCGTCCTGTTTGGTCCGGAGGACAAGACCACCACATTTTCCAAAAACAATTTGAAATGTGGACTTGTCAGACCACGGAACACTTTTCCATTTTGCATCAGTCCATCTTAGATGAGCCTGGGCCCGGCGATGCTGGTGGCGTTTCTGGGTGTTGTTGATAAATGGCTTTTGCTTTGCATAATAGAGTTTTAACTTGCACTTACAGATATACAGACAAACTGTAGTTACTGACAGTGGTTTTCTGAAGTGTTCCTGAGCCCGTGTGGTGATATCCTTTACACAGTGATGATGGTTTTTGATGAAGTACCGCCTGAGGGATCGAAGGTCACAGCCATTCAATGTTACGTACAGTAATTTCTCCACATTCTCTGAACCTTTTGATGATATTACGGACCGTAGATGATGAAATCCCTAAATTACTTGCGTAGCTCGCTGAGAAATGTTGTTCAACAATTTGCTCAAGCACCACAAAGTGGTGTCCCTCGCCCCATCCCTGTTAGTGAATAACTAGCATTTCAGGGAAGCTGCTTTTATACCCAATCATGGCACCCACCTGTTCCCAAGTGGTCTGCTTGTTCACCTGTGGGATGTTCCAAATAAGTGTTTGATGAGCATTCCTCAACTTTCTCAATCTTTTTTGCCACTTCAGCCAGCTTTTTTTGAAACATGTTGCAGGCATCAAATTCCAAATGAGATAATATTTGCAAAAAATAGCAAAATTTACCCGTTCAAACATTACGTATCTTGTCTTTGCTGTGTATTCAATGAATATAGGCTGAAAGGGATTTGCAAATTATTGTATTCTGTTTATATTTACGATTTAAAAAACGTGCAAACTTCAATGGTTTTGGGCGTTGTATATTAATTTTTTGTTAATTTTCATTATAACTGTATAACAGTTGGTTTTTAATTAGTATAACTTTTTTAATGAGAAGGTACAGCCAACGAAGGAGTCAATAATGTCTAAATTTAGAAGTAGACATATGTGCCGTGTCTACCATGACCTTTCCTGAGTTGACATATAACTTCCCAGTCCGATTTTTTTTTTAATCACTGTCATTTATGGTATTTATTATTAGATGAGCTGTTATCTTTAAAGCATGGAGAATATCAACCTTAATCCTCATGCATGTCCATTTCAAAACAATGAGACAAAAATATTGTTCATTGGTAAAAATGAGCTTGTTCTGAGGAATGAATTCCACAATGTTACATAGATTTTAAGAATCCATTGTGGGAGAGCAGCAATAAGCATACAGTATTCTTTTTCTGTGTGCAGTGTCTTTTATTAATAAGATCGCTTCCATCTACACACATGACTTGTCATCAGATTCCTGTTTTATGTTTGTATCGTTTTGCAATTGGACAGATCTAGCCTGTGTTTCTTCATTGGTGTTTTGTGTGTGTGTGTGTGTGTGTGTGTGTTTGTGTGAATTATATGAGGTTGTCACATTTCTGCAACGCAGGCAACAAAATCCTTGTCTTCCTTGGTCTCACAAGCTACATTTAAGACAAAGTAGACCACAACAGAGCAACATTCTCAATGCAATACTGCCAACTTGCTGTTTCAATAATGGTTCACCATCGTGTTTTAATCTTTTATTCTCATGTGAACATAGCCATGAAACAAGGACATCCAAAGACTTTTCATCAAGCGAGAAAAACATTTCACCTTGACTCCTCTGGGTTTGTCGTGTCGTGGAGGTTGTCTGTAGCTACCATTTTTTTGTGAACTGCATGATGAGTTTATGTACGAAACCTGTGTTTTCAAGCAAGAAAGGTAACATAAGCATCAACGTATTTGTACTCATGTCATTATGTGTTGGACATTATTGAGACATAACTGTGTAATTTGACGCAATCACACAAAATAAAGGCGTCTGAAGTCGGCCTGTCCCCTGTGGTGTATGAACAGTCGGATGCTGTTGTTCCCTTATGATCAGTAGGTGGCAGCACACACACAAAATGAGGAATGAAAACGCTCCGACAAACCAAGTTGTTGGTACCTCTGATGTAACACGTTTTAATGAAGTTTTTTATGAAGTCATTTAGAAAATTAATAAATTAATATATTTTTAATACAAAAAAAATTGAAGAACATAAGTTTTTCATAATCTATGACCATAAAGTCAATTACAACATTATTGAACATGTAATCTGCAGTATATCTGGAGGGAAATGTATGAATGGGACTAAAAATGGGACTTGACTAGAGGTGAAACACAAGTTTATTTGTAGGCAGTGTGGTGGATAGATGTAAGCGTTACTATTCAATCAGGAGTTAAGTTAAATTCTTACGTAAGGCAGCTATATCTGAGATTCCTTCCAGACATATAAATAGATGTGTGTTTAGAATCTCTTTAAAAGATGTCTCTGGGCAGTTTAAAGACTTTTGATTCAAGTTAACATTTGTGTATAATTTCAGTGTTCTCAAAATTATTTTGTGATTTCCTTATTGGATATAATTTGTCTGACAATAATAATAATAATAATAATAATAATAATAATAATAATAATAATAATAATAATAGTAATAATAATAATAATAATAATAATAATTGATATTATTGCTATTATCACTGTTATTATAATTGTTATTAATAATATTGATATTAATAATTACAATAATAACACTAATAATAATAATAATTATTATTATTATTATCACCCAATAATATTATATATATATATATATATATATATATATATATATATATATATATATATATATATATATATATATATATATATATATATATATATATATATATATATATATATATATATAAAACACAGATTTTCATTTCCTCTGGGTGTGCAATAGAGTGAATCGACCTAATCCAGAAACAGGAAACCTTCACAGCTGATTTAAATGTCATTATCCCTGAAAGTGTTTGTTACCATAGTGACAATGGAAAAAATGCACTCCAGTTTCCAGCATGATTTGGAAACTATACACAGCTACATTATTTCTGTCTAAAAGTAGAAAAACTTCAGCTATTAATATGGTTACTGGTGTTTGTGTATGACTTGGAGGAATCTCTTCTCCGTTCCTCTTGTCTCACTTGGACAGTTTAGTGATGACCCGGATTAAAGCTCCATTCTCATCCTTCAGCCTCTGGTTCTCCATCTTTAATTCTTCTTTAACCTAAAAAATAAACATGAGAAAACCAAAGTGAGAACAGATGCAAACCTAAGCATTTTTCTTTCTTATTGTGCATTTGAATTTCCAGTGTTTTCTGCATTCAGACTGATTTCTTGTTGCCTGTTTTGGACCTTCCATGTTCATTCAGCAACAGAATGGATCTACCTTCCATTTCTGCCATGTGAATTTTTGTGATTAATCTGCCGACTAAGAACTTTTGACAACATTTCTAAACGGTTGTGTTGTATTTTATCCCTCATCCACCTGGGTGCATGCACATCTGCTGCTTTACTCTCTCTCCTCGTTCCACTTTAAGCGCCAGTGTGTGATTGTTTTCACCTGCTCGTGTGCCTGTGTTCAGTCTCCTTCTTTCCTCTACTTCCTTGCCAGTTTTTTAATGTCTTCATATGGCCCAGCCACCTTCTGTTGGGTTTTTTGACTACGTTTTTGACTAAGAAACTAAGTTTCTTTCCTATATTTACTTATTATTTTTAGATTTTGTGTGTTTTAGATTTAACAGCAATTACAATGTTGTACTTCTAACTTCAGGTATAATACCCACAAATTCTGGACAATAAATAGGTGCTGAAATCACAAAAAAGATCTACAACACAGCACACTCTGATTTGGATTCAAGAAATTATTTGGCTGTGACTTGAAAGTGCAATAAAATTTTAGCTGAAATTCTAAGCTAAGGGGATTATATGATGAAAATCATTCTATCAGACTTTTATACATCATGACTAACAAACCTGATTTGATTCCTGGCTTTTCCATGAATCTTTTCAGACGTGGTCACATCAAAATGATGTCAAATGAGTCAGGGCTCAACAATAAATCAGTTACGGTTCTTCAAAATAAAAACTTTAAATATTAAATATTAAATATTACTCCCTTGGTGAATATACAGAATGTGCCAAAAAACAAAACAAAACAAAAAAACCCAGACCTTTTACCTATGCATTAAACAGTTGCTGTGACCAAGTGGTTGAAGGTTAGTGGAGTCGCTTAGAAAATAACTGACTCAATATTCCAAATTACATTCCATCATTGTCTCCTTTGGAAAACATTTTAGAAAAACTAAAACTCCACCTTTCCGATTGGATTCTGTATGTTATAGCTATTTATGGTGATTCATCACTCCAGGCCAGAAACACTCCGTGGCTGGTTTCCAAGGACTGTGGAAAGGAATGAATACAACCCATAACTCATAGAGTGAAAACATGGACATATGACATGAATCAGAACGATAAAATAAAATGTGGTGAAAACCAAAAGTAACATTTCACGGCTCACAGGTGTGTTTGCAGAACACAGTTTGCTATGACTTTATGTCCTATTTTCTGTACGGTGTCAACACAGTGGTATAGCAGCACTGTTGCCTTACCGCTATAAGGCCATAGGTTCAAATCCTAAGATTCCACACATGGCCTTTCTGTGTAGAGTTTACATTTCTCACATGTATGAATAGCCCCCACCACCTCCACCATCCAAAATAACCCCCCCCCCCAAAAAAAAAAAAACAAAAACAAACTTATTATTAGGAAATATTAGGTTACGTTGGCCCATTGTTTCAGTGTGCTCAGGTTGCAGCAGCTCAGGAGTAACTCATCCCTCAATTTGTGTATTTGCAAAGCTACTTCTTCATATTTTTAGGAATGCACTTATACTTATACTTATTATTATTATTATTATTATTATTATTAATTTCACTTATTATGTATTTGTTAAGATAAAAAGGTTATTTATTCTGATCAAGGTGGTTGGAAAAGTTTGGTACTGGATCAGAAATCATTGTAGCAGGTGTGTTAACACAAGTGTGTTTCTTTGTTCCCTTTCAGACCAGCATCTCGTCCTTGTTTAGTTCACTCATTTACACACAACAAAAGGTTACTGTTTATATTTTCTTGGATACGGCACAGCAGGCATTTGTGAAGCTTACATTGTTTGAGTACTGATGGCTCTCTCAGTACAATGCTTAAATGCGCACACATTCCACAGCCGGCAGACCATAATGGTGACAAATGATGTCAGCTGAAGGCACAGCAGCAAACACTGCAGCTCTCAGTCCAACGGGCACTTGACTCTGTTTTGACTTTCTTCATTTCTTATGAATGTCAGTACAAAATCACTATTATTTGCAACTAAGATTTATAATGGAGCAAATGCAATGAAACATTTACGTATGTTAGGGCCAATCTATCCAGATTACCTTCAACTGTTCTTCCATATCTGAGATCCTCTTTTTGAGACTCCAACTTTCCTATAAAAAAATGTTTTAAAATGAAGAAAAAACAAAACAAAATCAACAAGATAATCGATAAAAGATCAATTAAAAACAATGAGGAAATGAAGTGCAACTGTTCATACCTTTTTTTCTGTCTCGAGCATGTTGGAGCCACAATCTCCTGGTTTACCCTTCTGCTAACACATTATTATAAAATGCATTGGGTAAAATCCTAAAGCTGATTAGGTGGCTGCATTGTAATAGGATCATTTTTGCAGTGACAGCCAGTAGAGATGTAAAAGTCACTGTAGCTATCTGATTTTATTCCTGGTGTGTCTTACAAAATGATCCATAAGAACATATCAACGGTCTGCTACGGTTTACCTGAGCTCTCTGCAGCTGGTCCTGAATCACAGAGAGTTCCTGTTTACTTATTTCCAGCCGTGATTTGAGCCTCTGATTGGTTGCGATCGCCTTTTCATACATCTACAAAATATGCACCAGTTAGGATTTCCAAAGGAGCTTTTTTTTTTTTTTTTCCACAGCATACAGGCCTAAAAACATTTATTTCTCCAGGTTAAGCGACTGCGTGGTAGTAAAGGTTGAGCGTGCACCTGATAACCTTATTTGAGTTGACATGTCTGCTTCCCAGGGAAATACCTCAACATTGATTGCCCTGCAGGCTATAAACTCACACAACACCATTTACCATGTGTGGTTTTGAGAACATTTAAAGGATGGGGTCAATCATAAATGTTCCCCCTCAAGGTGTAGACTACTTTCTGTAATGGTAAACCATGATGCCATCATTTATTTTACAACACTACAAAACTAAAATTAGTCTAATGGCTTTGTTTGTTAGCACAGTAACGGTTAAGCTAAGATGAGGCACATGCAAAACCTGACACTCATCCAGGTCATGGTAAATCTTTGTGCTGATAGTCAGTGAACCAATAGGTCTTGAATTTATGATTTCAAAAGACTGTTAAAGAGCAAGTATTAACCAAAATATCGTGTACTGAATAACACAAGCCATCACTTACTAAAAACAATTTTGTTGTTTTTAATATAGATAGATTTGTACCAATTTGAACCAATGCATCACTTTAGATCAGGGGTGTCAAAGTTATTTTCACCGAGGGCCACATCAGAGCCACGTAATGGCCAGATGTAACTTCTAAATGTAACTAAATGTGAATCAATGTAATTTAAAATAAATGTAACTACTGTACTCCTTAATGTTAAATAACTCTAAATTTATTATTATTCAATTTACAAATATTACAGTTGTAAAGACAAAATGTTTTCTTGTTTCTCTGTTTTGACATAAATCCTTTTAATTTGTCAGGTTATGAAACTCATAGAACTCCATCAATCAAGGATCAAACTATCCAATGAATAAAGAAAACTAAAATCACAAGTTAGGACATTAACTATGTTCAAAACGTTTTTTGTCAAAGTTGAAATGTGCTTAATTACTACATTGTTGTCAAAGCGTTATTGAAAGCATTATTATTTTTAGACACTCTGACGTTTTACGCTCTCGTGGGCCACATAAAATGACGTGGCGGGCCACACTTGGCCCGTGGGCCTTGGGTTTGACACCAGCTCTAGATATCACTAACATGTAACACTTGCCTTCTTGTAGTCATTGTTTGCAGTCTCTTCTTCTGCCTTTTTCTTCGCAGACAGTCTGTTCTCTCTTCTTAAGAAGTAGGACTCTGCATGACTTGTTGATTTGTCATTTGAGAGATCAGAAGATCCAGAAGAACTCAGCCTGAAAATATAGGAGGTAATATAGTAGCCAAAAATATGAGCTGTTCAACACTGACATTAAGATCAAATGTTGTACAAACACATTATCATTGAGTAACTGATTCCTGATATACGTATATATATATATTTTTTTGTGTTTGACTGGCAATAATGGGGTGTCTTTTTTTAAATGTTATTGGTGTGAATTAAATTAGAGTATGCTTACCTAGAAAGTCTCTCATGCTGAAATAAAGGAGATTTTTTTTTTTTAGAACTGGCAATCTAACCAAAATAAAATGTGTAAAAGCAACAACAATGCAAGGCTTATAGAGGAACATTCCAAACTGTATTACCAGAGGTTTTCAACTGCTCATCTTTCAGCTGTAGCTCACCCCATTCTAAACCTTACATGGTATACACAAGTCATTCAGTCATGGCATGTCCCAGCCTTTATTTAAGTAGATTCTGAAATAATGACATGAAAGTCCATTTGTTTGACACACTGTTTGGTCGGAATGCAAGATTTATGAAGTGCAATGTGTCTGATGCAAGGTCAACATGATATATTGTTAGTATCATGTTAGCCACTTCCTGTCTGCAAAAATGTTACTGCAGTTTCTGTGTACGCACAATGTATTTTATGACATACAGAAAAGCAAGCAAGTGCAGCATTCATTACATTAATAGACCATCTAATTAAAAGGACATTTCTTTGATTTTAAACAGACTAGATAACCTTAGATCCCAAGACGGGGAACTTGACATGTTGCAGCAGTATTGTGCAAACATGCAGAGAAATTTTGAAGTACATGACGTGACCTTAAAACAGTAATTTTTCATGTTTTTAAAATCATTTTTCCAAGAAAATACTTCCATCAGTGTAACATACTGAAGACGGACAGAAGGAAACGATCCCTTACACAACTGACAAGCGGGGAGAAATAAATACATCCAAAAAAGGCAATGCTTGGGCAATGGCTCTCACTGTTGGAAGTGCTATACAGTCCCCTTAAAGAGAGAGATTTTAAAGTGCAGGATCAGAGCCTGGTATCACTTGGTCAATAAAATCCCTTAGCTGGCTAAATCTACAATAAGTCCTTTGAACTTTGCCAGAGGTGCTGAGGTTAGCATTAAGTTCAGTCTTACAAATATGCTCCTGATATTGTAGATTCTTGGTACTGTTCTGCTACCAGTAGGAGGATAAAAAGAGCTTTGTATAAGAGATAAAACTGCAGTAAGACAATACTTCAAAGTTCACCTAACAGATTTAGAAAAAAGAATACAGTTTACAGACGCGATACGAAAAGAGAGACACTGCACTTCACCAGATCCGCTCAGCTTAGAATATATTATGTTAGCAGTCAGTAATGCTGTACATTGTCCACATTAGAAATATGTTCTGGTTTGGATTAAGGATTTCAGATAAACAGAAAGTGATGGAAAAAGATTTTTGTGATGTTTTGTCCCATGTATGTGAGCATCTGTGTCACTAAGTTGTCCTTTAGATCCCACAAGAAAGTTCAAGTCTGCTGCCCAGTTATTCCCAAGTGGAAAATGTGAGTCTCCCCTTAGACTAGAGATAAACATCCATAAATACTGTGTCGGAGTTCCCACAGGCAAGCTCTAAGCACTCTATGCCTTCATCTCTGTTCCTTGTCATCCTCTCTTACACCCCCTCTGGCTTCTTTCTCTCCTTCTACATGCCCTCTTCCTGTATCCCTCTCTTTTTCTCACCATGTATCCTTCCCAAGCATATTCTTTACATAAGTAACTCACTCCTTATTAAAACTTCAACTGAGTTTTTCTGACAATGTTTTATTCCTTCTTTCTCATGTAGTTTGTGAGCATTACAAACTTTTGATATAAGATGTCATACTTCAATATTGCTCCCCTGGAACACTAACCAATGACGGCACATGCAAATTAAAAAGTGAAACTTTTCTCATTAACTTCAAAAATTTTCAGTTTCATTGCAGTACAATTATATTGAAATGGTGTTTCACAAAAGTACTAAAGTTCTTTTTTTTTTAAAATGACATTACAGATCATTTATGATTACACAGCCTTCCATTGAACAACGATTGATATGCATACCAAAACTATATGACACATGGAAACAGGAATAACTGTAGCTTCACACAGAGTAAATCGTGACTGAACTTGAAAGCTAATCATTAAAGTGACATTTCCTATGAGTTCACACCAAAAGATAAGATTAAGTACAATTCTACTTTACCCTCAGGCCTTTGGTGGTGGCAGTGGTTGAAGCAGGTGACGAGTCAGATGGAGATTTCCTAATGTGTGGCTGCTCCTTGTTACGAGAGAGTAGAGATGACATTTCCCCTGAGCTGCTTTAGTTTGCATGCAGCTGCAGCGTGGTATAATCTGCAGTCAGAAAGTTTTAGATAAAGGTTTTTTCTGGCAGAAAGAGACAAGGAAAATGAATAATCATCTATTAAATAATCCAGGGAAATTCTGGTGTCGCTGTTTCCTTCAAGCAAGAAAACTTTAGCCTTCATGTGATAGTGAGACTTCCAATAACTGAAAGAGAGCTAGTGTGAGGACTGGGGAAGAAGCAGTGGTACTGGGGAATGGAGGCGGGCTGTATAATGCATGTGTGGAAGTCTTTCACTCCTAAATGAAAAAGAACTAACAAAAAAAAAAAAGAACTGGTAGCTGGTATAGCGGAAATAAATAAATGCAATAGGTGGACAAGCATGTGAGTACATGTTATGATGGGAACTTAATTCAAATCAGATTAAATTAAACATTCCCCACCTCAATGCTGATAAAGTCAGATGCCTTTTCTGCATCCACCTATGTAAAAAGACCTTTGTGGACCTTCACAGTAAAATGTGTAGCAACATTCCCTGATGTTTGTGTGGACAGAATTCTCTTTCTTTCCGTCATGCATTTTTTCAGACGAGTATTACTTTTTCAGGACGTTCCATGACTCTATTGCGGTCATGTGAACACAGGTCATTCTCCAGAGCACCTGTGGGATCGACTGGCTGTGCTTATCCAGGTTTTTTAAGAGGAATGGCAGGTCATCTTGCGTATCAAATCCTCCAAGACAGGATCTGATATGCAGTATGCATGCTGCCCCATGCTTCAATACCCAGCATCTGCAGCCCTACGGGGGGACAAGCCAGCGTAAACTCTACACTGGGCCGCAGCCCAGATAGATGCAGATGGGCATCCGGTATAAAAAAAAAAAAAAATGCCAAAAAAATATGCGCATTCATCTTCATTCAATGAATGAAGTCCATGTGCAGCTCTTGCTGAACAAAAGCATCGAAAAACAATTTAAGTTGAGATATGCAGTCCTCCATTTTTATAGTAAGGCAAGGCGAGCAGAAAAAACAAATAAGTGGCTGCTCTCGCTGACTATAGATTGGAGCTTGCTGTCACTTATTCCGCGGCCGAATATTCCTTAGAAGAATCCCTGGGATCACCAGCGCCCCCTGCAATGAGGCAAGAGAACTGCGTGCCTCACTTAGTGCCTCTTCCCAGCGGTTTTGGGAGTTAGTTTTTGCCGTGTCTGTGTGGATTCTCCAGGTTCTTTGGGTTCCTCTCACACCCAAAAACATGCAGCTTAGGTGAATTGGTCACACCAAACATTGTCCTTGTGTGTGAGTGTGAGTGTGTGCATGAGTGTTTGTTTTTCGTGTGGCGCCGTGATGAGCTGGTGTCTTGTCACAAGCTGGGATAGATTGCAGCAGACCAGTGACCCACAAGTGTCACGCCCTGTGTTGGTGACTGTTCCAGCCTCTCCTCCTACTTCTGTGTTCATGTGTGGGTGTGTGTGCATCTGTGGGCGGAGTCGTCCTGGGAGCAGCCTCACCTGGATCCCATCAGCAATCAGCCGGCTTCTTAGACCCAGCTCTCCACGCAGACGGTGCCAGATTGTTGTTCCAGTTGGATGTTGGTGATTCTGGTCTCCCGGCTGCTGCTCCCTTTTACCACACTCCCGCTGTGGTTTGAATAAACACAGATTTTTGGATTTTTGGACTCTGGTGTCACTAATTGGGTTCTACTTGAAAGTGTGCCGTAACAGAACAGTCTGGCCATGACGAACCCAAGTGACCTAGACGCTCTTAAACACGCTTTGTCCTCACAAGGGATTCTTGTGGGCCAACATGAACAGACATTACGGGGAGTAGTGGAGAAGCTTCACTACCTGTCTTCAAATATCTCTGAGCTCACGAACCAGATGAACCAGCTCTCTGCTCTTCTCGCCTCCTCCGCTGCTGCTGCTGCTTCTCTTGGACCAAGTATTTCTTCTGAGCCTGCTGTCCCACCATCGGGCCCACCTCTTCAGCCTTCCTCCTCCCGGGAACCCCTCATGCCCATTCCTGAGAGATACTCAGGAATGGGCATGAGGGGTTCCCAGATCATCCCTATGCCGGGATGATCTGGGCGCTTGTGGTCGCTTCCTCCTCCAGTGCTCTCTGGTATTCCAGCAACAACCCTCCACATACAACTCAGATAAGTCCCGCATTGCATTCATTCTAAGTTTGCTTACTGGCAAGGCTGCTCAATGGGCTACTGCCTTGTGGGACAGTAATTCACCTACATGTCAATCATATGTGGTGTTTTCCCGAGAAATGAGGAGAGTGTTTGATCATCCTGTCAAAGGAAAGGAGGCTTCTAAGCGTTTGCTAGCTCTTAGCCAAGGTTCTTCCTCAGTAGCCCAATATGCCATAGACTTCCGTATTTTGGCTGCTGAGAGTGGATGGGACAATGAGGCTCTCCAAGGTGTATTTTTACGGGGATTAGCTGAGAATATTAAAGATGAATTGGCAGCCCCGGATGAAACCAATAATCTTGAAGAGCTCATAACTCTGGCTATCCGTCTGGATAACCGGCTTAGGGAGAGGCGCAGAGAGAAGGCCAATCGTCCGCCTACTTCCCGGGGCCACATGTTTTCTCAAATGCCTGTGTTTAATGTTCCAAACAGTTCTCCTGTGCCTTCTAGCCCTTTGGAAGTACTGCCTACGGAGGAACCTATGCAATTGGGTCGAGCCCACCTTTCTCCTGATGAGCGACTACGACGCCAGAGATCGGGTCTTTGCATTTACTGTGGTGAGGCCGGTCATTACATTAGCACCTGCCCGAAACGGCCAAAAGAGAGGGCTCACCATTGAGGGGAGAGGTCATGGTGAGCCAAATCTCCTCTCCCCAGTCCAACTGCCCTGATTGCCTCCAGGTCCCGTCATCTCTCTTCTGGCTGAAGGAGTCTGTTCCTGTTTTCTCGTTCATTGACTCTGGTGCAGACGACAATTTCATTGATGCAGCCCTAGTTTAGCAAGCCAATATTCCCACTGTATTAATTGAGGCACCTCGCAATGTTAATGCTTTAAATGGAGACACCCTAGCCAAGATTACTCACCGCACTGTGCCCTTAACCCTACTACTGTCAGGGAATCATAGTGAAACTATACAACTTTTGGTTATCAGCTCCCCTCATGCCCCTGTTGTCCTTGGTCTTCCCTGGCTTAAGATCCATAATCCTCACATTGATTGGGCAGTTAACAAGATAGCCAGCTGGAGTATTTTTTGCCATTCCCATTGCCTCAACTCGGCTGTAACTTCCAATGTCCGACCCCCTACTCCACCACTCAGTCCTCCAGATTTGTCTTTAGTTCCTGGGGATTATCACGATTTAGGAGAGGTTTTTAGTAAGCAATGGGCTCTGTCTTTACCCCCGCACAGACCATATGACTGTGCTATTGACTTGCTGCCTGGCGCCCCCTTGCCTTCAAGCCGTCTGTACAAGTTATCACGCCCTGAAAGGGAAGCCATGGATATCTATATCAAAGACTCATTAACAGCTGGGTTAATTCACCCCTCATCGTCTCCATTGGCTGCAGGATTCTTTTTTGTTGCCAAGAAAGACAAGTCATTGCGCCCATGTATTGATTATCGTGGATTAAATGAAATTACAGTGAAAAACAAGTATCCCCTGCCTCTCATAGACTCGGCTTTCCAGCCACTCCACCAGGCTACCATTTTCACCAAATTAGACCTCAGGAATGCATACCATCTTGTTCGCATTAGAGCTGGAGATGAATGGAAAACGGCCTTTAACACACCTATTGGCCATTTTGAATATCTAGTTATGCCATTTGGGTTAACCAATGCCCCTGCGGTTTTTCAGACTTTAGTTAATGACGTTCTCAGGGACATGATCAACAAGTTTGTCTTTGTCTATTTAGACGACATCCTGATTTTTTCCAAAGACCTTCCACAACATATTCAACATGTCCGCACTGTTCTTCAGCGTTTGCTCGAAAACAAACTCTTTGTTAAGGCCGAGAAATGTCAGTTTCATGCACCTTCAGTTCAATTTCTTGGTTTTGTTATTGAGCAAGGTCAAGTCAAAGCAGACCCTGAAAAAGTAAAAGCAGTGGCCGAGTGGCCGAGACCTGAGACCCGCAAACAACTCCGTTTTCTTGGTTTTGCGAACTTTTATCGCAGATTCATTAAAGACTACAGCAGGAAAGCAGCCCCTCTTACCCAACTCACCTCCACATCTATCCCATATAAGTGGTCCTCTGAAGCAGATGCTGCATTCAATATGCTTAAGACTCTTTTTGTTTCAGCTCCAGTTCTCTCTCACCCAGATCCCACCAGGCAATTTATTGTGGAGGTTGATGCTTCGGACTCTGGAGTAGGTGCAGTCCTTTCTCAACGCTCTGCTATGGACCAAAAACTTCACCCGTGTGCTTTCTTTTCCCGCCGGCTCTCTCCAGCAGAAAAGAATTATGATATTGGTAACAGAGAACTGTTAGCTGTGGTTTTGGCTCTCCAAGAATGGCGTCATTGGTTAAAGGGAGCTGAGCATCCCTTCATTATCTGGACGGACCATAAAAATCTCTCCTACCTGCGGGCAGCTAAAAGGTTAAACTCTCGGCAGGCTAGATGGGCTCTTTTCATGGGGAGATTTAACTTTACCCTTACCTACCGGCCTGGCTCTCGGAATATTAAACCGGACGCTTTATCCCGTCAGTCAGTTGTTGATGAATACGATTCTCAGCCTGAGACCATTCTCCGTCCAGCACAATTGTGGATTACCCGGTGACCATGCCTGCCTGCATGATTGGGTCCTTGCACTGGGAGATTGAGAAGGCAGTTCAGGAAGCTCAGCGCTCTCAGCCAGACCCAGGTAATGGCCCACCAAATTGTTTATTTGTCCCAGACTCTGTCCGGTCCAAAGTTCTTTAATGGGGCCATTCATCTAAACTTACCTGTCACCCTGGTTATAACCGCACACTTTCATTTCTGCAACAAAGGTTTTGGTGGCCCACCATGAAGCAGGACACTCGTTCCTTTGTTTCATCTTGTACTGTTTGTGCTCGCAGCAAGTCCTCTCATCAGCAGCCTGCTGGTCTCCTTCACCCACTCCCAATTCCCAGCAGGCCATGGTCTCACATCGCCATAGACTTTGTCACGGGTCTTCCTCCTTCAGAAAGTAATACGTGTATTCTTACCATAGTAGATCGATTCTCCAAATCCGTGCATTTTGTTCCCCTGACTAAATTACCTTCTGCTACAGAAACTGCTAACCTTCTCGTCAATAATGTATATAGGTTGCATGGTATTCCCCTTGACATAGTCTCTGATAGAGGACCTCAATTTACATCTCAAGTGTGGAAAGCTTTTTGCCTTGCTCTGGGAACATCTGTTAGTCTCTCTTCAGATTACCATCCACAATCGAATGGACAAGCTGAGCGGGTAAATCAGGACTTGGGGTCTGCCTTGCATTGCGTAACCTCACGCCATCCATCCTCCTGGAGTACATACTTGCCATGGATTGGATACGCACACAACTCCCTTGTCTCTTCTGCTACTGGGATGTCCCCCTTCATGTCCTGTCTGGGCTACCAACCGCCTCTGTTTCCTGACCAGGAGAGGGATGTCTCTGTACCCTCTGTCCAAGCTCACCTCAGACGTTGCTGCCTCGTGTGGAAGACCACTCAAGCTGCTCTACGCCGCACAGCAACTCGGAATCAGGAGCTTGCGGATAAGCGTCGTAAGCCAGCCCCTGCTTATAAACCTGGTCAGAAGGTGTGGCTTTCCTCTCGGGACCTTCCTCTCCAGGTGGAGTCACGTAAGCTGGCACCCAAATTCGTTGGCCTGTATGTCGTTAAAAAAGTGATTAACCCTTCTGTGGTCCGACTTAAGTTGCCATCCTCTCTTAATGTCCACCCTTCATTCCATGTTTCCCTCCTTAAGCCTGTCTCTTGCAGCCCTCTGTGCCCTCCATCCGTTCCCCCTCCTCCCCCCCGGTTGGTGGATGGGCATCCGGCCTTTACTGTCCGTCGCGTCCTGGACGTCCAGCGTAGGGGTAGGGGGTTCCAGTGTCTGGTGGACTGGGAGGGCTATGGTCCGGAGGAGCGTTCCTGGATTCCGCGGGGCCACATCCTTGACGTTTCCCTCCTCCGTGACTTCTACAGGGCTTTTCCTGATAAGCCTGGTTGGGCGCCTGGAGTCGCCCTCTAGAGGGGGGGGTACTGTCACGCCCTGTGTTGGTGACTGTTCCAGCCTCTCCTCCTACTTCTGTGTTCATGTGTGGGCGTGTGTGCATGTGTGGGCGGAGTTGTCCTGGGAGCAGCCTCACCTGGATCCCATCTGCAATCAGCCGGTTTCTTAGACCCAGCTCTCCACGCAGACGGTGCCAGATTGTTGTTCCAGTTGGATGTTGGTGATTCTGGTCTCCCGGCTGCTGCTCCCTTTTACCACACTCCCGCTGTGGTTTGAATAAACACAGATTTTTGGATTTTTGGACTCTGGTGTCACTAATTGGGTTCTACTCGAAAGTGTGCCGTAACAACAAGGAGAATAAGAGGCAGTAGACAATTGTCTCTTCTACAATAAAATTGATGGATGGATGTACATCATCACTGCTTCCAGCAATTTTCATCTGATGTTTCTTTTCATGTGGTTTTCTGTTAAAATTATTGACTTGAACAATCTTTACATAATTTCATAGCTTAAAATTAAATTAATTTTGTAAATATCACTTGGACATTTTCATTGACTATAACTATTCTTAGCAAACTCGAGAATTCCTGCATTGGCAGCTCAAACAGAATATCAGAGTAAGTTCAATGAAAGATGGAAGCATTATTGATGCACCGAGTGAATCACTCTAATGTCTAATTAATTCCAGCCTGATTCTGAGTTGGCTGTCACACCCTTACCTGCACCTGCTGTAATCTATGTTTTGAACATAAAAAAATATATGCGTTATATGGTTACTGATGAATATAAATTGTATATAGATTTTAAATAATTTTAAAATCTATTTTATGATTTTTTTCGTTTTGTATAAATATGAATCCATGATTTTTCCCCCCCAAATTTTATGGACAAATATGTAGCAACTCATCAAATTTGATCACAATATGAAAAAAAAACAAAAACAAACATTGACAGGACATTAGGTTGACGGGTTTTGTTCCATAGCAATCTCAAGTGTAAGGCAAAATCAAAAAAAGAATTAAAAAAAATGGATATACCTGTTTATCAAGATGTTTGACTCCTGTCACTTCTCTTGTTTCTTCCACGGGAAAAATCAGGCACCACCTGCTGGTAAGAAATAGCACTACAACCTTTTCACACAAAGGTTCCATGCAGTAGAACGCCAAATGCCAGTGTGTACCCACATGTGCAGAGCATGTGGACCTGTAACATAAATACCATGGCAGAGAGAGCCACTAAGTATACATATGCAATTGAAGTACTGTTCAAATTCTTTGCACCCTTGATATTTCAAAATCTCATAATACCAAGAGAAACATAATTTAAAGTAACTTTGTCTTAGTGTTTTTGTCTGACAAATTGATTTGTTTTATAATTTCTGATGTGTCATTTTTGATATGTAACACTAGTATTTATTTATTTGTTTAGGCATTAGTATGTGGTGATATAAATACAGCTGCTCTCTTCCAGCTTTTAACACGTTATAACCCCTGAGCACTCCCATCGTCTGCTGTTTCCCGAGCAACCTCCTGCTCCTCACATCTCTTTCCTCTTACTCTGTAATTTCCACATCTAGTTCTCCTTAGTGGTTCTTTTAGCACTGTCTCATCTTCCTTCGTTCCCTCTGGTGCTTCATCTTCAGTTTCTTCCTGTTCAGTCTTTGCTTCAATATCCCTTAATTTCTCAAATATCCTAGTGGGATTTTGCATTGAATTAAAGTCATCTTTTATTCTTATCTCCACCCTTATCTGACTTAAAGTTTCCTTGACCAAGAAGAAAAGATTGAAAACAGACGAATAAATGGATTTGGATAAAGGATGAATAACTCTATAGTTGCATCATCAAAAAGCTTTTACTATTCAAGCAATAAATCGGAGGGTTATATCGGTGTGTGAAAAATCTGCAGCTGAGTCAGTAGGCTCGGTCATACAGGGACTGGACAGCCCTGAACCAAAGGGCCCTGAACCCCATACTCCCCACAAGATACCACTAGGGACACAGTCAAATGCTTTCTCGAGATCCACAAAGCACATATGGACTTGTTGGGCAAACTCCCATGAACCCTCGAGCACTCAATGGAGAGTGTAGAGCCGGTCTAATGTTCTGGGATGAAAGCAGCACTTTTCCTCCTGAATCTGTAGTTCGACTATCGGTTTATCCTCGTCTCCAGTACCCTGGAGTAGACTTTCCCTGGGATGCTCAGGAGTATGATCCCCTTACAGTTAGAACCCACTCTGTGGTCCCCCGTTTTGAAAAGAGGGACCACCACCCTGGTCTGCCAAACCAGAGGTACTGTCCCTGACTGCCACATGATGCTACAGAGACATGTCAACCTGCACATCCAGAATCATCCAACCCCGGTGCCTTGCCACCAAGGAGTTTGGGAACCACCTCTGTAACCTCAGCCTCTCTCTCTCTCTCTCTCTCTCTCTCTCTCTCTCTCTCTCTCTCTCTCATATATATTTATATACACACATGATATTGTTCATTTCAGGTATTATATCCTACTGTCTCAATTTGCTTTCTTTTGCTTATGGAGGCCCTGTTCACGATTTAAAATCACGTGTGTTGGCATTTCACCCTAGTTTTAATTATGTAAAAAAAAAAGGAATAAAGCAATTTAGATGGCAGTCATTGTTGTTGCACTGTTTTGAAATCTGTCTAAACGGGATTTGAATGGAGTGGTTTAATTAAATCAAAGCTATAGAATTATTTTGGATTGTTCACAGTGCTCCAATTGAAAACCACTAAACCAACATGTCCATGCCTCTTTACAGCCCTGTAAACAACTGGTATATTGATAAATTTTGAATGATTTTAAATAAAACCTATTACCAACATACAAACGTCTTTTTGCATTCATGACACCAATGCAGACAGTGATGCAATCTGTAATCTTTTTAGCCTATTCCCTAACCTCTTGAAGTACAGTTATTAGCTGGAACCTAAAACTTGACACCTAAAAGCATCCTTGCTACAAGAAAAAAGAAGACAAACTAATAAGTGAGTAGCACTGCCTTACAGCAAAAAGGTTGTGGCTTCGAGGCCTTTCCGTGCTGAGTTTGTAATGTTCTCCTCCTGTCTTTACGGCTTCTCTCCAGTTCTTCTGCTCCCTCCCACATCCAAAAACATGTAATTTAGGTGAACTGATCAATCTAACAGTACGTGTGAGTGTGTGCATGAGCTGTGTCTCTTTCATGTGGCTCTGTGATGCCTGTGACGCATCTGGTGTGTGTCTAGCTCTTGCCAGTAGTCTGCTGAGATAGGCTCCAGCAGCCCGTGACCCGCAAAGCGGAAAAGTGTTTGCGGGTTTCTGAATGTTTAGAGATACGGATGAACACACGCCGCCACATCCGACTATTGTCCTTCAGTTCCCCTTTCTGCCACTTGCTCCGCTGAGCAACACCGCTGCGTTAGCGCAGCTCCAACACTCGTCTCCCCTCTCATTGTTTGTCGTTGCCCCTATGAGCATCTCAAAGCCTCAGGCTTCCTACTATACTTTACTGTTTATTAGTAAAGACAGTGGTGACCATCTCTCAGATGACAACTCTGACCGACAATTCCTCCTGCCTCCTCTTCCTTCACTCTAAAGCGGTGGTTCTCAATCTGGCTTTGATCGAACCCCAGGGGTTCGGTGAGTCGGTCTCAGGGGTTCGGCGGAGACGGAGGTCAAGACAAAACACGCGACACGATGTGTCGGGTTTTTTTGACGAACATACACGAATCACTGTGTACGTTTGACTCATCGTGTCAATTGGTGATGACACGCCCCCCTTAGCCATCACTGGCTGCAGGTGATCACGTGACGCTACATCGATTAGCCTACCTGTGCTACATGGGATTTTGTGCACTCGACTACTGAGTGCACAAAGATTTATGCCTGTCATGATGGTACGTCATCTGATTGCTTTCTTGATATTTTAATTCATAGTAACTATGTTGAGCAAAAAAAGAAAGAAGTTGGACGAATATGTACAACGTGAATTTATATGTACTGTGTAACGGAACGTGATGGAAGTCAGCGTTCTGCAGGATTTGCAAAGTCAAGTTGAGCAACTCTAGTCTGGCACTGGCAAAAATAAAGGAACACTTCCTCAACCTGCATAGAAAACAAAAAAAGACTTTGCTGTGTAAATGACATCAGAGTAGCACTTGTCAAGGTGAAGCCACGCATATCTGAACTGGTCCCTAGTATAACAACAGCAGAAGTCACACTGATTTACAGGTAGGTCATTTCATGTGAGTTCATGCACTGTCTTAGATTTTCTCTCTGAAAAAGGTGACATTTGTGCACAATTGATTAAATACACCAGTAAAACATATACTTATGTCTTCAATTTGAAAAATTTTATATATATTTTTTTTTACTAAAGAAGGGTTTGGTGAGTGAGCGTATGAAACTGGCAGGGTTCGGTACCTCCAACAAGGTTAAGAACCACTGCTCTAAAGGTAAGCTAATTGCTACACACTGAAGTACTGTAGAGTGACTGTACTCTAAAGAGGTAGACAGTGGAAATCCAAGTGTGTGTGTGTGTGTGTGTGTGTGTTTGTGCGTGTGTGTGTCCAAGCTCCTGGTATTATTCCATTTTAATTCAAGACACTAGATGTCAAGAGCTTCTCACGCTTGTGAGGGTTTAAATTGCATTTTCCCGCACTTGAAAGGGCATTTGTTTCAGAAGACTGGACTGGAATCCGCTCAGGAATACCCTTTCTTTTTTTTTTTTCTTTATTTAAAAGTCATTAGGTCACACGGGTGAAAAACCTTCAGATACAAACACAAATAGATCAAATCAAACAATCAAACAATATATCCCAAAATCAAATACTTAATTTTTAAACTAATTTTTAAGCCATTTCAACTATTACAAATTAACCCTGAAAATTAGTAAAAAAAATACCCACATTTAAAGCACCCAAACAAATTAAATAAATTCTAAAGCATAGTTCGACTATTTTAACCTTACAAATTTTGGCAGCTTTTAACTGCTTTTAACTAAATACAAACGTCACAATTTTTAAAATTACTTTTAATTTGAATCTAATTTAAAACGCTGATTTTAAATTTAACTTTTCATCCACATAATATTAAATAAATTACATTTTACCCTGCACTTTAATCACATGACTTCTTCGATACATTAGATTTAACCCTGACCACATGATCAACCCACACTGCAAAACTGCAAACACGCACAACATGTCTAAATGCTCACCGGCTCCTTCATCCTTCTTTGAAACAAGGATTGATTCTGCAGTCTCTTCTTCCCACATCCAGAACTCCAAATTGCAAAAAAAACAAACCCAAAAAACTAACAAAGAGCATGCATTTCACAAATACTAAAACACAATCTGGTCAATAGAAACAGGTTGGCAAAATGTCAAAAGTGTAACTGACGATACACAACATTTTCTCAAAAGACAGTTCCAGTTGTCTAGAGCTGTCTAAATTTACTTCACTTATTCATTTGAGATGATGACCTTGACCTTGAGATAACTAGGTCAAGGTCAAATTTTAACGTTTGTACACTCAGGAACCGGATAAGATAGAAAGATGACAAGGCCAGTGTGAGTAAAGCACTAGCTTTCTATCCTGAGATATTTTTTCACATATCTCAGGAAACGGATACGATAGAAAGACAAAACAAAAGGCGTTATATTCAGGTAGGCAAAGGGAATGAAAATGAGATCACAACCTTGACGTGAAAACTACGTCAAGGTCAAATTTTCACTTTTATACCTTTTTAGTTACACATCTCTGAAACCTCATTACAAATAGAATGCACCTGTTACATGTCGGATCATCTTTTATTACATGACTCTGACCTATGACAGTAGGTTAGGGTAAAATTTCGAATTGACAGTCGTCGCATTCTCTGACTGCCTAGTTTCTAAGAGGAAATTGAAGTGCTATTATTTTAAAGCACAGCAGGGAGTCTGTGATTCAGCATCTGTCCAGTAGCTGTAACTCCTCTTTACCCTGTAAAGAAACAGTGAGACTCTCAGGTTGTTTTAGGTCCAGAATATACACGTAACTATATCATCAGTCAGTCTCCTCAAGGAATATCTCATTTGTAAACCTAGTACAATTGAATACCTCTGACATTCAGTGTCATTGATGACTCAGCTGTTCCCAGTTTGTTTTCAATGATGACTTTGTATTCCCCGTAGTCGTTGGGTCCCACCCTTAGTATGAGCATGGAGCAGACTCCCCACACGCTGGTGATAAGGTAGTTGGTATTTGTGTTCAGGCCGACGCTGTTATGGTACCATGTCACACGTGGTGCTGGATCACCCTTAACTGCACAGCTCATACAGCATTCGTACCCATGTGGAGCTGTACGCATCTTAAGGGGAACAATGAACGATGGAGATGATTGGAAGTCCAACGGTTTCCGCTCTGGTATGTTTACTTTGAATTTCTCTAAAATGCCAATTAAGAAAAAAGAAAAAGAAAATAGAGTTGGAGGTTTTACAGAATTACAGCAGTTAAGAACTATGAGAGTTAATGCCGTTTATTACGTTTACTGGACGTGTAACACATTTCCTTCACATTTTGATTCTGTCAAGTTTGTTGATCTGGAACAATGTCCATGCTAGCTTTCTTCCTTCCATCCTTCATGCATCGCTTATGCATGCATATCAGGGCAAGCTGAGATACTCCAGTGTTTCAGTGGAGATCAGTCTTCTTATACAGTTCTGGTCACCTCCTTGCCCTGTGGTACTTTGCTGCCTATAGCAGGTCAGATTTCCCTTCACTTCACCACTTCAGTCCGTGGTGATTATATACATTTTCAGTTGACCTTTAAAACAATTTCTGTATTTAACAAATGCCATTTCTGCAATCATTCAGCAATCAGTTATAGTGGATTATTGACAATTTCACTCTGCTGGATAGTCCTGTGTGCAGAGCATGTGTTTTATACTTGATGAGAATGAAAATCAATCAATCAATCAATCAATCAATCAATCAATCAATCAATCAATCAATCAATCAATCAATGAATGAATGAATGAATGAATGAATGAATGAATGAATGAATGAATGAATGAATGAATGAATGAATGAATGAATAAATAAATAAATAAATAATGCATATTACTGATATTGGTAGTAGAAATAAAATACTTCGTTCGTTTCGTTCAATTTTTTTTTTTTTTTGAAAGGTGAAACATGTCAGATTAGGATGAGTACGATATTATTCACATCTTTATTTTTTTTATATATTTTAAGAGAGAACTTTACAATGATTAATTTTGTGAATTGACAGCTCTGAATTTATCGTAGGCATTTGTATTCGTACTTGAGAATGGTTATCTTTTTTTTGTTAACCCCTCTTCTCCAAAGTTAGCTGTCATAGGCTCCATAGGTTAAGAGTTTACAGAAAATGAATGTGTAAATAAAGAAAAATTAACCATAACATCCAATTCTGAAGTGAAATCTTGTTATTTTTTTGGTCATAACATACCACTGCGGTCTTTACCTAACTATAGTTACAGCGCTTGAATTGGCTTGCTGAGCAGTGACTTCAAATTAAAGAAGAGAATTGATGCTGCCATCTTTTGTAGAAAGGTAATAATGAATTTCACAAAGATTATTCATTTTATGAGAAGCATGATTTAGTGGAAAAGAGAACTGAACCACAAACCTTTTTCCTTTTTGATTACAAACACAGGGGATATAGCAGGTGTTGAAAGACCCATATCATTTTTGGCATATACTCTGAAGTTGTACTCCCGTCCAGGCAAAATGTTGACAACTGTGAACTTATTGTTGAAGAGGTTGTCTGCCACTGTCCTCCACGTGCGTTTGAAGGAGTCCCGTTTGGATACCATGTAGTGTAGTCTATCATCTCTTCTCTCATCTGGAGAGGAAGTCCAAGACAATGTCACCGTTCCCGGGATGTTCTGATCCAGTTCCACTGAACCCGGAGGTTTTGGATCATCTATATAAATATTCACAGGTGCAAATACACAGATTAATCACTAAACATGGATACTGTGTTTTACAGTCAGTGTCATAACATTTACACAAATAGGGGTGTTGAGCATATTCTGAAATCCACAAATAACAGAGGCAAGTGATGTGTGTTATGTGTTTTGATGATTATTTTTATGTTACCTCATACTGGTAATCCATCATATTGTGATGCAATAATATCCATTGATCTGTGTTAATGTACATTTTTTTAAATTGGGAATTTACATCCATGCACATGATTTTAAACATACTTTTTAAACTGCTATCACACATACACGCATGCACACTGCGGTGCTCAGGAGGTGAATTAACAGCTCCCCAGCCACCAGTTCACACTTGGATTTGAACCGGCCACCCTGCGGTCCCTAATCAAGTCCTTGCGGACTGAGCTACTGCTGCCTAAACCACCCTTTTTTGGCTTAGTGATTGCTATCTACCTTGTTATTGAGAGCTGCTGCACAGAGTAACTGAGCGATCAACTGACCAGCTGCAGAGTTTTTGTCAGATTTGAATTCCCAAAACTTAACCAAAGTGAAGTTAGAAATTAAATTTTGTTTTTCTTGCTGTTGATAACTACTTATGGAGTACTGGCTACACACATTCTGACGACCTCCCTGCAATTATAAGCACAGCTTATAATTCTTGTACAGTATTTCATTGAGTCAAAGAGAGACGGTGCATGCAAGAATAAAAAAAAAAAAAAAATCACCTGTTACTCTAATTTCAATGTTGAAGCTCGCCTGGCCAACAATGTTCTTCACAGTAATTGTGTAGATTCCAGTGTCATTGTGTTCAGATGTGGGAATCAGCAGTTGGGAACCTTTATCAGAGTTGGTTATGGTGACATGTTTTGGCACTGGGATACCATCTCTTAACCAAATGATCTCTGGTAGAGGGCAGGCCTGTGTATAAAAGACGTGTCCGTTAATGGATGGATGAAAAGGCAGAGTTCATTTTACCTTAAGAAAGTAGTGCATCCCTGGGATGCACTTCAAGAAACATTTGTGCATCCCAACATAACGTTTATACATCCCGAAAGTAATAACCAATAGTACAATATAAAAACTAAACAATGTAGCCGCAAGAGGGCACAAGCCAGTGTCTTATTGTGCCGGTCCCAAGCCCGGATAAATACAGAGGGTTGCGTCAGGAAGGGCATCCGGCGTAAAACTTTTGCCAAATCAAAGATGCGAATCAAACCTATGACTTCCATACTGGATCGGTCGAGGCCCGGGTTAACAACGACCGCCATCGGCGCTGTTGACCTACAGGGCGCCGGTGGAAATTGGATTACTGTTGGTCGAAGAAGGAGAGGAGGAAAGTGCGTTTGCACGAAGAAAGAGAAGAGGAGCGCCAAGAGTATAGGACTGAGAGTAGGGACGTTGAATGTTGGAACTATGACAGGAAAAGGTGGAGAGTTGGTCGACATGATGCAGAGGAGGAAGGTAGACATACTGTGTGTCCAGGAGACCAGGTGGAAAGGTAGCAAGGCTAGAAGTTTAGGAGCAGGGTTCAAGTTGTTCTATCATGGTGTAGATGGGAAGAGAAATGGAGTAGGACTTATCTTGAAGGAGGAGTTTGTTAGGATTGTCCTGGAGGTAAAAAGAGTGTCAGATAGACTGATGAGTCTGAAGCTAGAAATAGAAGGTGTGATGTTCAATGTTGTTAGTGGGTATGCTCCACAGGTAGGATGTGAGCTGGAGGAGAAGGAGAAATTCTGGTTGGACTTTGATGAAGTGATGCAGAGCACACCTAGAAGTGAGAGAGTTGTCATTGGTGCAGACTTCAATGGACATGTTGGTGCAGGTAACAGAGGTGATGAGGAGGTGATGGGCAGGTTTGGTATCCAGGAGAGGAACGCAGAAGGACAGATGGTAGTTGACTTTGCAAAAAGGATGGAAATGGCTGTAGTGAATACTTTCTTCCAGAAGAGGCAGGAACATATGGTGACCTATAAGAGTGGTGGTAGGAGCACACAGGTAGACTACATCTTGTGTAGACGATGTAACCTGAAGGAGATCAGTGACTGTAAAGTAGTGGTAGGTGAGAGTGTAGCCAAACAGCATAGGATGGTGGTGTGTAGGATGACTCTGGTGGTGAGGAAGATGAAGAGGGCAAAGGCAGAGCAGAGGACGAAATGATGGAAGCTAAAAAAGGAAGGGTATTGCATGACCTTTAGGAAGGAGTTAAGACAGGCTCTGGGTGGTCAGGAGGTGCTTCCAGATGACTGGACAACTACAGCTAATGTGATCAGGGAGACAGGTAGGAGAGTATTTGGTGTGTCACCTGGAAGGAAAGTAGATAAGGAGACTTGGTGGTGGAATGAGGAGGTACAGGAGTGTATACAAAGAAAGAGGTTAGCTAAGAAGAAGTGGGACACTGAGAGGACTGAGGAGAGTAGACAGGAGTACAGGGAGATGCAGCGTAAGGTGAAGGTAGAGGTAGCAAAGGCCAAACAAGAAGCTTATGATGACTTGTATGCTAGGTTGGACAGTAAGGAGGGAGAGACTGATCTATACAGGCTGGCAAGACAGAGAGATAGAGATGGGAAGGACGTGCAGCAGGTTAGGGTGATTAAGGATAGGGATGGAAGTCTATTGACAGGTGCCAGCAGTGTGATGGGAAGATGGAAAGAGTACTTTGAAGAGTTGATGAACGTGGAAAATGAGAGAGAACAAAGACTAGAAGAGGTGACTGTTGTGGACCAGGATGTAGCAAAGATTAGCCAGGATGAAGTGAGGAGAGCACTGAAGAGGATGAAGAGTGGAAAGGCAGTCGGTCCTGATGATATACCTGTAGAGGTTTGGAAGTGTCTAGGAGAGGTGGCAGTAGAGTTTCTGACTGGGTTGTTCAACGGGATCTTAGATAGTGAGAAGATGCCTGAGGAGTGGAGGAGAAGTGTGCTGGTGCCCATTTTTAAGAACAAGGGAGATGTGCAGAGTTGTGGCAACTACAGAGGAATAAAGCTGATGAGCCATACAATGAAGTTATGGGAAAGAGTAGTGGAAGCTAGACTAAGGGCAGAAGTGAGCATTTGTGAGCAGCAGTATGGTTTCATGCCAAAAAAGAGTACTACAGATGCAGTATTTGCTTTGAGGATGTTGATAGAGAAGTACAGAGAAGGCCAGAGGGAGCTGCATTGTGTTTTTGTAGATCTGGAGAAAGCTTATGACAGGGTGCCCAGAGAGGAACTGTGGTATTGTATGAGGAAGTCTGGAGTGGCAGAGAAGTATGTTAGAGCGGTGCAGGACATGTATGAGGACTGTAAGACAGTGGTGAGGTGTGCTGTAGGTGTGACAGAGGAGTTCAAGGTGGAGGTGGGACTGCATCAGGGATCAGCTCTGAGCCCCTTCTTGTTCGCTATGGTGATGGACAGGCTGACAGACGAGGTTAGACAGGAATCTCCATGGACTATGATGTTTGCAGATGACATTGTGATCTGCAGTGAGAGTAGGGAAGAGGTGGAGGAGAAGCTAGAGAGGTGGAGGTTTGTCCTGGAAAGGAGAGGGATGAAGGTTAGCCGCAGTAAGACAGAGTACATGTGTGTGAATGAGAGGGACCCAAGTGGAAGAGTGAGGTTACAGGGAGAAGAGATCAAGAAGGTGGAGGATTTTAAGTACTTGGGGTCAACAGTCCAGAGCAATGGAGAGTGGGGAAAAGAGGTGAAGAAGCGTGTCCAGGCAGGATGGAATGGGTGGAGAAAAGTGTCAGGTGTGATGTGTGATCGAAGAGTTTCAGCTAAAATGAAAGGAAAGGTGTACAAAACTGTGGTGAGACCAGCGATGTTGTTCGGTCTAGAGACAGTGTCACTGAGGAAAAGACAGGAGACAGAGCTGGAGGTAGCAGAGATGAAGATGCTGAGGTTCTCTCTGGGAGTGAACAGGAAGGATAGGATCAGGAATGAGTACATCAGAGGGACAGCACATGTTAGAGGTTTTGGAGATAAAGTCAGAGAGGCCAGACTGAGATAGTTTGGACATGTCCAGAGGAGAGATAGTGAATATATTGGTAGAAGGATGCTGAGTTTTGAACTGCCAGGCAGGAGGCCTAGAGGAAGACCAAAGAGGAGGTTTATGGATGTAGTGAAAGAGGACATGAAGGTAGTTGGTGTGAGAGAAGAGGATGCAAAGGACAGGGTTAGATGGAGGCGGTTGATTCGCTGTGGCGACCCCTGAAGGGAAAAGCCAAAAAGGAAAAGAAGAAGTCATTTAAAAAAAAAAGCTTCAGAAATAAAGAAAGATGTAATACAGTTTTTTCACTTTTGCTTTTTTGTCAATAGTTTTCTTTGCCTTTAATTCATATACTGTACATACTAATATATATATATGTATATTTATATATGTGTATATATATATATATATACTGTATATACTGAATTTTTTATATTTATATATATATGTATATATACACTGTATATACTGAATTTTATATATATATACATATATACACACACACACACATACACACACACACACACACACACACACACACACACACACACACACACACACACACACACACACACACACATATATATATATATATATATATATATATATATATATATATATATATATATATATATACTATATACCCAATATACTATATACTATACCCAGTATACTATATACTATATACTATATATAGTATATATATATACTATATACCCAAATCCCAATGGGACATACCACCAAAGGTGGTCGAGAACAACAAGGCTAAGATCCTGTGGGACTTCAGCTTCCAGACTGACAAACAGCTGCTAGCTAACAAACCGGACATAGTGGTGGTGGACAAAGAGCAGAAGAGAGCAGTGGTGATAGATGTGGCGATTCCAGCTGATGCCAACATCAGGAAGAAGGAACATGAAAAGATTGAGAAGTATCAAGGGTTGAAAGAACAGATGGAACAGATGTGGAAGGTCAAGGTTAATGTGGTCCCAGTGGTAGTAGGAGCACTTGGGGCAGTGACCCCCAAACTGGAAGAGTGGCTCCAGCAGATTCCTGGAACAACATCTGAAGCCTCAGTCCAGAAGAGCGCAGTCCTAGGAACAGCTAAGATACTGCGCAGAACCCTCAGACTCCCAGGCCTCTGGTAGAGGACCCGAGCTTGAGGATGACACACAGATACCACCCTACAAGGGTGAGAGGGACATTTATATATATATATATATATATATATATATATATATATATATATATATATATATATATATATATATATATATATATATATATATATATATATATATATATATATATATATATATATATATATATATATATACTGAATTCTCCTGTGGACACTGCACCAAGCTGACAGCCTTCTCCACACACATTTCAGTAATATCTGTCTGTCCCTGTCAAAATATGTGTGTCAAAGATGCAAGGACACACACAAATGAGAATACTGATAAGGTCTGACAATGTAAAGATATGATATTCACAACATGTCACGCTATGAACACTCTAGTAAGGAAATGTATGCCACATTACCTCAAAGTTAATGTTGAGACGGACTGTATTTCCAGACCTTACCACCACAAAGTTCTTCATTTTGCGATCTTTAAACTTGGGTTTCACTGTGAAGGAGAAATGAACAAAATGTTTAGATGCTTGTATTCTTTCAATTTTGAAAACTATATTTTTCAACCATTATATTTTTTATGTCATTATTATTATTATTATTATTATTATTATTATTATTATTATTATTATTATTATTATTATTATTATTATTTTAAAGTTTCTACTCTAAAGCTTTGATTTGAATTGTATTTGAACTGCAAACAACTGGAAAGACATTTTTTTTATATTTTCATCAGTGACATCAGAATCCATTTCCTGTCACTTATTGTAATCTATTGTTATCTGGGTGTCCCAGGTGTTCAAAATTGTGATGGTGGTGTTTTAATGTTTTATTATAAATTGCAGTGGTTCATTCACAATGATTAAAGCTTAGCAAATTTGTTAATGTCATGATATATTTCGAGTAATTGCTATCTTGTCACATTAGTTCCACCATTTAACTTAATAAGAACTGAGGGAAAGCCTTTGTGCAGGTTATGTTGATGAGTGCACTGTGCTGCTGGCTTATGGATGAAACTTTGAATATACAATGAATTTATATGAATGAAACGATTATGTAAATCCTAGAAATACAAGTAGCATAGAAAACTATTCTCTTACTGAGCGTGACCAAATTAGTTTCTGGATTCAAAGTTTTGATTTTCTCACCAGGAGGTGGCATAGCAATGATGTAATTATCGAATCCCCAAGGTTCTCCGTCACCTCCATAATTGGTGGCAATTACTCTCACCCAGTAGGTAGCCATTGCCTTCAAGCCAAGCGCAGTGTAAGAAGTCAAAGTAATTGGGGTGGCATTACAGCGTGTCCAGTCAAGGCAGTCTATTGGTCTCAATTCCACATAGTACCCTTGGGCTTCATCTGCTATCCCATTTATTTCTTTAGGTTTCGTCCAGGCCAGAGAAAATGTAGAATAATTGGAGGATGTTAACTTCAAGTCTGTAACTTTTCCTGGGGGTTCTGAAAATACAACGATATGAGATTATTAGTTTGGCATGCTTTGCTTCTATACACACATCCCAGCAGGTTTATATAGTGGGTTCATTATGAAGCATAATTTGCATAGTTTTCCTGGAGGCAATCATGAGAGTGTGATTGACCTACTCATTGGATCTCTTGCAATTACTGTGTCACATGGAATACTAGGATCTCCAGGACCAGATAGGTTGATAGCAGACACTCGGAATTCATATGCTGCCCCTTCAAAAACATCTTTGACTGCATGCTTTGTATCTGTGGAAAAAGAAATATGTGCTTATATTGATAAAATAAAAATATTGATATTCAATATAGTATAAAATATTATAAAATATTGATGTAGGCAAATGAGTGGCACTGTAGGCTATTACTTGTCACCCAAAATGGATACCTGTTATAGGCCCTCCTTGGTTTACAAGGCTCCAGTAATTGGTGCCTTTCTTGTTCTTTTCTAAATTGTATCCCACAATTTTAGTGCCGCCAGTGTCACATGGAGGAGCCCATGACAGATTGATACAATCTTTAAAAGCACTGACCACTTTAGGTACACTTGGGGGTCCAGGATAACCTGCAGGGGATATAGGAGATTTGAGTCGTCCTTTGTTATGCTGCTCTGTTGTTCTTTTTTTACTCCTCCATTAAAATGGGACACATAACTCTTGCACATTTAGTAAATGGCTGAAAGTAAAAAAAAGACAAAAATATTTGGCAAATAAATCATAATATTGAAAATGTTTTAAAGGGACTACTAATGTGTTCATGCTGACAATGGTCTTGTGTCTTATTGTTTTTATTGTTATTTAACCTGTTTCCTTATGATATTGAGCAAACCATAAATTTAAGAGGACACTTTTACCTTTCTAACGACAACAATATTATCTTTCCACCCAAATACAAGCAGACTTAATACAAAAATCGATGCATTAAAAGCTTGCACGCCACTAACTCACCCATATCAGCCAATAGAAATACATAAAGTTGGCTGGTGTTTGTTTTATAAGAATTGATCCATGTTTAACATCCCATGTCGTAAGGGATCTGACACTCTGATTGGTGATAGTTCTGAGTTAGGAGCGCAGTGGCTCAGGGGAATGTTCATGTTCCACTCAAAAGTTGGTGGTTTATTGATATTATGTTAATGTTTGGCACAAGTTTCTAGATTTGTGTAGCTGAAGAAATAAAATTTTTTTTAAGTAATATTGCCACCATGAATGAGACTTTTGCTATGTTTGGTATTCGAAGCCAGTGTTCACCTCTACACAGTAGCTGCCTACACGATATTATGTGTCATCTGCCGCTAATGCTCAAAATTAAGATCCATACAAGCTTAATTCCTCAACTGCAGTTTAAGAATTTATGTAGGCGTTTTTCATGTGTTTGTCAGAGCCAGTTTAGTTAACAGCTAACTTATGCTTCAAACAAACATTAATTTTAATTATGGTCGACATATGGGCGATATATGGCTGTTTAGCTCACACTTAATACTTAATAGGCTGTCATCAGAACAATGTGTCACATAGGCCGGTTGTAATTCCGCCTGTTGACTTAGATGACTTTAACAATAAGACTTGAATATGTATGCCTTGCTGTTAAAGACCGCAACCTTTTATATACTGGTTTTTACATGTCATTAGTAAAAATAAAAACTCCTTCCATTTTTTCCTCAGCTGGCCAGTCTGTCAAATTTTAGAACTCTGTGTGGCCCATCAATCAAAAGTTTTCCCACTCCCGCCCTAAAGAGTTGAAACTAGAAGAAGAGTACTCAACTAGAGGAAAGGCTGGTTTCTGCATTGCTTACAGACCGTTTGTTAACGCTGGCAGTACGAGGAATTTATGAAAGTTGTGTCAATATTTGGGGCTACGTTTCAGGTTTTCATACCATATACAAGCATTTGGATCACAGTAGGACTAAGAAGTCCTTTCAGTCTGTATGCAGCATGCAGTGTAACCCATTTTAACCAAGAAGAGATAACAAAAGGGATACTTCGTTTTTTGTTTTTTTTATATTGAACTTGACCTTTTATTGCTTTGGATTAATTATTGTATACACTTTAATCGTGTATATTTAGTAATGCTAATGGTATATCACTACAATATTCTTAGTTACTGCAAACTGAAAGTGAAAGCAGATATAGACATGAAAAAGCCATGTCTATATCTCCCCTGTCTATATTTATGTGCCAAAAATTTTGTCTGAACAATTCTCTATCATGTGCAGCCTACCTCGCGCAGTCATGGTAACAAAAAAAGTTTTACAATCACAAACATCTGTACTACCCCTCCCCCTGAGGGTATCACTATAAAACTGCCCCTGATTTAGGTCAGACTTACGTAAAACACCAGCTGGTATGTCCTCTGTCTGCAGGTAGTCACTGATACCTTCATCATTCTTGGCTCTAATCCGGTAGCAGTATCTCCTTCCAGGGTCCACATCTGAATCTTTATAACTTGGGTTGCTGCCGGGGATCTCACCAAGATTGAACCACTTATTGCGTCCTACTTGTTGGCGTTCTATAATATAATTTGTGATTGGGCATCCACCGTTATCTTTTGGTGGTTTCCATTTGAATTCAACAGATGTAATGGCACTTTGCATAATGTCCACCGATCCTTGCGGTGGTGTAGGTTTGTCTGTTATTGATTTAAACATATATCATAGTAAAAAAAAAACAAAAAAAACCATCTTGATATACACAGAACAATTAGTTGACAAACTTTTGTTTCCCACCACTGTCAACTCACCAAGTACAATTAGTTTGGAAATTGCCTCTGCCGTGCCATTCTCATTTTTTATTTTAATTTTGATCTCGCCACTATCCATCCTTTGGCACTTCGTAAGGTACAATCTGCTCTCACCGGCTGACGTTTGGATCTTTACATTCATGGCAGGCAAAAGCCTTTCGTCATTCTTGTACCATTCTATATTCATCTGCGCACCACCTGAGAACGGTAGCTTCCATTCGGCATTTTTACCTGCTTTTATAATGATTGGCTTTGAAAAGTTTCCCAGTGCCTCAGTATCAATTTTTGGTGGATCTTCAGTGTTAGACAAAAAAAAAGATTTAATGCAAACTTCAACCCTTTTATAGTCATAGAAGATGGCTACCAAATCACTTGCAAACTTCATTTTTTCCCCCCTCTAACCTTGTATATTAAGTGTTGCATCTGATTTACGGCCCTCAGCTTCAAAGCGATAGATGCCAGCATCATCTTTGTTACAGCAATCCATTATCAACTTATGGCAGGCTCCGTCCTTGATAATATTTACCCCATCATCATTGGTCAGCTTTATTTAAAAACACAATGATTATTTTTAAACTAAAATGGGCCTCTTTGGTTGTACAGTATGGGGAACACATGCATAGCAGTTTTTCTATACTTTCATTTCTACCAGAAAAGGTTACTTACCAGTTTTCCATTTTTATACCATTGACCCTCAGATGTCTCACTGCTGAGTTTGCAATACAGCTCCGCCCGTTCACCAACATTAGCAAAGGTATCTGAAAGACCACTGACAAACCGAACACCAGGGTCTGTAACAGTAAGAACAAAGTGAAAATATTTTTTTTTAAACAGTGTTAAGTTAAAAAAAAAAAAAAAAATGCACTTCATGCCCAAGTGAAGGAGAAACAGGAATTTCATTTGATGCGCATTTTTGTAACAAATGTCAAAACTATAAATTGTTAATTTCTCAAAATCGAAAGCCGATTTTTTAATTTTTATTATAGTATGTCAAAAATTAAATGTCACATTAAACCTCATTCATTCATTCATTCATTCATTCATTCATTCAAACAACCACTCGTGCTCACACTCACAGGTATGGGCAATTTGGAATGATCAGTTCACCTAAACTGTATGTTTTTGGAGGAGGGAGGAAGCCAGAGAACTCGGAGAGAACCCACGCATTGATACTTTTTGGACACCAGTGTTAGATATTTAAACAATTATAATTAAATAAATTAAATTACAACAAATTCAGTTGATGGTGTGTTTACATCATTCCAAATGCTTTAGAATGTGATCAGTGATATGTGTCAATTTGCAAAGAGTCTAGTGACACGTCATGCAGTCTTCTCAGACGCAAGGATCCTACCTATTGAAGTGTCAGGAACCAAAGAGTTAGTTTGTGGTCGCCTTTTTTTTGTGTCACCTGCATCATCTTTTTCAATTTTATAATCTCCATCTGTTAGGAGGAGATCATCACCATCCCCTTTATCTCCGTTGTTTTTTCCACCGGACCCCATACCAGAGTCACCACCAGAGCCTGTTTTGTCAAAACCAAGTCTTCCGTCCCCTCCGTACCCTTCATTCCCCAGACCACCTTTAGGTGCTGCATCTACATCCTTTGCAGCCAGTGCTTGTCTGGCTGCATCCGAATCATCTTTCTCATTTTGCATCTTGGACTGCTTTGCTACTGATAGTTCAGTGTCGTCGTTCAGATCTCCAGTTTTTGAGATGGCCTTACGGCCCATATTTGGATCAGCTGAGATACAATGAAGAGATGAGACAAAACATCATAAAGCTTCAACATTAAATGCTATCAAAATTAAACTGATCATTGTTTCAGTATATGTGTCATTGTGGAAAGAAAAAATAAAAAAATGAAACGATGTCCCACCTTTCACTGTGAGGACAGCACTGCTGGAAGTTACCCCAGCAATAGCATAATATGCCCCTTTATCTGCCATTTCACAGTTTTTAATTGTGAGTTTATGATTCAGCTTGTCCTCTGAGACAGTGACCTCGTATTTCTCTCCATCTTCAATTGAGGAATCCTCTTTTGACCAGGTGATTCTGTTCAAGGGTGTTGACAGGACACATTGAAATTTGGCATCCTCACCTTCGGCGGCCTTTGCGTCCTCAATTCTGGTGATGAACTCCACAGTTGGCACTGACAGACAAGGATAATTGCTGTGTATTCATTCTTACTCATTAGATGTCTTGCTAACTGCTCTTGCCTTCATCCTTACCGCAGTTCCAATAGTTTCACCATACCTTGAAAGTCAGATGTAAGGACATTAGTCTCTTCAACATCAACCTGATAGAATCCAGCATCTTCTGGTTGAGGATCTCTGATGCTGAAAATATATTTTGTTCCTACTTTCTTAAGGCTATGCTTTGAATTTTCATCTTCATCATATGGAATCATGGTGCCATCCTTTTTGACAAAAAAAAAAAAAACAACCAACCAAAAAAAAAAAAAAGAAAATCCATGAGATAATGTTTGTGAGATGTGGTATGGACTGTGATTGACATTTAATTGTTGATCTTTGAACTCATAATGTCTCACCTTGTATAAGTTGATGGTACTGTTGGGATCACATAGTTTCATATCCAGGCTAAATTCAGCTCTTCCATTTGGTTTTACCTCTATTTGTTTCAAATTTTCCAGTTTCTCTATCACCTATAATGACAATAATTCCCTTTTACTTGTTTATATGTTTTTCTCCTTCCGTCATAACTCACTGAATGCATGATATTTTGTCACAAATGAATAAATCGTAATTTTAATTTGATTTGCCTGTGACCGTTTCACTAAAGACTGTTAAAGTAATATAACAAACCATGTACAGTACTGTTTTTTTTTTTCCTGGTTTATTAATATTTTTTCTTGCTTTTGCAATTCAGTTGTTTTCCAGAACTCATTGGTCTACAGGTGCAAAAAAACAAACAAACATTCTTTTAATTCTTGACAGAGAGATGTGAGCATCACATTTCTTTTAGCCAAGCCTCAATGATTGCATGTGGCACTAGTTTTTACAGTGAAGATGAACACCAATAAATCTACATCCAAGTCTCTTATTAAAAATAATTGAGATATTACATTTTGCAAACTTTATAGAGCATACCTTTGCCTGCTCATTTTCTCTTTCCTTTTTCAGTTGGTTAATCCTCTTCAACATCCAGCGGAAGTCAGTGACACCAAAGTCAAAACAGGTTTTTTCATAGTCCTTCTTTGGTACAGATAGAAGTACTTCCAGGAGCTTAGGATCAATCTCTCCTTCTTTTTGTGGTGGGAGTTGTTTTTTCCTGGTAACAACAACGCTAAGCAGAGAAGAACGTGTTTATTTTCATTATATCAGTAGCTGTTAATTAAGTTAGGCTTTACTCCGATGTGAACTCACGTTTTCTTAAGCATAGACCGAAAATCCTGTGGCGCTTGTGAATTTGCTGAAAAAAAAGAAGAAAAAAAATGCAAAAAAGAAAAAAAAAAACACTAACCATGAAATCTTTATACAGTGCGCCCTTGCGTATTCGTTCATTAAAGCTTGCGACTTCACCTCATTGCCGATTTTTGGTAGGCAGTCATGTGATACCGTGCACGCATTCTATTGGCTGACGGCATCCGGAAGTGCGCTCGGTTGCATGAGTGTCGGACTTCCATGAGACACAAAAGTGCTTTAAACAGTCGATAAGAGTATGGGAAAAGGTAATACAGATAAAAGGTGGTTTAATATCAGTATGGGGAGGGTCCTAAACGTTTAAATTACTGTAAATAATAAGATAAATAGCCCATAGCTCTATCGCAGAATTTATTAATCGCGTGTGGTTCCTGGAACGCATTAACCGCAAAGAACGAGGGTGCACTGTAATTCCCAAACAAGATGTGATGGTGAATGGTACAAATGAAACTGCATTAAAAAACAAAAAGACATGAAAGAGCTCTGTTATAGTTTTGAGGTACATTTCATACCTGCCTGGCCTTTAGGCTTTGAAATGCCTAGGAAAAAACGTAACAAGGAATCACATGAACAGTCAAGTTTAAAGTATATCAGATTATGCAACAAATTTCCACGAACATCGGGGTCCTGGTCAATCTTTTACCTGTAACAGTGACGACTGTAGAACAAACAGCCTCTCCATACTTGTTGATGGCAAAGCATTTGTAGGAGTCAGCTTCATCAGGTGTTACACCGGGTATCTGATAAAGCAATATGATTTTCAGAATCCTTTAAGTTCAAAACACGCTCATTGACACAAGACCTTTCTCCAACTCAGCACTTGAGAACAAATCAAACTACTTACTTACTGAAATCTACTAATTTTTTTATCGCACTAAGCAATGTAAATGTTAGGAAAATACACACATTTCATGTAGTCGATTATTTCTATTCTCTGTAGTTCTTTCACCCTCCTGAAACTGCCTAGAAAAGAGTAGTTTTTTAATTACTCTTCTACTTTTCCCTTCGCCACAGCGAATCATCAGTGTCCTCCATCTAACCCTGTCCTTTGCATCCTCTTCTCTCACACCAACTACCTTCATGTCCTCTTTCACTACATCCATAAACCTCCTCTTTGGTCTTCCTCTAGGCCTCCTGCCTCTCAGTTCAAAACTCAGTTCATTCATTACTATTAAGTCTAATTCAACATCCATGTTGCTGATTCTCAACTTCAATGAGTGTTTGACAATGTGTACCATGACATACTTCTAAGTGTTTGCTTTCTTGCTTTCATTCATATCTATCAAATACAGGCAGTCCTTAAGATACAAAAATCTGACTCATGAAATTGTAAATACGAACAACTGTGAGCCACCATATCTGACCTTTCTGCCCCAAACCCCGCCTAGCAGCAGCGCTACGGACTCGCCAACACTCAACTCCCCCCTTCTTGTTCTGTGAGCATCTCAGCGCGTCAGGTACTTGTTTCTGGTAAGTTGTAGGGAATAGTAGTCGCATTTTTAGAAATGACCTAAATTTGTAATTATAGATTCATCCATCCATCTATTTTCTTCTGCTTCCTCCACTTTTTGCGGGTCATGTGGGTTTCTGGAGCTCTTCCCAACGGACTACGAACAAACGGTGGGGAGACAATGGGGGCTGTCCCTGGTGCACTGTGGAGCCACACAATAGACTAACAAGAAACAAGGCAGTCAGAGACTGCAACGTCCTGCGACAACCCTGTATTCAAAATTTTATCCTGACCTACTTGCATAGGTCAAAGATCAAAGCTGGTGCTCTGACCTACTTTCATAGATCAAAGCCCTAGGCTCCAGCTCCCCACAACAGCGGATGAAGCGGTTGGAAATGAATGCCTGAATGACTTACAAACAATTCAACTTATTACCAGCCTTTTGGAACCAATTGTGTTCATAGGTTGAGGACTACCTCTACAACAATACAATTTCTGCTACTTTTGTAGTAAAGTCTGATGTACCCAGAGATTGGTCCTTGATCTTATGCTGTCTTCAATCTACATGCTTCCTCTTAATGATATTATTTGTTAACATTATTTTCACTTTCTTAGCTCCAATTATGACACACACCTACATGTTCCTGTCAATCAAATTGACCTTTACCAGACTTGTAACTTAGGGGCACATCTTTTAGAAATGGGTGAACATTAACTTTCTGCAATTAAATGTTTATTAAAAGAGCTGTTAGCTGTTCAACGTGCAAAGCGGGGACATATATTTGAGGATCTTACAGCTTGTATTGATTGCTCTAATACTTCTGAAACCACATCTATGAAAAGTCCTTGGAGTGATTTTTTTTGTCCCAAGTTAATATTCCAGTCTCATATCAAGTCCATTACCAAAGAAGTATTTCTTCATCTCAGTAAAAGTGCTAAGATCCGGTCTCTTTAATCATTACACGATGCTGAAATTTTATCTCATGGGTTTATATCTTCCAAATTCAATTACCGGAATGTACTTGTCCTTTCCGTTCCGTTAATAATGCTCTTCTGGTTGTTCTTTTAATTAACAAACAACTGCTTTCTGGTCCCATTATCTCTGCAATACGCTCTCATGTTGGAAATCCACTTCTATTTGCTACAGAGCGGCAAATTCTTCGAGTATAGTTCTTTTGCCATCATTTGATTCTTCTATATTAAGTGTTCTTATTTTAATAGAACTTAACTCACGATTGTTTCAATATTTGGTGTTTTTATTGTTGTTTCATTTTGTTCAATGTTTCTTTTACTGTGAAGTGTATTGGGATCATGGTGTATAGTGATGCATTGATTGACTGAATGATTTCTCACCTCCAGAATGTGCTCTTGAGCTCTTTCATCATATCTGGTTATAAACTTTCTCGGATCATCAACTTTGCCCTTATTACGCTCCCATGTTACAGTTGGTACTGGCTCTCCGCTAACTTTTGCTTTTAATAGGACCTTTTTACCTAAAAAAAATCCAGACGATGACATATCAGCAACCAGCAACTATACACACACACACACACACACACACACACACACATACACAGTTGGTCTATTCAAATTTGTACTTTTTAGTCTCTTATTTACCCTCTTGTACTGTCACAGCCATTGGCTTCCGGATGAAGTCGGGCGTTGACTTTCCAACTGGGAGTTGCTCGACATACTGAGTAATTGTAACTCCGGTAACTCGGGATCTTTTTTTGATAGACACTGTGGACAATATTCCAGTTAGAGTCAGCAGAAAACGTATTAAAGCAATCAGGCAACAAAAGACAAGTATAAATTAATAAATACACTGTGAAATTCAATCAAAACATACTAATAAATCACACTAAAATGCACCTGATCAAAAGCATAAAATTGTTCATGGTTTAATATATTTAAGAATGTCTAAATAGTAAGTGTATTTGTGGTGAAACAGTCGTGGAATCTCTAATGTCACATTTATGAACATCCATCAGTGTATTTTCTTGTTGTTGTAGTTATTGGAGGATTTCACAAGATGTCAGTATTTGCTTTCCCTTTGTCAACCGTTACAGCCACGACAGCTTGACAAGACTTGTTAAATTGTGCTAATGTAGACACGTTTGGTTAAAATTTAATATCTTTTTAGCTTATCGTCTTTGTCATTTATGCATGATTTATATAAGAACGTTCTTGAAAATTGTGGGGTTTTTTTAATTTTTATTTATGTAAGCTTATCTAAATGCTTTTAAATTTAGAAAAACACCTGTGGAAAACACCTGTGCTAGAAAAACACATACAAAATATAAATACAACTAATAAGGTTTTTTTCATTCTCAAGAAGCTCCAAAGTTGATCACCATAACTCTTTTTTTGTCCAGCTGTTCAACCACCATATGGTTGACTTCCTATATATGTACTGTATGTGTATATGTGTGTATATATATATAATATTATATAATATTATGTTATATAATATAATAAAATATCCACTAGGATTTCACCTGCAGGTTGATTCAGTTCACAAAATTAAATTCATCCAACAGCTGGTGAAGTCAGACACCAACTGTTCCTCGTTTTTCTGTCAACCATCACACCTTGTAATGACTCAGAGTTGTTTCATTCACCTTCTATTTGAACTTTACTGCTTTATAATTTAGATAAGGACTGATGACTAAACACAGCACAGCTGCAAATATAATCAAATGTGCCATACAACTATTGTAGTAAAAGTAGTAGTTAAAATAAATTCTTTTATTTTCATCTTAGGATTTGCCAAACATTTTCAGAGTTTTTTGAGATAACCATAACAAAACATAAATTAAATTTAGACTCAGTTGATAATAAAAACTAGTGCAATGTGGTTTTCAAATGTTTTGTGCAGAATTCAATGAATAAATGGATTAAAAAAAATATTTAAATAGTGCAGCTAAATAAATTTCAGAGCCACACCAGATTCTCCCTGAAATAAGTAAGTTACACTGTTTAGTGAACTTGATAGAAGTCATTTCTAGATTACCCATGGTTCATCATCTTCTCGAATACTAATTAACTGTTTGTGTCTTTTTCAAGGCACTGGTTTGCCATCGTATATCATATAAATGCAGGCTCGATACCTGTAAACTTGTTTTTCAAATATTGATTCATGCAAAATCCAAGGTTGGTAGGATGCAAGTTTTTGCCTCTGCATCTCATTCACTTCTGCATTAAATGTTCAATTTGGACATCAACAGACTTCATAGTATATTTGGTAAAAATGGTTTCTGCCACATCAGTATGATATTCCTTTCATAAAGTACTCCTAGCCAAAGTGCAAAGAGTATTTATATACCTGAAAAACATCAAATTACATGGTTTTGGGGGTCGGGGAGTTTTTGGAACCGAGAACCCAGACAGAACCCTTATAGATATGGGGAGAATGTGCGCACTCTACATAGAAAAGCCACAGGTGGAATCAAACCAAATTCAAATTTCAAATTCAAATTCAAATTCAAATTCAAATTCAAATTCAAATTCAAATTCAAATTCAAATTCAAATTCAAATTCAAATTCAAATTCAAAAAACTTTATTAGTCCCCAAGGGGCAACTGAAAGCACATAAAGCAGGATTGGTGTAAAACTGCAAACATACAGTACAGTGTAAACATAAACAGTGTAAATATAAACAATAAACATAAATAATAACATAAAGACGCTGTTTATGTTAAATGATAATCCAAAACCTAGTTAGTTCAAAATCTAGTTAGTACAAAACTTAGTTAGTTCAAAAATTAATTAGTTCAAATCCTAGTTAGTTAGTTAGTTAGTTAGTTAGTTAAGTTAGTTAAGTTAGTTATATCAAAATCAAGGACCTTCTTGCTCTGAGGCAGTGATTTTTAAATGGTGGGGCGATGAGGTTCCTGGGGAGGAACTACCCTTTCCCTTTTCATTGTCACACCAGAATAAAGTGTAATTGCATATCCACCACAGTAGGTGGCAGTACTGCTTTCACATCCACATGTAATTTTCCATTAACTGTAGTTAACACAGCCTGAGCAGGGAGTATTAACTCATTTGCTATGTTGTAGAGTTTTTTTCAACTGAGAACAGGCACGTACACTCCCCCCCCACACACACACACACCAAAGAGCATGCATGGTGGCGGGTGGGGGCACAAAATGTTTTCTTCTTTCTAAAGGAGCTTGACAGAAAAAAAAAAGAGGAGCATTGCAGTGTGATGCAACAGTGCAACCAAATGCACCAACAAACAGTTTTTCCCTCCTGAAATTGAAAGAAATGCGGCCAAAAGCAGGTATAGCGGATGAATGAATGAATTATTGGGGCTATAGCTTAGCCCCATATACACAGCCCCGTATAGCCCCATATTAGCCCCACATATACAGTTTTTCTTTCTGTAAAAGAGCTTTAAAATGTCTGTCGATATCATTAAGCACACTACGAATAAATGTTGGTTGATTGATTGATTGATTGATTGATTGATTGATTGATTGATCGATCGATGAACTAATTTCTAAGTTAAAGAAAAATAAGACAATGTTACCCACATTTTGCAACTTACTCAAGCCTTTTGGTTCTTGTTTAGTTACAAAACTCATTAATAGGAGTTTGATCCGTCTTTGGCAGAAACCCACAGACACACATTTAAAAATAAACTCAGTGTTCAATAAATTAGTGCTGAAAGTGGAAAAAGTTTTGATAAAAATAAGTTGATATTAGGACTATGCTTTATGTTAGACTAATACAAATGCTTCCATTTGAGTGCTTAGTGATAAGTAGTGCTAAAAAAAGCACTGGACGATAGCATTAATCAAGATCATGTCACTGACACCTAACTTATGTTTCAGCATTACTGTAAGAGCCCCTCGTTAACTGCGAGTTGGAGGCTGCACACAACAATAACCTTGGATACCCAGCATCAGTCTTGGCTTTGACCATGCTGGCAGTGTCCAGAGGATAAAGTCCTGAGTCCTGAAACTGCTTTGCATGGAGGTCAACTTGAGTGAGTAAAATCCTCATCAGTTTAATACAGTTAATCTGGTAAGAGATGTTAGGATTCTCATATCTGTACTCTAGTACGCTAGCAAGACAAAAATGTGGAGTTATAGGCCTCATTGACTGTAGCATTAACACTTTTACAGTTGTTAAATCAAATTGCTTCCATTAATGGAGATATTTTCTCACTTCCACTGTAGCGTATGATTTGCAGTTTATCCTTCTTAAATCGTTGCTTCAGTTAAAATAATGCAGAACATTACAGTTATGTAATACAGTAAATCAGACAAAAAAAGTGACTGAGTTGAAGATTGATAAGCAATGGCATACATATTTTTTTTTGCATTAATCTTTAATTTATTTGGTGCTTTCTTTTCTGTCTCACACCCACGGTGTTTCTGTAACTGCAGGCGTCAAAAGAAACTTGAAGGCCTACAAAGTGGGGTCATGGGGCAAAGGAAATTCTGCCTTGAAGGTTCTTCTCATGTGTCATGTTACGGTATGACATCAGTCATTCAAAGACATGATGCTTTGACTCCTTACTCCTCCTCTTGGAGATATTTGAAGACATGCTGAGACACTGTAAAAGGGGAATGTGAAATCTCACCTCGTGACTCTGCCCATGCTTGAGATGTCAAGTGGCTGTGCCATTAATTTAACGGCTCAGGATCCAAACATAGACACGGGCAGAGTGTCTTCCAATCAAACTGTGAAGCTGATACACTTTGCCTGTAAATCAGTTTTATGCCATCGTTTCTCACAAATTCCATTTTGCACAGTGATTCCCACGAGGTGTGTGACAGAAAGTAAACTTCAAACCACCTGATTTATCTGAATTACAAAACCTTTAACTTGTAGAGGAATATAAATCTGATCTGCAGCCAGAGAAGAGATAACTTTGACTTACTTCCACTGTTGCACACAGGACCTTTAAGATAAGTTCTTGTGAGTGCTTATGGCCAAAAAAAACCTGCTGATGTGTGGTATGTTCTACGGTTAAATCTAGTTAAGATTTTTCTTTATCTTTTAATTAGAACACAATTGGCTGTATGTCGAGATAATGGCTATGAAGCTTTTTGTAAGACTGATTATTGGCGGTCATAAGAGAATCAAAAAGAAAGTGACATCTGGATTCCAGGAAAAATAATTCATATGAAAGGCATTGATTTGAAACACTGTGCAAGGTGATCATCACACGCCTAATCGGCTGTTTAGTCACAGGGAGATTACATTCCTCGTGAAAATATGGCACACAATTTAGATCGTCACAATCAGCATTAAAGAATGACATCATGAGGTCCATTGATGTCATTCAAATGTTGGAGTTGAGAGTCCTTTGTAGAAAGTACTTTCTTTTCTATGGTGTATGCTATGCCCCAGGGTAATGAGAGAACAGCAAAGAGGAGCAGATTGAAAAAAAAAAACATTTCAAAAGATGAAAGATTGTTTATCTGGGTCCAATGTTTTAATATATTTTAGATTTCAGCCACAAATCAAATGCTTTCACAGCCCACAAACCAAATACTCTGCAATCTGGAGTCAGTCATAGTTGATGTACTGTATATTATATGTATTTAGAAATTAATACTTTACTCAACTGAGGAATTCATTTAAGATTGCCTGTAAAGTAATATTGGCTTCTGTCAGGAAATAATGCTTTTCTTTTATTGGGTATTTTGGACTTGTCCTGGATTGCATAAATTAGTGACCCAAACCATCCTGGTTCAGAGATTAAGTCTCACAAATAAAGTTGTTGCTTTTGATCATTAGATTAGCAGTAGTTATATTAAAGAATATAGGAAGTTGAAAAATATAAAATGAAAAATAATGACAATAATAATGCAATTATGCAAAAAAAAAAAAAAAAAAAATCGAACTTACTCTCAGTTCTTCGCCGTCTGCGTTCGGTCTTAAGCTTGTACTCTGCACTGTCCAGTGTATCGCAGGTGACACCCCTTTTTGTTCGGTGATAAAGGTTTTAAGGTTCATAGAAATCCATACATGGCTGTAATGCAGTTGCTAAAAAGCCATATTACAGCAGAGGTAAAGGATGGAGGGTCCTCTTACTTATCCCTATGAAAGTGATCACTTTGCAGTTGGCACTGAAAATACATTATGACTGTTCATTCAATCCACTATTGGACATATCTACTCAACAGTTGTCAGCCATTACTGTTGACAATGAAGGCGCCAGGCACATTGTAGGAATGTCAAGATTCACATTCTGTCAGATGGATATGACTGTCATTTGATTTGAGTGAGTAAAATCAAAATATCCAACCAAAAGCGTTGGATTGGCAGTATTACAAAGTCTCTAGTTATATGATCACTGCGTTGTGGACTTTATTGGTCAATAAGAAAGAAGAGAAATTTTATTTGGTAAAACAATCTCTACTTAAAATGAATTAGCTCTGCCAATTAGCCTCCGAGATGGAATTTGGCACATCCTGTCTGTCATTCTGTGAGTCACACTGAACCTGTGGTGGCATTACGAAACAGTGATGACTCATGATGTGGTACTTTGGGCTTGTTGGACAGAGCAAGTTTTTTTCTGTTCACATTGTCAGGGGTTAAGCAAGTGTGACTCATCCAGACAGTTTGAATAGTAACCCTGACCTCATAAAAAAAAGACTTGTGACAAGAAAGAAAGCTTGATGACACGTGTTGAGAACACCCCAATTCACACCGCCGTTCCTGTTTAGTCATGGATCACTCACCATGTTCATCCCTGTCCACTCCAAATACGTCAGATAAAAACACAGCAGGGAAACGTGGACAAGGGGATGATTTAAGCTGCAATGAGCTGTTAAACTGTTCTATCATACTGACAGAGCATCTGCACAGTGTTAGACCAAACAAATCACAACAACGTCCGTCAAAAGGACCATTACCAACTTCTGATCCATGAAGCTCTCATTGGACAAGCCCCAGCATATATGAGTGACGGAATAGTGCCCTCCTACCCCAACAGAGTACTTCACTCCCAGAATGCAGGATTATTTGTAGTTCAAAAAATTGCCAAGAGAAGGCTGAGCTGAAGAGCTTTCAACTATCGGGATTCCATATTGTGGAATCAGCTCAGACACACTCTCTACAATTTAAGGCCAGGTTAAAAACCTGTCTTTGATAGGGCTTTTAGACAGAGCTGTTTTTTGGTGAACTAAAGCAGCCCTTAGTTGTGCTGCCACAGGTTTAGGCTGCAGGGGACTCGCTTACAAACTGAGTGCTCTCTTCCTCTGCCTCTTTGCTTTTATTCGGATTGTTCCTGTAGTCTGTCCTCTCTGTTCTTCACACTGCAGGAAATTGCGAGCTGCTGGATTCAGATCTACGATCAGTATTTTATAATCCATTTATTTTACTACAATAATATGATTACACTCCACTTATGATAATCCATGTCCACTGATTGTCTGTTTTACCCCTCCTCCCTCTGAGCTGTCGCTGTCTGTCCGACTCTCCACTGCAAGTTTCTTGTTCTGCAGGTCTTGACGCTGACGATGTGGTACCAACATTAGTCCCACTGGAAGAGCAAAGGTCATTTTGGTCATCATCTGTTCTTATAATATTATAATTTAAGCATATTATGTGGTTTTGTTGAACTGGTCTGTCCTCATAGCATCTATTGCAAATTTGTCCAACCTGGAAGAGGGATCCCTTCCCTGAGGCTCTTCCTGAGGTTGCTTAATTGCTCCCTCTTGGTTTTATTTCCCCTCACACCTGAACTGAGAGTCTAAGGACAGAGCCCACAATGTACACCAATTGTTAAGCCCCCTAAGTCAAATGTACTATATTTTGTGACTTGGGGCCATACAGATAGAAACGGGTTGATTGACTAAAAATTGATAATAGCAAAGTACGAAGTGTGAAAGTATATCTTATTCAAAGAAGTGGAATAAATGCTTAAATCATCTGTACGTTATATCACTGTTGTCACGATCACGGGCATCGTTTGTTGTAATCCAGCTAGCTAATATATATTCAGTTAAATGTCCATGCTTCACTTTATGTTAAAACATCCAAAGTTGCATATTTCACGGCGGGTTCAATTTTCCATGAGCAAATTGCAAGGACACTGCAGGCATATTGATGTAAGCTGCAGCTGCTGCAGGTCAGCTGACTCTCGAACACGACATACTCTTTCCTTATTAGATGTATTTTTATTTTACCAGGTGTTTATTCATGTTAGACACATTTACAACATTCCAAGAAAAGACACTATGTCTACAGTCGAACATGGAGTTGGAAGTGTAATGCTCTTTTACTGACTGATATATTTGTTCATTGCTTTATTTAGTCATAGATTTTTTCAAATTTCTTTTCCAGCTTGTGTATAGAATAATTAAAAAAAAATAAAATATTGTAGAACGTCTGTAGTGAATGTGTGTCGTTTTCTGATACATATTATCTTAAGATG
>CM023609.1:1489901-1494901 GCA_013358685.1 Antennarius maculatus | reverse complement strand
GGACACAGGTGTGGAGTTAGGGTCACTCCATTTGACCCTCACTCTGCCCTATTCTCCAGTAACCATTCCTTAATGATGCAACACTGCCACCGCTAAAGGTGCGTCTGGTGACAACAGTGGCTGAAGTAAAGTGTTCTCCTTGACTTTTCCAATATCGTTGACAGCCAACATTTCAAGTCATCATGAATTGACTTGAATCAGACAACAGCACTGGTACCTCATTCAGCATTAATGCTCCTTGGCCCATACAAGACAGTGATGCCTATGCTTGTTGGTGCGGTCAGGTACCCTTGCAGGTCATCCAGCATGCAGACCATACCTATCTACTGTAAATGATTTTGATTATTAAACGTGCCTGTAGCTGAGTGGCATTTATTATCCACTTCCACAAGGCACTTTTCACAATAAAGCGGTCATCAGCGTGGGATGAGGCTGGATGTGGCTAAAGGACGTTCACTTCGATGCCTTTCCGTGACTCTTACAGTCTCACTGTATGTCTGTTGCAACCTGCTGATGTCACTCTGTGACACTCAAAGCTCAGTGGCCACTTCCATTTGAGAACATCCTGTTTGAAGCCTGGCTATTCAGAGATACTGTAGATGAGTTGTTAGGTGTCATCATGGTCTCATGATGACAAAATGTGAACAACATAATGAGGAGGACTGTTAATACCAATTTTGATTGATATTGAATTTAATGGTAGATTCATGGATCAAGAACATGTGACTTTGCCATTAAACCCCTTGTTAGAGAGCAGCAATTTAGGAAGAAAGAAAGAAAGTCAACTTTATTTAACCCCAACGGGGAAATTATCTTTCAGTCTTATATGCATATATGTGTCAGACCATGCATACAATACAATGGTGTGCACAGGTCCCTAAACAAACACAATAAAGGTCATGATGCATTTTAGGTTCATCTTGAAATGTCATCCAAGACTTTTCATTACTAGTGTCTGCTTTTGATTGGGAGGTCTCTCCTGTCAGAAATATTGACTGAACCTATAGGAAGTTTCTACATGATGATTACTTGGATAACTGAGAATTTTCACAGACGTATTTGTAGGACAGAACACTTCCAGTTCCTGGAAAAAATAAATCCAAGGACACTACAAATAATAAAAAGATATTATTCATTAGCAGATGAAGCTAAAAACTTTCAAACATTTCTGCACATCACAAAGAAATGTACGCAATATTCACCATTGATGTTTTCTTTCATTACTATAGTTTACAGTGTTTTCAAGTTCTTCTTCTTCTTTTCCTTTCGGCTTTTCCCTTCAGGGGTCACCACAGCGAATCAGTGTCCTCCATCTAACCCTGTCTTCTGCATCCTCTTCTCTCACACCAACTACCTTCATGTCCTCTTTCACTACATCCATAAACCTCCTCTTTGGTCTTCCTCTAGGCCTCCTGCCTGGCAGTTCAAAACTCAGCATCCTTCTACCAATATATTCACTATCTCTCCTCTGGACATGTCCAAACCATCTCAGTCTGGCCTCTCTGACTTTATCTCCAAAACCTCTAACATGTGCTGTCCCTCTGATGTACTCATTCCTGATCCTATCCTTCCTGGTCACTCCCAGAGAGAACCTCAGCATCTTCATCTCTGCTACCTCCAGCTCTGCCTCCTGTCTTTTCCTCAGTGACACTGTCTCTAGACCAAACAACATCGCTGGTCTCACCACAGTTTTGTACACCTTTCCTTTCATTTTAGCTGAAACTCTTCGATCACACATCACACCTGACACTTTTCTCCACCCAGTCCATCCTGCCTGGACACGTTTCTTCACCTCTTTTCCACACTCTCCATTGCTCTGGACTGTTGACCCTAAGTACTTCAAATCCTCCACCTTCTTGATCTCTTCTCCCTGTAACCTCACTCTTCCACTTGGGTCCCTCTCATTCACACACATGTACTCTGTCTTACTGCGGCTAACCTTCATCCCTCTCATTTCCAGGACAAACCTCCACCTCTCTAGCTTCTCCTCCACCTCTTCTCTGCTCTCACTGCAGATCACAATGTCATCTGCAAACATCATAGTCCATGGAGATTCCTGTCTAACCTCGTCTGTCAGCCTGTCCATCACCATAGCGAACAAGAAGGGGCTCAGAGCTGATCCCTGATGCAGTCCCACCTCCACCTTGAACTCCTCTGTCACACCTACAGCACACCTCACCACTGTCTTACAGTCCTCATACATGTCCTGCACCGCTCTAACATATTTCTCTGACACTCCAGACTTCCTCATACAATACCACAGTTCCTCTCTGGGCACCCTGTCATAAGCTTTCTCCAGATCTACAAAAACACAATACAGCTCCCTCTGGCCTTCTCTGTACTTCTCTATCGACATCCTCAAAGCAAATACTGCATCTGTAGTACTCTTTTTTGGCATGAAACCATACTGCTGCTCACAAATGCTCACTTCTGCCCTTAGTCTAGCTTCCACTACTCTTTCCCATAACTTCATTGTATGGCTCATCAGCTTTATTCCTCTGTAGTTGCCACAACTCTGCACATCTCCCCTGTTCTTAAAAATGGGCACCAGCACACTTCTCCATTCCTCAGACATCTTCTCACTATCTATGATCCTGTTGAACAACCCAGTCAGAAACTCTACTGCCACCTCTCCTAGACACTTCCAAACCTCTACAGGTATATCATCAGGACAGACTGCCTTTCCACCCTTCATCCTCTTCAGTGCTCTCCTCACTTCATCCTGACTAATCTTAGCTACTTCCTGGTCCACAACAGTCACCTCTTCTAGTCTTTGTTCTCTCTCATTTTCCACGTTCATCAACTCTTCAAAGTACTCTTTCCATCTTCCCATCACACTGCTGGCACCTGTCAATAGACTTCCATCCCTATCCTTAATCACCCTAACCTGCTGCACATCCTTCCCATCTCTATCTCTCTGTCTTGCCAGCCTGTATAGATCAGTCTCTCCCTCCTTACTGTCCAACCTAGCATACAAGTCATCATAAGCACCTTGTTTGGCCTTTGCTACCTCTACCTTCACCTTACGCTGCATCTCCCTGTACTCCTGTCTACTCTCCTCAGTCCTCTCAGTGTCCCACTTCTTCTTAGCTAACCTCTTTCTCTGTATACACTCCTGTACCTCCTCATTCCACTACCAAGTCTCCTTATCTACTTTCCTTCCAGATGACACACCAAATACTCTCCTACCTGTCTCCCTGATCACATTAGCTGTAGTTGTCCAGTCATCTGGAAGCACCTCCTGACCACCCAGAGCCTGTCTTAACTCCTTCCGAAAAGTCATGCAACACACTTCCTTTTTCAGCTTCCACCATTTCGTCCTCTGCTCTGCCTTTGCCCTCTTCATCTTCTTCACCACCAGAGTCATCCTACACACCACCATCCTATGCCGTTTGGCTACACTCTCACCTACCACTACTTTACAGTCACTGATCTCCTTCAGATTACACCGTCTACACAAGATGTAGTCTACCTGTGTGCTCCTACCTCCACTCTTATAGGTCACCCTATGTTCCTGCCTCTTCTGGAAGAAAGTATTCACTACAGCCATTTCCATCCTTTTTGCTAAGTCAACCACCATCTGTCCTTCTGCGTTCCTCTCCTGGATACCAAACCTGCCCATCACTTCCTCATCACCTTTGTTACCTGCACCAACATGTCCATTGAAGTCTGCACCAATGACAACTCTCTCACTTCTAGGTATGCTCTGCATCACTTCATCAAAGTCCAACCAGAATTTCTCCTTCTCCTCCAGCTCACATCCTACCTGTGGAGCATACCCACTAACAACATTGAACATCACACCTTCTATTTCTAGCTTCAGACTCATCACTCTATCCGACACTCTTTTTACCTCCAGGACATTCCTAACAAACTCCTCCTTCAAGATAACTCCTACTCCATTTCTCTTCCCATCTACACCATGATAGAACAACTTGAACCCTGCTCCTAAACTTCTAGCCTTCCTACCTTTCCACCTGGTCTCCTGGACACACAGTATGTCTGCCTTCCTCCTCTGCACCATGTCAGCCAACTCTATCTTTTCCAGTCACAGTTCCAACATTCAACGTCCCTACTCTCAGTCCTATACTCTTGGTGTTCCTCTCTCTCTTCCTACGAACACACTTTCCTCTTCTCTTTCTTCGATGAACAGTAGTCCAATTTCCACCGGCACCCTGTAGGTGAACAGCACCGATGGCAGTCGTTGTTAACCCGGTCCTCGACCGATCCGGTATGGAAGTCATAGGTTTGATTTGCATGTTTGATTTGGCAAAAGTTTTACGCCAGATGCCCTTCCTGACGCAACCCTCTGTATTTGGCCAGGCTTGGGACCGGCACAATAAGACACTGGCTTGTGTCCTCTTGTGGCTACATTTTCGAACATTTGAACGTTTTCAAGTTCAAGGTGTTATTTATAACATCCCCTACAATAATGTAACAAAATTTAATTTTGATTGATTTTTAGAGTTCTTTGAATTGTATTTAATTAAATCATAATGTATGGAGAGACCAATGGGACAATTTACCACAAAGGGAAATTTAAAACTGCAAGATGATTAAAATCAGTCAGAGGAGCATTGCACACCAGCTAATTATGTAGATTTTGGGTTTCCTTCCTTTGCAGTCAGGTCTTCATCACATGCAAATGCCAGCTAAGAGTTTAATTATGCAACTCCAACAACCCAGAGCAATGATCACTAATTACAGAGTGTGCCAACTGTGTATCCATCAGTCTCTGTCATCTCTAAAGATGAATATGAACAGCATTCTCATCATTAGTTCTTTATTTTTTTTTTTGAGAGTGGTTTACTTTATTTCAATATCACACATGCATCTGTAGACTTGAAAAATGGTTATGGCTGGGGTTACATAGTCAGTTCTGGCCATCTTCTTCTTTTGCTTTCGGCTTTTCCCTTCAGGGGTCGCCACAGCGAATTAGTTGCCTCCATCTAACCCTGTCTTCTGCCATAAAGACTCCATATGACTCCTTCCCTTCTTTC
>CM023609.1:1372401-1484901 GCA_013358685.1 Antennarius maculatus | reverse complement strand
AAAGGAGGAAGGAAGCAAGTGGGGGGGTGTCTCTGATGTAGTTTTATGTCACAGATCATTTATAATACAGAATTTAATTTTTTTTTTTTCTTCTTTTACCTTCATGTCTCTATGGCGCCGGTTTACTGTTACAACACTGCAAAGATGTGTACAGGACACATAGTGAATTGTGCTCGTTTCTCCCATTTCTGCTTTTGTTTCCATGAGGAAGTGATTAAAAATTCAACACTTACTTATAGATGCTGCACTTAGCTCTATGAATAAAAGTGGACATCCAGTTAAATCAATGCCTTTTATGACAGATTGCTTTGTTGTGACTGTGCACGTAATGTGTGGTGACAAGTCATATTTTTTATGCATGAGAATTAGGCAAATGTGATGACTCAGTGTTACATTGCACACTGACCTGTGCTTACTGTGGGTTGAACGTGGTTTGTATGTAATGACGTGCTACAAAGTCTGCAGCTTTTGAGTGCTTTTCAGCAAACAGCCAGTCAATATGTCAAACAAATAATGGCGTGGTTGCATTAATTTCTGCACAAAGAGTTTAAGGTGTCAGAACCAGCTGTCACAGAGGGACAGTTGGTAGGATTGAGAGATTTGATGTAATGTAATGTAATGGCCGTGTTTCTTCTGTCTCAAAGCAAACATACATTTATGAGTATCAAATTTGCGGAATATGTTTGAGAGACAAAGAATCAGGTAAATTCTAAGCAAATCCATAACTTGGGCGGGATGTGTCATAGACAGATAGAGAGAAAGACGAGTGGAGGTGAAGAAATCAAAGGAAAGGGGAGACGTAGGAAGGCAGCGACTCTGTCTCAGAGAAGGATAAAGAGTGAGTGGAGTGTTTGTGCTCATCGCAAGGGAGGGTAGGACAGAAAGGAAGGATAGAGGGGGGGCTGCTCAGAGCATCATCTAACAGGAGAGAGGCTCGTTTCCATCAGTAGGCGCTGGAGGACAGAAATGGAGTCAGACACACGGAGGGAGCGACACATAAGAGGAACACCAAGTTGAGGAGAGGAAGCTGAGCTGGAAGTGAGGTATCGCTGCAGACAGGTAAGATTAAATGGAGTTGATGGAGGAGGAAAATAGATGGATAAACTGAGACATCAGAGCTAAGAGGGGCGAATATGAAGAGTCTTTGTTGTTCGTCCTGATTTTTCAATCTTTGACACTCAAGATGCTGAACTTTCTCTTCATCTTCATCCCCTCAGCCTCCCTCACTCAGCCAGAAGCTGCTGACTGGCATCTTAAGGAAATCAGTCTGTTTTCATTCATCAACCGCTTCACTTGATTGTAGTCTCTCTGGACCTGCAAAGCTTGGGGTTCATGTGCATTTGACTGCATTTGTTATGTTTAGAGCTGTTGGAGGGAAAGATGTAACCAAGAAAGATATTACAACTGAAGCAAAAAAAAATTCAAAATTTATTTTTATCCGTTATTTATGACTCTAAGAAACTCAATCTCAGAGGATAAATGTCATCTTTAACTCAGGAGGTGTGCCAGGCAGGATGAATTGGAAAATATTCATATATTCCGAATATTCATTTGAGCCTCATTTGAATGTTACAATTACCAAGAAGAAATGTGTCTGCAGTGTTTGTGTGAGGCGAGAGCCAGCCTCCAGTTCACTCTCATGGGAAAGGTTTGGTGTTTTGTTCTTTTGGTGGCATCGAGAAAAGTAGTGAAAAGATGAAGATGATGGTGATTATTCCTGGTTACAGAGAGACAATCACTTCTTCTGGGGCTCTCTTATGAACTGCAGCTGTGTCCAACGGGCTGTATCATCCATCCATCCGTCCATCCATACATCCATCCACTTTCTTGTAGCTGGCATGATTGCGATCAACTCATCGACAACAGCTTATCTGCCTTGCGGGTTATGGGTCTGCTGGAGTCTACTACTCCCGTCTATGGGTGAAAGGCGAGGTACTCCTTGGATATGAGCTCATCGTGGGGCGTAGCTGCGATCATATTTTTGTTGATTTGTTTGTCTCTTTTGGTGGTCTTGTTTTAATGAATGAGGGGTGTATTACAAGTTCCTTAAACATCTCAGTTTGAAGTGAGAAACTTTCACATATTCACTAAAAATGTTTAATATGGACTTGTGCTGCTATATTAACTTTCAACCATGCTTTGAATTTGCAGTCAGGAATCATTGTGTAACTCAGCTGAGAAACAATGCATTAGAGCGCACTTCCAGTCTATCTGTTAATGCACGCCTCGAGGTCTGTTTATTTCAGAGGAGTGAGGTCTACCTTTAATACTTCATTTTGCTGCTTGCAGCGATTGCATTATAAGTTGGCAAGACAAGCTTTTAGTTTAACTTCACATTTATTTATCTCTATTTTATCTCCAATTTTCCTTGTCGCTTTGTCATTTTTCTTTTACTTATTGCAGTTGTGGATTTGATACAAAAAACATACTGGTAGTCATTATGTTCATTATCTCATTACTTTGAGAGTTGCTGTCGTCTCAAAAATATACCCCCCCCTGTAGAGGGATGCTTTGTCAACAACATGCATATGACTAAGCATGTATGATACATACAGCAGTGCATACTTGTAGCTGTTTCTTTCCACAAATAGGAAGTGAGAGTATTATGTCTTCTGCCAAAGAAGAGTTTGCGGAACATGTTTGTCCGTTAAAGAATTTTTTTTCATCTGGGCTGAAAGTCGTAGCGAGGATGGAGGGGGAATTGAGTTGTCAGATTCTGGATCAGTTTTCCACTTTCTTCAGCATTGATAATGGGAGACAGTTATTAATATCACAAAAAAAAAAAAAATAGCAATTGTCCAGTCAATTAAAGAAAAAAACTTATGATGCTGAATCTGACTGTAGCAGCAATGTAAAAAAAAAAAAAAAAAAATCTGCTAAAATGTGTACAGTCAGTTTACAGAGCTTCAGTTGTCACCGGTTCTTGTGCCTTTGCAGAAGCTTCATTCCGAAGCACCACCGGGCCCCATGACGCCTGAATTCAGGTTTTTTGATCCAGCAGTCTGTGGAAGCAGCTGCTGGAAACAGTAAGTGGTGAATACAGCATCATAATCCTTTTGTCTGGTTTATTAACTTTCCTCTGCCAGAAATAAATATATCCTTAAATCAATACCAGCCTTTCAAACAGGCAAACCTTACAATGTCAGTTATTTGTTGTTATAGTTATTTAATATTTACAATTAGTGTAATCTATTGTATGTGTACCATCAATCAAAGACTCACATTATGTTTGGACATTTGAATGTCATCATTTAAAACGTAATGTTCTGTAAATTGTGCTTTTGTCCAGAGGACTAATGAGTAACAGAAATTCAAACGCAATATGCAGAGAAGAAAAAGCTTTGTTCAGCTTGTCTGTAATAACAGCAAAAGGCATCTCCCATTAACACCAGCATGGACAAAGACAGACAGACAGCTGTACACTGCTGTCTTTTGATGACACTGAATTTAACAATGGTTGATTCCCATGAGAGAATGTGTAAGAAAAAAGAAAAAGCTTTGATGAACATTTAACCCTGGCTCACCTTTCAGATGTTTTATCACTGAAGGACCAAATATTGACCCTGTCAGCAGAGTCATAACCTCACCATTTGACCCTGTTTAAACATTTGCTATCAAATTTGAGTGTTCTTCCTCCGAACTGTAACTCACACAAACAACAGCTGCAGATGGGTGGTTATTAAATATTTATCTTTGATTTTAGACATAATAAATCCATATCGTATCCATATCTGGTCACATGCTAGGCTGGTGGTGTTTGACAACATGAGCTCGTAATTTGATTGAAAATATGACTGAAATCTGAAATGTCAAAGAGGTCAAGGTATATCTGGTAAATATCTTAAAGTAGTTGCATAAGCTCCTGTAGGACGGGTGTGACTGAAATAACCCAGGAAACCTGATCTCTCTTGGCAGATTTTTAAAACTTCATTTTATGTCAGCATTTCTCATCATGTCCTGATTGTGTTCAGGCTGCGTTATAACGGAAGACAAAAAAAAAAAAAAAAAAAAGATCTCTCTGGAGGAATGTCAGTTCTGAGAAGCTAAAGGTGCTGCATCAAAGATCTGCAGCCTTCCAGGGTATCGTGATTAAAGCGGGCAACAAAAAGCGGTGTGGGTGCTGTGTTTCAAATAGAATTCCTAACCTTTACTCCAGGCCAGAGGGCTGTTGTGATAAAAGTACAGCTGTGTTTACGTAGACTTATAGATCAGCCTTGGCTGTAATAGACAGGGCATTTTCAGAGCTGCAGCATTTGCTAATGGACTGCCTGCAGGGAGAGACCGCTATGTACATTATCTCAAGCCTGACGTCAATTTGATGTGTAGAAAGATGGTAACATGGTGGAAACATGTAAGAGCAAGTGCACATGTGTGCTTCGTTCTCACCAGGAATCAGATTGTTCTGTTTCTCTCACTCCTCAGCACCAGCAATTGCAAAAGCTGCAGGTTTGTGAACAGGTTGCATGCACAGACGGGCTGCCAGTTCTAGCGGCTGACTGACCGCTGAAGTGTGAAGTAATGCTGTGACCTGAGCACTGGTCAGACTGATGGTTCCTCTCCAATCACACAGGGGAAAGGAAGACGCCCAGAGAACGACAGGTGAAGCTAGCGAGTTAACAGATGCAAGCTGAGACTCCATTCTTGTCACACTTGAATTAGTCGTCGCTTTTGTGAAGTTTTCTTTCCACAAACTTGCCTCTGATAACGATCATCGCATCACCTTCTACCTAGTTAGGGCGACAGCAAAAAACAAAGGTGAAAATGATGGGCGTTCTCTTCTCAGCCACATAATCATGACAGCCTGAGTGATCGTCGCAGGCAAACAAAATTGTGTTCCATTTTCTTGTGCTCTCATTGCTTAAATGAGAAACTGAGCTCAAGGCGAGCCGTAACCTCTCTCTCCTTTATCTCCCTCCACCTACTCCTCCCTCCGTCCTCTCTGACTCACAGGAAACAAGATGGAAGGATTCCTCGTTTCCCTGACGAAGCAGAGTCCTCGCTAGCCCATTCCAACCCTCCTTTTCCTCTTCCCTCCCTTTCAAAGGTAACCTGAGACATTAACACCCCACCACTGCCTTCAGGTTTCAATCCGAGTCAAGAGCCTGATCTGACGCAGCTGAAATCTTCAGACAATTGACTTTCTCAAACAATCTAGCTCTTTTGTAGCCGTGAAAACTGAAAACCATGTGTCGAATTCAGGTATTCCATTTCCAAAACAGTATCAAGTGATCATATAAGCATGACGTCAGGGTTTTGCTTCGAGAAATGATGTCTCATGTTTATACTAGCCATTAACACATCAATCCATACTGCACATAATTTTTGAATTCTGCAGATGAAGAGTCAGAATATTTACAGCAAGTATGATTGCAAAAAAGAATACATTCATTATTATTGTAATCAATTAGAGCTGTGTATTTCTTTCTTTCTTTTTCTTTCTTTCTTCTCTTTTTGAAAACAATACTGTTCAAGAAGCAGCTACTGTTTTTTGCTGTACCATCAGATGTCGCTTAAAACTAGAATTTGGTTTCTATAAAATGACAAAAGACCTAAATAACTTTAGGAACACCTGGTGTCACAAAAATGTCCTATGCACCTTAATTGATGATCAACTCAATTTTGCAAACTTCCTGATATAATGCACTGATTTTAGATTGTATTTCCTCTCTCTTTCTTTCTTTCTTTCTTTCTTTCTTTCTTTCTTTCTTTCTCTCTTTCTTTCTTTCTTTCTTTCTTTCTTTCTTTCTCTCTTTCTTTCTTTCTTTCTTTCTTTCTTTCTTTCTTTCTTTCTTTCTTTCTTTCTTTCTTTCTTCATTAAATCAACTCAAATTCAAATTAATTATCCCCAAATTCAGATATAGAAATATTTCTGCCTGTTTTTAAAAATGAACTTCTTCATTAGGAATGAGTGTCTCTGATGTCTGATGGATAAATGTATGAGAGATAGAATGAGATCATTGGTTTTTGACAATAACCAATAAGTGTATCGTTTGTAGTTTATGCATGTGAAAACACCCTGCTGTGACCAGTAGCTGCCGTTTGTGTTGATATAGTCCAGGACATGAATTACTATGGACAGGTGTTAGACGTCTGTGGATCTGTATTCGCTGTACCTCCCTGGTCTCCTCCCTGTTTCCTGCTCATTATATCTCGCTGTTCCATGCAGGTGAAAGGTGATTCTAATGATCCTCTCTGCAGGTGATTCCAGGCAGTCTGCTGTCTCATGTGACACAGGGGTTTGTGCCCTTTTTCAAGGGTTTCAGGAACAAATATAGATCTGCTGCACTTGTTCATTTCCATTACAGCAGATTCCATAGAAGGTACATTGGAAATATTGTCACACATGCAGTGGAAATACCATTAGCAATGAATTAATAAATAGAGCGGCATAAAACAGGGTAACAGGGAAACTTTTTTTTTTTTTAATTCCATTTCCAATTGCATGCTGCATTTTTAAAGAATATTATTGTTAATAATTTAATTGTTTTAAAAAAGTTACACAGAAAACACTAAACTTTCTATTGAGTGCCTAAATGAATTGTGCATCTGTAGTGACAGGAGTGTCATTTTAATGTCACCTAGGGATGAACACACTAGTGCTCTTAAAACCAAGGGCATTGCCAAGATCGCACCGCTGTGAAAACTTGTGAAAACTGCAAGAGGATGAAATCAAAAACTATTTGTATGATCTCTGAGAGTTCATGAATAGAAGTTAATTGAATTAAGGACTAAAAATAAGGTCACAGGGTTGTGGTCTGATCAGATAATGCAGGAAATAATTTAAATGAAGTATGTTTTCCTGCCCTTGTGATGAGCTGGCGTCTCATCCAAGGTATACCCCGCCTTTAGCCCATAGCCAACTGAGAACGGCTCCGGCAGGTAGATTAGCAGGTAGATTAGCAGCTGTAGAAAAGATGATTTTGATCATCTCCTCCATAGAGATGGATGGACGGACGGACAGACAACTAATGTTTTCCGTCCATCCAACTAAAGTCAACAACTAATGTTGTCCTGCAAGTTGCAGTAGAACCCTTACTCATAAAGTGGGTGATTAAGATCTTGGCCATTACTACTGCTTGTGTCAAACAAAAGTTTGAAAATGAAATAAATGTGATAAATAAATGCGAGCGTCTATCTTGTGCTGCTCTCCATTTCAGTTTGAGGCCAGCAGCTCAAACTGCTACCAACACCTGAACTGCTGCTTGTCGAGTTTCATTTTGGTTTATGGAGGGTGCTTCTGGATTATTTCTAGCTGTGATATTTTGATCTTTTTTAATCATTTGTGTCACTCCATCAGCTTTATGGTAATAATACTGTTATATAGTATTGTGTTATATCAGTAAATCACCTCCTCAGCAATTAACATGCACAACTTGTCTAGCTCAACAGCAATGGAGGGATACTCACGGGTTCCACAGTTTTATGTTGAAAGTTCAAGGTTTTTACATGTCCTACTTCCTCGATGATCCGCTGAGTGATATTAATGTGTTACACTCAGGAATGCCCAGCAGGTGTTAATAGAAATGCAGGAGATGTTCAGCCTTAGAGGGAGAGTTACCTCATTGTCTCGTGGGATTGTTCACTGATTTTGCTTCAGCGTACAGAAATCTCTGCAGCGGTTCTGTAGACCATAAGATCTTTTAACCTGTTCATCTGAGTGTGTGTGTGTGTGTGTGTGTGTGTGTGTCTCTGAGGTCCCAGAGTCCACAGCAAGGTCATGATACTCTATGGAGCCAGATCTAGTGAAAGGACCTCAATGATTTCCTGTGGCTGAAAGGATTGGCTTCTGCAGCCATTGATTAAGTCCCTTAGAAGTTGCGTTTTCCATCCTGCTGTACTGCCATTGAAGAGGCAGTGAACCCACAGACCATCCATGGAGGGGGTGCAGGCAGTAGGTGTCAGACGTGATTCTGCTTTGGATGCGAATCAATGGTGATTTTTCAGCTGTGAGGAGTTAATGAATTGCTGAGATGAAAAGATGTCCAGACTGTAGGCTCCATGGACAAAAAATGTGTCTCATATACATTTATTCACATATGACATACATTCAGCTATTGATTCATGACAGCTGATCAATGAATGAGACCATTAGATAGCCATTTGCTCTTTTTTTCTTCGACAAACACTCACAGACACTTTGCAATTTGCTGGTAATCAACTCTGAGAAGAAGAGACCCCCTTCAGGCATACAGACACTTACAGTGTATTCACCGCACAGGCTCCATATCATCTTTAACAATAGGAACCGAGATGTACCAACTCAAAAGAATAAAAAAAAACTGAAAGTCCAAGAAAGTCGAGTCGATGCTGTGATTTGATTCACCTGTTCATGGCTGATCTTCCTCTTGAAATATTGTTCTGATAGATCACACCACATTCTGCAGCAGCACTCTTGAAGCAGTTGACTTTCCTCACAGCTTTAGCTGATATCACTCATCAACACAGATTTGCAATCAGATGCTTTACAACTGAAACAAGTCCTCATAGTGTGAATCTGAATAGTAATTAATATCACCCTCAGATTTTGTATAAAGCAGTTCAGCTGTCTTCTCAGTAAACATCAGACCAGAACTTGAAACATCGATATTTTGTGCACCTTACTCAACTGTCACTTCTCTGCCTTGCATGCATTTCCCATCAGTTTACTTACTTCAAAGGAAATCAATTCAGGAAATTACATGTCTGTTTATCCTGGTTGTGTAATCAGTAACTCTTCACTTAGAGGAAACGATATCTCTTCTTAAACCAAGGACATGTTGCTGTGAATGGTGCATCCTAATGTGGAAACTTCAGAATGCACCACTCTGTTACTGCGTGGTATTTTTCATCTACGATGGCCGCTGTATGTCAGAAACATTTGTGTTCCCGCAACGGAATGAAAACCTATGATTGAGCACTGATGGTGCCGTTAAATAATTTCTCAGCTTGTGCCGTAAAACTCATAGAAACGTAAAATGAAATTGGCAAAAAGTCTGTTCCTAATTACCTGAGATGTAAAAGATTGGTGATATGTTTTTCTGAGAGGAGAAGTGTTTTTCAGGGTGATTATGAGATGAAGGAAAACAGGAAGAAGCTATTGAGAGAGCTGTGCATCTTTTAGTGCGTCCATGAGTAAGAGTGTGTGTTTTCAAAAGAGGACATAGTGCAGAGTACAGAAGGAGGAGGGCAGAAACATTGTTCCTCCTACTGCACAGCTGTGTGTCTATTGGAGGGTGGAGGGCATGAGAAAAGGGAAGGAAGGGGAATGACTGTCTCACATAACCACACATGCTTCCACCTCACACATGCTGATGTATGGACTCTGATGGACAGCTATCAAGTTTTCTCTGCTTATTGCCCGAGTGTCAGCGGTGTGAAGTGTCTTTGTCAATCTCGCCTTCCTGCTGTGGCTCTCAGTGACATCAACACCTCACTCTTGTCAGTTTGCCTGCATTCGTACATGTGGAAGGATGAATGACTTCAGGATAGCTAAGAATGGCTTGCTGGATGGACTACCCAGGAGTCCATCCAGCAAGCCTCTACTCAAGAGACGATGCTACAGTGATGTGAGTATATTTCAGTTGCTAATGACTTTTGTTTTCCAGTTATTGTTGTTTGTGTGATTAAAGGGACAGTAAAGTTAATTTTAAGTGACATATATGTTATTCATCATGATAAAAAATAGAAGAATTTTTATATATATATATATATATATATATATATATATATATATGTGTGTGTGTGTAGCATCATCTGTTTGGTCAAAAAAGCTTAAAATGTGCGCCGCAGCAGCTTCTGCATTCAGTGGTCACGTGGGCGTCATATAAAATTTATTTTTTCTTCTATTTTTCATAATGATGAATAACATATATGTCACTTAAAAGTACATATTTGAGTTTGATATTATAGTGTTTCATGCTAACACAAACATGGTCCCCTGGCCTAGGGTGTATTTTAAGCTTCATACAGTCTTAATGCATTATGTTAGTGTTTAGATAAAACTACTTATAGTGATGCATACTTTTCCTGTTTTATGCTACCAAAGAATTCTACATTGTGTCTGTACATAGTTCTAGAGCTGATTTTGTTGCTCCAAAACTCTACAAGTTCATTGCATTCTGTCAGGATAATAGTCAGTGGTTGCTGTAGGATTGTAGGTGTTGACATTTGTTTTGAGGTCAGGAGAGAAGTAACTACTTGAATATCATATCGGTTTATTTTCACACACAACAATAGAGTGAGACAACACCTTTGTCCTTACTAGGTCAGGTGAGTTATAGTTGGTTTTTATGGATGGTCATATAACTTAAGTTAACAAGGATGTTTTTTGCATATTTGAAAATGTTCATACGGACAGACATGTGCACGATCCAGTGTGTGTGTGTGTGTGAGTGTGTGTGTGTGTGTGTTTGTGTTTTGGAAGCACTGCAGGCCCCCCTCTGTTAATTTTTGCTGTCATGTGGAAACATCAGCTTGGCACTTCAGTCCACTTGTGTTACGTGGTGAACAGGGGGCTACACCATGACAAGCAGCACCATCAGGGTGTGATCCTCTTCATCTCAGGTCGGAGCGGCTTAAAAATCTGTAATGTGGCCTCTGCAGATGAGGAATTAATAACTGGGGGTGTTTAGAGTGTTTGACTGGATCGATGTCTTATTGTCAAATGAGCAGCACTGGCATACAGCATTAATGTTATTCCACAGGTCACATGAAAGTTAGTATAGCCAGTTCATTCACATCAATCACATTTTCTTTATGTGTGCATTCAGCAACAACATTGGACATCAGAATATCCTCCAGCTAAATTGTCCGTGTGTGTGCAGTCAGATGAGCTGTTGACTGTAGCAACAGTGAGAATCGCTGCAGCGCTCTGAGACTCATCCCCCCCCCCCCCCCCCCCCCAAAGAGTTACTTGTTTACAGTATGTTTGAGATTCTCCTGGAATTGGATGGAGCGTCAGTGAGTCTCCTATCAGGTGGGGCAGGGGGATGCATTAACGATCATTCTCTTCATGAAGTAATGAATTGGGAGACGTCAGATATTCCAACAGGAGACAGTGTATCTTGAGACTAGGCAGCCAGCTCTAAAATGAGCAGAGATGAAGGATGAGTGGCGTCATCAGGGGGAGCATATCAACACAACTGACAAGCTATACCTCCTTTTGGATGTCTGTCAACTGTCTTTCCCAGACCTCGGACCTGTTTGCCATGATCGAGAGGATGCAGGTACTGCAAATGGTCCTAAGCCTTTCATACTAATTGCTGAAATTTCAATGTTCTCCCTCCAAGGCTGTAATCACATTGCCTCCTGACATTTTCGCTTGCTTAAAATATAGAACTTTCATTTTCTTCTATTTCAAGACTCCCGTTTAACTGCTTCTGTATTTCAGACCAAATGTCTGTTCATGTACCCTCCTCTTTGCCATAAATGTGTTTTGGAAATTGCAGTAGTGGCAGCCCCAGGCAATCTCCGCAAACCTAATGCCTCTGAATGGCCTGAACAGAACGTCTGTGTTTCATCTTCACAGTTGTGTTGCTGTTTCTGCATCAGTAAACATGTGAAAGGCTGTTATATTATATGCTGACTGGTAGTAATGCAGTTTGTTTGTAGCTTCTGGGCATGTTCAATATGTCACACACAAAAAAAAAAAAAAAGTGATAACAATGGACTCTGAATAAGGCAGGGAAGAGCAGATAATATGCTGATTTGCTTGTAAAACATGCAAAATCAAAAGCTAATTGGAGCCTGTTTAAAGGAGAGACTATTTATTTATAATAAATTTTAGTTGACTATTAGAGACAGTTTTTCAATTCCTAAAACAAAGTGTAAATGACATTATACATTACAATCGTGCTTACATTAGTGTACATTTTATAACCACAAATTTCAAGCTTCATTCTTTATATATTTAGAATTGTCAGGCCTGCTGATATTTAAGCTCTGGTACCAACAGAGTGGCTGTGGTTCATTACCTTTTCCCACACTCTTATCGACTGTTTAAAGCACTTTTGTGTCTCACAAGAAGCGCGCTGAGACTCACGAAACACAGCGCTCTTACGGACGCCGTCAACCAATTGAATACGTGTACGGTATCACGGGACCACCTACTAAAAATCTACGATGAGGTGAAACCACGCGTGTTGATGCGTGAATGCGCGAGGGATTACTCTAATAAGGAATCACTTGGTAACAAGCCAAGCTGTCCAGGCATGAAGATACAGTACATACATGTACTTGTAATGCCTAATGAATCTATATTGTAAAGTCCTTTTAATCGCGAGACATATTTTTTTGACGTTTGCTGTAGGTAGATATAGGAACCATATTCATTTGTCCAGCACCTGGATTGTAGCACTCATGATCTGAAGACAACAACAGCATCTTTAATTATTAGAAATCATACTCTTTATCATGTGTGAGTAAGTGATGGGAAAGGAGAAGGAAAAAAAAAAGTTAACCGAGGCTTCAAAGGAGAAATTTAATGAAAGCCTTTTCTATTTCAATTTCATTGATCTTCCTTAATCCTAAAAGCATCCTTTTTGATAAATTTCAAATTATGCTGCGGGGGAACTCTTTACCAAGGAGCCACTCATCATGAATGCTTTGTTAGTCTCTCTGTGCGCTTCACTGAAGCAGTCTCTACTCAGTAGAGTCAGCAGAATAAGGAGAGATGGTGCTGATGGAAAGTTCAGTTTTGCACTTTTGGAGCCTCATGTAGCTGTTCGCTTGTGATGTCTATGCTTTGGCTTCATGGGAACAACTTCCCTGCTCTTGTGGAGTTTCCCTTATATTTTTCTGCAGCTACGATATCTGTCTCTTATCCATCCCCTTTCTGCAGCCTCTCTGGTGATTGTGCTTGTGTTATGTAAATGTAGACTATTATCATGTAGAACTATCTCATACTATGGTACAGTATGAGAAATTAAACGAATGCAACAGTCCAAAATGTCCTGTATCTGTGTCTGTTCTCTCTAACTTCACATACAGTATGTCTGAGATAATTCACCAGCTCCATATGAAGTCGATCATTCTCCTTCCTCTCTCTCTATCTACAGGGCTTCAGAATGGATGAGCAGAGATGCCCGCTTCCTCCCCCCCTCAAAGTGAGTTGCAAATCCTCACATCTCTTCACAGACCATGGCCTGGTAAAGATCCCATAATGGCAGAGTTATAAACCTTTCCTTATCAGCTGTCAGACAGGCTTTTGGAAGCTCACCGACAGAGTAAGGGACTCAATGGGGACTCGGCCTGCAAAATCATAAGTTGTCCTATTGGCTAGAAGGATAATTCAGTCCAAAAACTGGAAATTACTCTTAGCATGGGGTGTCAAGACAAGTCAGAAAGGGCAAATAATAAATGATAATCGTCACAAAGAAGAAAAAAACATTTATTTTTATGACAAAACTCCCGGCTACTTGGTATGGCTACTCTCTAATATTCATCCATTCATTCATTTTCAGTACGTGCTTCATTGGCTGTCACGGGTCGCGGCGTGCTGGAGCCTATACCAGCCAGCTGGGTGTGGGAGGCAGGGGACACTAGGGGCGCAAAGCCAATTTAAGTGCAGCAGCTTCTGAAAGCTGAGATGGGCAGCTTTGCACTCATAAATGGCCAAGAGATAAGGAAGGAGAGAGAGCAAATAGTGGAGGTTTAGCAATGTTTCAGCTTTGCATTAGATGTGAATTCTTTGTATTTAATATTTTATTTGTTGTAAATAATGTTTGTTTTTTTTTCTGATTGCCACTCAACTGTGTTTTTTGACATGTTCTATAAAAAAGAGTTTGTGCCATTGTCCGTCTTTTTTTTTTTTTTTACAAAGTTTATCTTTTAATATATTCAGTCAGTAGTTGTTTTATAAATAGTATTAGTAGCAATGTACATAGTAGAACCTTGTAGATTTGTGGAGGAGGAAGTGCAGACGGTGATGCAGGAGGAGACAGGGGCTCTGTCGCCGTCCCAAAGACACTCATTACTGAACTTAATCAAGCAGAAACAGTGAAATTAAAAGGTCCAGGCAAAAAAAAAAGAAAAAGGCTAGTGTTGTTTTATAATACAGTATTACTTCGCTTATTCGTGCTTCAAGATGCGCGGTTTTTCTATAGACTACCTTTTAAGAAAACTTGTTATTTTATATATTTTTTAAATTATTAACAGGGTTGTACCTCTGTGGGAGCTAAAGGAAAAAAAAAAACAGAGCAGAGGTAGAGATCTAAAAACCAGAGGGGGGTGTGTGGATCTGGAGAAGGTATTCGATCGTGTCCCTCATGATATCTTGTGGGGAGTGATATATATATACAGTATATATATATATACATATATATATATATATTCCTCAGCTATTGTGGGGTTGCTGACTCTATCACATAGGAATGAATCTGATAATGGTTTGTTTTTTTACTGTATTTCAACTGCTTTGGAAAAATTAATAGAATTTATAGAAATGTCAGGGAGTAAATGAGGAATGAAATGCTTATAATCGTGCGGTGTCCAGCGATGTCATTCCATGTGTGCAGCATGCATTTGCCTCCAGCGGCTGAAAGCTCAGCAGGAGCTGATTCATTTTCCTTTTCAAAGTTAAAGGCTATGCTTTTTCCATTACGTGTCGAAAAGGAGTATTTTAACTCACCAAATAAGAGTACAAGGCATCTGTTGCTAACGTGGTCTTGGCTATTCCAGCAGAATGAGAAAGCCTCGTAGTATGGATTCTACTACCGTTTGTCACATTTGTTGCTCATTATTTGACTCAAATCATAACCTAAACTGAATGTGCCACTAGGAGCTGTGTGTCCGTTTGACTCGTGTCAGTTTCTCTCCCGGCAGACCGAAGAGGATTACATCCCTTATCCCAGTGTTCATGAGGTACATACTATAACACAAATAACTTACACTGCAGACTGTGTTTAATGGACGACAGAAAAGCTACATGTTTAAATGGGGAAATCCAGCGCGCCCTCCTTCCTCTCGATTATTATGTTTCACAGACCACATGCGATTAACAAATTCCACGACAGAGCAACAAACTATTTATCCTATTATTTGTGGTAATTCAAATGAACCCTCCCCATACTGATATTAAACCACCTTCTATCTGTATTACCTGTAAAACACTCTGACAGACTGTTTAAAGCACCTTTGTGTCTCACGGGAAGTCTGAGACTCACAGAAGGTAGCGCACTTCCGGATGCCGTCAGCCAATAGAATGCGAGAATGGTATCACATGACTGCCGACTAAAAATCCGCGATGAGGTGAAGTCGCGAGCATTGATGCTGGAATGCGCGAGGGCGCGCTGTAGTTTGTCAGTATCAATGAAAGCAATGTAGTGCTTAATGTAAAGCATGTTTGTTGTTGTTTCTGACTCTTATCCTCCTTCCTCGTCAGGTTCTGGGTCGCACCAGTCCTTTTCCACTCATCTTACTGCCCCAGTTTGGAGGCTACTGGATTGAGGGTACCAATCATGAGCCTAAAGATCCCCCAGAGTCCAATCAGACCCCCTGTCTCACCTCCCATATCAAACTAGAGACAAATAGCATGGCCAAGATCTACAGGAAGCATTTCATGGGCAAGGTGAGGGTGAGAGAAGGTATTCTGCTCCAGAGCGTTACAAAACAGAACACGTCACATCAATAACGTCATCGTCTCATCTGTAGCTGTTTCTTCTGCTTTGCGGGTCACTGGATACGGGCAAGAGGTCGCCAGTGCATCACATGTCATGAGTTGTGAAGAACCTTAAACTATAAAATCACAATACAAATGCCCACAGTTATCAATATTGCATATGATGCAATATTACACTGTATAAAGCTAAAATGTGAATCGAATGTCTTTATTATATTTGTAAGAACATGCAAAGAAATAAGAAAAGAAAAAAAAAATCTACATTTAACCCATATGTTAAAATGAATATGCTTGTTTTGCTGTTTCCTCAATGCCAGTATGTTAAATGGTATTCTACACAATGCTGTTCATTCCCTTGACTCCTTTCCGTCTCTAATTTATTATAGCATTTTAACCACTCAAATGGTAACTACTCTGGCTAACGCAAAAAATGTGTTTAATCTTCTGCCTGCAGGAACATTTTAATTATTACATCATAGATGCCGCCCTTGGCCATTTGGTCTTTTCCATGAAGTATGAAGTCATTGGGGATCAAGAGCATCTGCGCTTGATGCTTCGGTACATATTTATCTTTTATATTATCTTTTATATTTATCTTTGACCGGTTGTTCCTCTTATGAGTGCTGTTTGATAGCAATCGTAGGTTTAGGTATTTACTCTCGAAATACAAAACCACTCTGTAGAAGGCTTTTTTCACATCTGGGTAAAATTGCTCAACAGAAGGATGGTGTTTCACATCTTGCAGGTTTACCTTGGTGATGAGTATTAAAGTGTCAATTTCCTGCTCAATTTCTCACAATTTTCCGGCGCTGCTTGGTCAGACCCTACTCTCAGAGGACACACCATATATTCTGTTATTGATTTCATCTTTGGTTATGTGATATCTGCTGCCAGTTTTACACAGCCGGTTTTTAAGCGTCTATTGTTGAATGACTTTCTTTTATGTGGATAAGCTTCTCTGATGTAAAATGAACAGAAAGGTTAACAAACAAAAATCACCTTTCCACTTAACATGTACTTGACAATAAATACCCAGAGATGTCTTGTGTTTAACTCTTAGACCCCGGACCTAATTTGGCCGTTTTTTGGTACCTTTGATATTTGTCTCTATATACCACATTAAGAAAGATTTAACATACCCATGCTTGGTATTGGTTTATCTTCAGCACAAGTTCAGCTACGTATATGAAGAGATAGTTATTATTTCCCTATAACTATAATGGCATATTGGGGCAAAATAGACACACACAGTCAAATTTGAAAACGGAAAAAGTGTGTTTTATTGCGCATAAAAACCAAAAATGTGCTCATCAAACTGATTTTTAAGTCAAAAAAGGTTGCCATAGGCTTCTAACATAACTATGTACAATTTGTGTCTCTTATGCCACTCTTGAAAGGAGTTTGTTGGGCAAAAACTTTCCAAACCATCTCAGTCTGGCCTCTCTGACTTTATCTCCAAAACCTCTAACATGTGCTGTCCCTCTGATGTACTCATTCCTGATCCTATCCTTCCTGGTCACTCCCAGAGAGAACCTCAGCATCTTCATCTCTGCTACCTCCAGCTCTGTCTCCTGTCTTTTACTCAGTGACACTGTCTCTAGACCAAACAACATCGCTGGTCTCACCACAGTTTTGTACACCTTTCCTTTCATTTTAGCTGAAACTCTTCTATCACACATCACACCTGACACTTTCCTCCACCCGTTCCATCCTGCCTGGACACGCTTCTTCACCTCTTACTGTGTGTCCATGAGACCAGTTGGAAAGGTAGCAAGTCTAGAAGTTTAGGAGCAGGGTTCAAGTTGTCCAGAGGAGAGATAGTGAATATATTGGTAGAAGGATGCTGAGTTTTGAACTGCCAGGCAGGAGGCCTAGAGGAAGACCAAAGAGGAGGTTTATGGATGTAGTGAAAGAGGACATGAAGGTAGTTGGTGTGAGAGAAGAGGATGCAGAAGACAGGGTTAGATGGAGGACACTGATTGGCTGTGGAGACCCCTGAAGGGAAAAGCCGAAAGGAGAAGAAGAAGAAGAAGAAGAAGAAGAGTGTAATCAACAAAACAGAATCAATATTTTGATTTTGGAAAAATGTTATGTTGTTAAAAAATATTCTGGCCTTTAAAACTTTTAAAAACAAATGGCATTCCTGGGGATAATAGAGGTCTGTGTTAACCATTTATATGCTGGGAGAGGAGTACACATGAATCTAGTGTGTGTGTTGCAGGAAAAATGTGCTTATCTAAATGTTGACTTGTGCCATCGAGTGCTTAACAATCAGCACACTATTCATCTCTGTTGTGCAAGTCTATGCCTCCCACCCACTCTCACCCACACTTGTACCACATCACTGAAATCCTCTAAAAGGCAGGCAAGTGTAGAGAGGCAGAACTCGATGGACCATGTAACCTGTGAATTAATTTTGGCACCCGTGAGACTCCACTCCACATTTAATTGCTGTGTTCCCTTACTGTTAATGCAGGTTTAGAGTGCATGAATATGCTGTGAGACAATTCAGCCCACGACACTTCTCGCGCATGGGTTTATTTCCACAGGATGGTTACCACCCACATTCATTCTACAGTGGAATGTTAAAAAAAGATGGATCAAATGATAAAAGATAGATTCTCCCTTCTGGTTGGAAATGACTTGGTCTGCTATCTCCTAAAGGAAGCTGACAAAACAGTTGAAAATATGGAAATTAATGACTACAAAATGACATTTTTTGCTAAAAAAAAAAAAAAAAAGAAGCTGCACGTCCAGAAGAAATCTTAGCATACTCTCTATGTAAACTGCCATTACTTTGCAACAACACTGCAGTTTGTTCCAATATAACCATACTTAGCTATTGCTAACATTATATCATGAGGATTAAATGTGTTTGAAGACAACACAAAACACAACATCTGGTGCATAAAAAGCAGATAGCATGAAGTAGCTCTGGGCTAATAAACTCACCTGAACTAAAGCCTCTAGGACCGGCTTCCATATAGTGGGTGAACTAGTGTAACCCACTAGATGTGCTTGTGAACAGAGCTGTCCGACACAAACAAGATTGACACCTTGTTTGTATGTGGCCCTCAGCCGTTGTAGAAGTAATAAACACTTTGGTTATTACATTCGTAAATCTTACATATTAAAGATTACAGCCTACCCTAGAGCAGATCAGCACACATTTAAAATGGTCACTTCCTTTTTTTGTTTCTTTAAAGTCCAGAAAAATTTCATCACACCCTTAAAATCCTTAAAATCTCTCTTATTAACAGTTATTGTCTAGTCCAGGTGTGATTCCAGCACACTACTATTGCCTTTTGTCAGTACGACTTCATTAATTTATAAAATACAAAGGAGAAATAGTATCCCACTGATGGCCTCAGTCATGAATCCACAAAAAATAATCCACCATTTCTCAGGTAATTTTGGTTTAAATGTATAAACTGCAAAGACCATTATGCTCCTTGCCTTACACACCAAACCAAAGTGCTCCTTTGGACTGGCAATTTACCTGCATGAATCCTAAACCGTAAAGAAGGAACTGAAATCTTTGGATTGGAAACAGAAGTCCTCATTTTGTCTCTTACTTTTGGTATCTTTCAGCACAAGACTAAAAACCTACCATGATGTGATTCCAATTTCCTGCCTTACTGAGTTCCCCAACGTGGTTCAGATGGCCAAGGTAATTCACAGAATATACTACAGATAGAATATTGGAATATTATAGAATATATTTCCATATGCCTTTACTGTAAGAAAGTCTGAATGCACTGTTTCATCCACAGCTTGTTTGTGAAGAAGTGAACGTGGATCGATTTTATCCCGTTCTCTACCCAAAGGTAAGTCCTCTATCCACTGAAAAGACACCTCCAAAAACTTGACAGGAAATCTTTTATTTGTACTTCCTCAGGCATCAAGGCTCATTGTCACCTTTGACGAACATGTGATCAGTAACAACTTTAAGTTTGGGGTTATTTATCAGAAGTTTGGCCAGGTGAGTCTTCTTCAGAGACCTGAACGCTGTTCTCTGCATTTGAAGTCGTGTTACTCGTCCTAAAAATGTCCTTCACTTTCTCTCTGCAGACATCAGAAGAGGAGCTGTTTGGGAACATGGAAGAAAGCCCTGCCTTTGTCGAGTTCCTGGAATTTCTGGGCCACAAGATTGAGCTTCATGACTTTAAAGGGTTCAGACGGTTTTCAACTCAATTTCCTTCAATTTTCTCAGCAGCAGGTTTAAACATTTATGTTTTAATCTCAGGATAACACTCCACCACATGTCTGTCAGAGGCTGGCCATCAATCTCTATGATCAGAGTCTGGCTTAAATGAATCCCTGAAAAGGTGATTTAGAGTGTCCTGATATTTGGAGTGCTGCTGATATTGTGATTGAGTGGGCAGAAGAAATGCCCTTGGCATCGCCTTAGTGATGGATGAGGGTGGATTGACTGGATGCTCTGGGAGCACAATCTTATGTTCCACTCTAAATACCTCTTTGTTTCTTTCTCTTCTATCTTCCTGTCACCTGTTCCCTTCAATCCCCTTGATTTTACTTCACTGCCTTCTCTTGTTTTCATATTCTCTGTTGTTTTTAATAGCTTTGTGCTAAAATCTCTTCTTATTTTCCTTTTCTCCTCCAGGTTCCGAGGTGGGCTGGATGTCACTCATGGGCAGACGGGGATGGAATCTGTCTACACAAGTTTCCATAATAAAGAGATTATGTTTCACGTCTCCACCAAGCTGCCTTACACGGAAGGAGACTCGCAGCAGGTATAGTTTCATTCCAGCGAATAGTCGTGAGAGCACTTCACTTCACTTCATTAATTGATTCCTAGAGGCTTCTCCTCGTGACTTGTTAGACTGCCATGGCAGCAGAAATTGGTCTCTATCTATCCATCTGTCTCTTTCTGTCGATAGTAATGAGAAAACCTGATCTAAATGCTTGCATTACAAAAAACAAAACAAAATATGCAAGAATTTTATCAAAGAAATGTTGTGCCTTTTGACATTTAGAATTTTCTGCCATTTTTTTGTTAATGTTTCCATGGAGGCATTTCTTTAAGACAAGTTTGACAGTATTTTGCTCTAGGCTCACCATGTTATAGAAATCCCATCTCCATCTAACTCTCAACATAAGTGAAAAGAGGCTTTGATTGGAGTACTTTCCCATTTATCTCATATCTGCACTTTGTCTGCCTGTCATCACTATTGCAATCCTTCCTCATTTGACTTTGCCCACTGGTGTTCATGCATAACGATAATGAGTAACAGTGATGGTTAGTTGTTCTATATCAGATATGCATCAGACATGCATCTGATTTAGGACACTTGAAAGTCACCCAAAGTAGAATCAGAAAGATCAGATTCCCTGTGATTTACTCTGTTTACACAATCGTGGAGAAAAAAAAACCAGGTGTGTCACATCAGAGCAAAATTGGTCAAATTTAGTCCCCTTTGCTCTACAGTGTGAATGTAACTCTGTTTGTGTTCAAATAAATCACCAGACTCCGGAAGGGGTCTTTATATCTACTGTTACATGAGAGTTATATTAATCTAACAACATGAAAACACATTTATAAAAATATTGAAATACCCATTTAACAATTGAACGTTGTTTATGCAGAGGTTGGTTTATTCAATGTCCTCAGTCACTTTGATGACCAATAGAATCATGGTTTTGTTTTTTTATTTGACCAGCCTTGATGTAAAGAACCACTGTTATTTAGGATGAACGATTTCCTTGAATCTTTCCTGCCATAAGCTGCATTAGTTCTCAGCTGCTATACTATAGTATTTTGACGCTTGTTACCACAGGAATCCTGCACTCTGTTCATACTGGTGATGCATAAGAACAAACAGGACATGAGTAACACCCACATGGAATGATTCATGAAGAAGAAGAAGCCAGGTGTAACTGTTATAACATGACATTGTTTCATAAAGGCAAAAATGCAAAATTAATGTAGTAGGTTTGAATGGATATAACAATTTTAGGTGTTTCAATCCAGCCCCACATTCAGTTAGTTTTTAAAGGTTGCACCAGGTATTTTAAATTCATCTGTGCAAAAGAGTGAGCTCTCAGAAAGCTTCTGGTTCATTTGACCCCAACTTCACTCTAACCCTGTTTCATGTCTAACAAATACATTTTGTGAAAAGTGTATCTCGTTTTTTTCTTTTACCACACAAATTCAGGTTAATTTCTATAGAAATCATGAAAGATAAAAAAAATTTATTACAATTCGCATTTAAGTCCAATCCCAAAAAAATGTTGAGATGCACTGTAAGAGGTAATATAAAAATATATAACTAAAAAAAATACAATTATTTGCAATTGAACTGTTTCCCTTGCATTTAAATCCATTATTATTTCCATAGTGATTAACTTCTCATTCTTGCATGTGAGCATTTCAAAGAAATTTAACTTCACTACATTTACTTTGACTTTGACAAATCATGAAAAGTTGTCAGACCCTGAAATATACGGTTGACCAATCTCATGTGAACAAAGGCAGTAATTAATTGGTTAAATGTGGAAATTTAAAGGACGGGTACTGATCAAAGATCACCCTCAGGTTCTTGACAGTAGTGCTGGGGGGCAAGGCAATTCAGGTCAAGTCAGATCAGCATGATCTGAATTTTCTTACTCAGATTTAGGGAAGAAAAACATGTCCCCTGCCTTATTTATGTGCTTGTTTGTTTGTTTGCCTGTGTATTTATTTATTTATTTATTTACATACTGAATTTGATTTATGGTCTGTTATTGCTTTGAATTGATAACTGCATACCAGTTTGTGTAATATTACTGATGTATTACTGCAGTATCTGTGAAGACTACTTGGGTCATTCAAACTAATAGAGTAGATCAAAGCTTAGCTAAGCTTAATGCAAAAAAAATAAAAAAAATAACAGTAGTCAATCAAAATAAGAGAAATTAAATAAATAGAACCTAAATACGGGAACAGAATGATAAATATAATACACTTTTAAAGTATAAATAGTATTAAATAGGAATGATTTAGTGTCAATAGATTTATCGACAGTAAATCATGTGTGTTTTCAGCCTACCTTGTGTAGTCATAGCAACAAAAAAATCTGCAGGCACAAGCATCCATCTTACCTCTGGAGGGTGAGCCCTCCCCAAAGGTCTGACCCAAAAAGCGCCTGTGGTCTGTTTTCAATTCTTCATTGAAATGTTCCTGATATGGACAACATAGAAGCAGCACAGGAGAATTCCCTGGTGTTTGATAATACCAGCGTGTTACACAAATACCTGAATACAGTCTCTGTCGTTCAGGTGGGGACGTGTCCTTCAGGCAGCATGAAGCTGTTTGGCCCCCACGGGGAAAATCCTTACTTGGTGGCAATTTCTTGGATCACTGACAATCGGCCATCCGCACCATTGGAAGCATTATTTGTTTGACTTTGCAGCGCCTCAACTGTTATTCCAAACCAAATCGTAACTTCTTTGAAAAAAAAAAGCAGATTATCAGTCATATTGTGTTTTGTTTTGTTCACGCATTATTTTTGGAATGAATTCAAATGAAAATAGAAAAAACACGCACACACTATGAAGATTTTCAGGAAAGAGGATACTGTGGCTGTGTTTGTCTAACTAGTTATGTTAAATGTTGTTTTTTTATCATTGTCCCTGCCATCCAGCTGCAAAGGAAGAGACACATAGGCAACGACATCGTGGCCATCGTGTTCCAGGAGGAGAACACGCCCTTCGTTCCGGACATGATTCAGTCCAACTTCCTCCATGCATACGTGGTGGTGCAGGTGGAGGACGCATGTACGGACAATGTCACCTACAAGGTCGGTTTCCCAGACAGTTGGTAACACACAGAGAGCATTTGATGACATTTAAATGTCCCCTGGGGTTCATTTCTTTACGAGGTTACTTGAAGCTGTGCCGTCTGTGTCATCTTCAGGTGTCTGTGACAGCACGGGACGATGTGCCCTTCTTCGGACCTGCTCTGCCTGACCCTGCCATCTTTAAAAAGGTGAGCAGTCACTAAATCCTTTACAAGCAGATCTGGTATACTTGATTTATCTTTGACTTTCTGTCTCTGTTTGCCTTCCTCAGGGCTCAGACCTCCGTGAGTTCCTCTTTACCAAGCTTATCAATGCGGAGTATGCCTGCTACAAGGCTGAGAAGTTTGCCAAGCTTGAGGTGAGAAAATTTCGTCCTGAATGAGAACCAGAATGCAAGTGAGCTCATGTCCATCACACTGATGTGCTGCTGTCACTCCAGTTCCAGCAACCTAATTTCTCCTCATTTGGACTAATTAGCATTTCATTTTGCAAAGTAACGTATTGTTGTTGCCAGGAGCGCACACGCTCGGCACTTCTGGAGACCCTGTATGAGGAGCTGCACATCAACAGCCAGTCCATGATGGGCTTGGTTGGAGACGAAGAGAAGCCGGAGAATGGGAGCGGTGGAGGAGGAGGAGGTTTCTTTGAATCCTTCAAGGTAAAGCCCCGTCTCTGGTCTGCTTTTCACCTCCACATGCATGCCAGAGAATGCTCCTAATTAAAGAGGTGATTAGGCGACAAACTGCTGTTTTGGCTGGGGATTCTGGGTACTCACACATGAGGAAACAAAGCACGGAGCGTTACCTGTATCTCAAACCACCAGCGCTGTGGCATTTGATTTCTTCTCTTGGCTTTAGCGTTTTCTATCAGCATGGTCTGTCACATATATACAAAAGCCACTTCTCCATTCTGATAATGAGTGCTCCATCATTGACCATTAGGGTGGAGGAGTGCAGCCCATTCACTGAGGCACAGCAGTAGGAGCTGTGACTGAGTGTGCCTGACGAAGAATTTAATGACCCCTCATTACGGAGCTGATGATGCAGTTTGCTCGTCTTGAGATCTGCAGCATTCCCTCGTTGTATTTCTCTCCGTCCTGCCATGTGTTCTCTTACATCTTTTCTGTATTTACATGCAATCAAACAGAAATATCCACCTCTCTGCAGCTCCACTTCTTCTTTATGCTTAAATGCGCTGCATCAATATGAATTCATTTCATCCACTTGTCGAGTCATCATGCTGGTCCAGCACAAATTGCACCGACGAACATTCTCCTTTCCTCTGTGTGGTTGATTCTACTGTCCTTATCTCAGCTCTGTCTCATCATCCCCCCTCCCATCGTGATGCAACAAAGCAATGGTAGCTTTGGAAGATATACAGGGTCTCCCTCCTCATCCTCTTCCTCATCCAAGAAGTCTGCCTCATCCTCAGACTCCCACCTGTTGACCAGCACTGGCCCTGAGTGTTGAGGAACAGTTCGCTGTGCAAAACGCATAAAGCACTGGGAATTCATGGACACACACACACACACACACACACACACACACACACACACGTACACATCCATCATTCTTTTTTCTTTTTTTTTTTTTTTTCAAATTGAGCTTTAGGAAATGGCTGTTTGAAGCCTGTGCTTTAACTATTGTCACATTTCACAGTAGAAAAAGACCTACAAACGACCTAATTTGGACCTGAAGAGTCACGTGATTTAAAATGCTTTCAGACGTCGTTCAGCGTGCCACATTGCTGTCAGTGGGTCCACTGACGTATCTCCTCGTTTCTCTCTGTAGCGGGTCATCCGCAGCAGAAGCCAATCAATGGATGCCATGGGCCTCAGTAACAAGAAGTCAAACGCAGTCTCCACTAGTCACAGTGGCAGCTTTACTCACAATCCCGCAGAGAGCCCCAAAACCCCAGGGATTGTAAGTAGTCCGTTTAGGTCCTACCTGAAATGTACATTTTTAGGATATAGCCTCAGGATTGGCACCAAGAGTGGGTAAATATACATAAAGACTATTCTAAAAAAATATTTCTTTCTTTCTTTTGTGTTTATTAAGCAGCACTTGAGCACATCGTAGCGTTATTTTGTAGCACGCTTCATCAGCTGTGAAACGGTCGGAGTTCTCATTCATTCCTCACATTTTAAATCCACCCTGCTCCATTTTTTGGCTCATCGTTTTCCTCTAAGGGACATTAGCAGTGTGATGCATTGTCAGCATTTCATTCTCACCTGTGCAGAAAATGTCCATAAGAAATTAGAACGACAGACATGCAGAATGATGTCAATACTTTGCCCCCAGTGCAAGATGGCTCTGTAAGTTCTAGCCTCCCAGTTTGAATTCTATTTGGAGTCTTGAAGTGAGGTTAGTGTAGGGGCTGTATGACTACCCAGACCCCCCCCCCCTTACTGTGCTTTAATCATAATTTTTTAATTGTTGGTAATTATACAGCATTTCTTTGCAACCTTGTGTATGTATGTCTGCAGCTTATGCATGGCACGAGCACGATGCCCTGTCTGTGTCTGGTCTGTGATGAGGTTAATAACATTTGAACTCTTTGGAGTTCTTAAATTGGAACTAAACTAACCCCATTTTTGAAAAGAGCAACTTTTTCTAAAAAAAAGCCACCAATTTTTGTCAGCCCTACTTGCCACTTTTCTCCTTCTGAATGCATCACTAAACAGACCTGCACCCCCCAGGCTGCAACCGCCAACATGTCTGCTACCTCAGCGGCGCCCCACCTCCTACTGCGCCTCCTGTGTTGGACCCCGGCCTGCTTCTGCTCTAAAAATCTTGAATTTTTTTTCAATGCTGTGACTTCTCTATTAAGTCACGCCTCAAGCTGCTCTCCTGCACCTTGCTGTTTAAATCCTTCTGCTGTCCGCATGAGAACTTATGATGTGTTTTTCTTTTCCCCCCTCCAATCTATTGTCTTCTCTCTCTCTGCGTGTGTGTGTGTGTGTGTGTGTGTGTGTGTGTGTGTGTGTTTGTGTTCCCCCTTGCCTTGTCTTGTGTGGCCCAGTCGTTGCTTGTTCCAGGGAAAACTCCCAGTAAATATGGACGCCGAGGCAGTGCCATAGGGATAGGAACAATAGAAGAGGTTCATATATATTTATCCATTTCTTTTTTTGTCTCTAGTTTTATTTTGCTGATGTTTGTTTCTCATGTACAATTGCTTGTGTACAGGTGAAATAACCCCGTGTTAGTCCTTGTGACCCCAGGTGGTTCACAATTATAGATGTTATACATTGGAATGATATTTGTTTCATTGTGTTATTAATTTATGTATTAGCTGTTATTTGAAGAGAGGTTTGGATGAATGCGTTTTCATTACATTACAGCTGATTTCATTTTATTTTAATGTTTTTTCCTGAGTCTAATCCAATACGGAGATCCTTATTAATGAATCACAATGCATCTTCAATTTCCAGACTTTTTGAACATTGAATCAGTTAAACTACTCAGTCTAGCTTCAATAATAGAAATAAGAAAAGAAGAAAAAACAATTTCTAGAATGAAGCGTAGAATTTGTAAAATATCACGTTTTAGTAATCAGAGATAACAGTCAGAGTCAGAGAATATGATCTCTGGGTTTATTAAGGCATACGTTAATTTGTCCATACACTGTATAATTAACGCTGTCCTGAAAGTGTGCCTGACTCTGCTCTCCATAACTACTGTCAGTCACTGATCATTCCTGGGAAAAGCCCAACCAGGAAGAAGTCTGGCCCCTTCAGCTCCCGGCGCAGCAGCGCCATTGGCATCGAGAACATCCAGGAGGTCCAAGAGAGGAGGTGAGAGGAGAGAACAGAGACGCTCAGCAGGGAGTGGGTAGTGAGGAGGATGGTGTTGCAACAGTAAGCAGTAATATTATTTCTCTGACTTTACCCATCTATGTGGTGTGATGGAGACACAGATGGGAGGACAAGAACAAAACAAGTGGACGTTACATTCAAATGCGGCAGCTCAAAGCAATTTCTTGGTACTTTAGACCAGCGGTCCCCGACCTTATTTGCACCACGGACCGGTTTCATCTCAGACAGTATTTTCATGGACCAGTTTTCATTTGCTCGATAATCATTAATGACACCAGGACAGCTGTAGTCTCTGCAATGGTTTAATGTCAAATGCAGACATGAACAGACAATAAACAACCTTTTTTTCATAAATTAATAATCAACATCTCTGTAAATGAAACAATTGTAAGAAATAATTCTATTAAAAACTCGACTGAAGTGACTGCACCGATGAGGTTTATTTTGATATATAGCGACTTACAATCAGTGAATGTAGCCGCAAGAGGGCACAAGCCAGTGTCTTATTGTGCTGGTCCCAAGCCCGGATAAATACAGAGGGTTGCGTCAGGAAGGGCATCCGGCGTAAAACTTTTGCCAAATCAAAGATGCGAATCAAACTGATGAGCCATACAATGAAGTTATGGGAAAGAGTAGTGGAAGCTAGACTAAGGGCAGAAGTGAGCATTTGTGAGCAGCAGTATGGTTTCATGCCAAAAAAGAGTACTACAGATGCAGTATTTGCTTTGAGGATGTTGATAGAGAAGTACAGAGAAGGCCAGACGGAGCTGCATTGTGTTTTTGTAGATCTGGAGAAAGCTTATGACAGGGTGCCCAGAGAGGAACTGTGGTATTGTATGAGGAAGTCTGGAGTGTCAGAGAAGTATGTTAGAGCGGTGCAGGACATGTATGAGGACTGTAAGACAGTGGTGAGGTGTGCTGTAGGTGTGACAGAGGAGTTCAAGGTGGAGGTGGGACTGCATCAGGGATCAGCTCTGAGCCCCTTCTTGTTGCTATGGTGATGGACAGGCTGACAGACGAGGTTAGACAGGAATCTCCATGGACTATGATGTTTGCAGATGACATTGTGATCTGCAGTGAGAGCAGGGAAGAGGTGGAGGAGAAGCTAGAGAGGTGGAGGTTTGTCCTGGAAATGAGAGGAATGAAGGTTAGCCGCAGTAAGACAGAGTACATGTGTGTGAATGAGAGGGACCCAAGTGGAAGAGTGAGGTTACAGGGAGAAGAGATCAAGAAGGTGGAGGATTTTAAGTACTTAGGGTCAACAGTCCAGAGCAATGGAGAGTGTGGAAAAGAGGTGAAGAAGCGTGTACAGGCAGGATGGAACGGGTGGAGGAAAGTGACCAGGAAGGATAGGATCAGGAATGAGTACATCAGAGGGACAGCACATGTTAGAGGTTTTGGAGATAAAGTCAGAGAGGCCAGACTGAGATGGTTTGGACATGTCCAGAGGAGAGATAGTGAATATATTGGTAGAAGGATGCTGAGTTTTGAACTGCCAGGCAGGAGGCCTAGAGGAAGACCAAAGAGGAGGTTTATGGATGTAGTGAAAGAGGACATGAAGGTAGTTGGTGTGAGAGAAGAGGATGCAGAAGACAGGGTTAGATGGAGGACACTGATTCACTGTGGCGACCCCTGAAGGGAAAAGCCAAAAGGAAAAGAAGAAGAAGAAGAAGCGACTTACAATCAGTGCATTCAATGTTGGAGAAATATTGATCATTTCCAATAAAAGTTTGAACAAGTCAATCAAATAATAATAATTACTGGCTGGTAACCTTTCTCATTTCAGTTCATATTAATCATTTATATACTGCACAGATATTTTAACTGTTACGTAGCGTACGCACATACATACACACACACACATGCTCTCTCTCTCTACCTCTTACACAGTCACTCAGTCACACACACTTGCACAAACAGACACACACACACACACACACACACACACACACGCCTTAATCAGCATTGTTTAACTTTGTGTGGAAAAAAAAAATGGCAAGAACATTAGGTGGTAAAAATAAATAAATAAATGGAAAAAAAAGATGATTATAACATTTTTTTTTTAATTAAAAAGAAAAAAAATTGGGAAGTTGTGTTGAGTATGATCATTCTTGTTCCTGCATGCTTTATACTTCATAATTTGCTATTGCATGCATTGAATTCATTCATGCACTTCATGTTCTGAGTTCATAAAAAACTTGTAAATATCACTTTTGTGATCAAAAACTTTGGCTTTTCTGAGGCTGTTCTGTAGCTTTAAAATAAACAGTAAATAATTGATACGGATCGATCACTTCTGATCAATCCGTATCAATTCGTCAGACGTTGCATGTGCAGCGTGAACATCAGAACATGTTATTGTTTCAGTAAGGAAGAACAAAACTTCTTGTCACGTAAATGTCCATGTTTGTCCTGAAGCCGGGAGGTGTCTCCAAACACCCAGAGGACACCGGACAGCAGCCAGTTCTCCCAGGAAAACAAGTCAGAGAACTCGTCCAATCACAGCTCTCCAGAATTCCCTGCTGCTAAGAACAGGTGAATATTGTTTGAACTCTATGCATTTGCACATGTTGACATGTTGAGAACTTGATTCTCATCATAGTCAGAAAAACAACTGTCCCTGTGCAGAGTCCGTATGTGGTTATTGATGGTCCAATATCAATGCAACACTCCCCTCTCAGTCTGCAGGACTTTACTTTGGACTAAGTTCAGAAACACAATCTCCAACAAGGCAGTCAGAGACTGTCACATCCCATGACACCCCTGAACTCAACATTTTACCCTGACCTACACATTTTTGTGCCTCTGGCTTCCTTGTTTTGTGATTATACCTTCATAAAAAGGTCTGCGCTCCGTTCTGTGACGTCAGAGACTCCACAGAACGGAGCGCACCTCCGGATGCCGTCAGCCAATAGAATGCGCATACGGTATCACGTGACTAACGTCCAAAAATCTGCAATGAGTACAAAATTTGAAATTTGACCTTGACGTAGTTTTCTCAAGGTCAAGGTCATCATCTCATTTTTATCCCCTTTGGGTTGTGAAGATATTTGGTGGACGGACAGACAGACAAACACACAAGCACTGACAATTACAATACACCACCCCTCGGCGGGACATAATAATGAAGTGTTGAAGTGTCTTGATGAGGATTTGATTTCGTTGTGAGTTCCTTACCTGCCACAGATGCTAATAAAGATGAACTGATTTGGAAAGACAAGCAGAAACATCAGCTTGTGCAGCTCTAACCCTTACTGTGTGTGGGGGGCGCTGGTGTTTGCGTTGTGCACTCAGAGTGACCCAGGTGTCCAGTATGTCGATGTGTTGCAGGGCACCGTCCATTCCCGAGGGTCACGACCTTTCTCGCTCCTCCTCCAATGCCAGCAGCTTTGCCAGTGTGGTGGAAGAGCAGGAGGCAGAAGAGGACTATGATACCGGCCAGGTGGGTGGAGGCAGGTGGCGTTAACGTCCGTACTTTTAGGTCACTTTATCCAAAATTGTAACAATAGCTAGACAGAAATTCAAATAAAAATTGCTGGTTTGAAAAAAAAAAAAAAACAAAACAAAAAGTACTAATTTGCTGTACCACTTTTACAGGAAAGTGTTTCTTGTGTAACACCACTCAAGAAAGATGCATTCCTGTTCAGCCCTGTGATGGAAGATGGTGTGTGCGGCAGTCTGGGAAGTTTTCAAGGTGAGTTTAGGAGAAAAGGTCTCATGACTGAGTGTGTAAGGTGTGAGGAACATGTTATCTAAAGGGATTCTAGATGGACCAACATAAAAACAGTCTCTGCGTCCTCACATCCTGAGTAATTAATATCACAGCACCCTTGAATGAGTCACCTCCTCGAATGCACCAGAGGAGGTGACTGTCAGGAACAGAAGGCCAGTCTGTGTAGGTTGTTAGCCGACTCTCATGTGGGTTAAGTTTGCTATGTGTCAAAAGTACAGTACATACCTGTGATTCCCACTAAAATCCTGTTTGACTGCACATTAAGATGTTTCATCAGTAATGATTCACTATGAACCCGTTGATCCTTTGCATACTGATTCTTTTATGGCCAGAACACCTGGCAGCTCTATATTCTTTAGTTTATTAATCATGACAGCTACACCTCTCTCGCCTCCCTCCGAGCAGCTTCTCATCTTCAGCATCAAGCTGATGGAGCGAAAAAATCTGAGTCAAGAGGGACAGACGGCCAGCCCAAGACAGATCGCCTTTCCAAAGAGCACAAATCCTCATTGGTAAGACAAGCAGTCTTGAATCACTCATTTTGTGATACTTGGATGGGTTCGTTGCATGTTTTATAAAGTCGCTAGTGAGACAGCTCCCTCTGATTAGCTGTCAAAGCCATTTAGGTCCTTCACGTGACAGACTGAAAGAACAAATTGTAAATGTTCTGCAGCAACTGGACAAAAAAAATAAGCTAAAATGTAGGGGTAAAAATAATGCAACGGTGACCACAGGCTTGATTTCTGATTGTTGCGCCTCATTTTAATCCTCAACAGTTTTTCAGCTATCTAATCAAAGGAAAAAAAGCAAAAAGCAAAATTAAAAGCAAAAATGGGCTAAAGATATCTTGTATATTTTATACATAACATAATACAAAAACACAAGGAAAAACTAAGGGTGACTGGAAATGCAGTTAACAAAGGATAATCACAATGAGGAAATAATGCAGCAAAAAAAAAAAAAAAAAAAAATCAATCCAAACAGTGAATAGAACATGTAGCGCGAGGAAGATGTAGAGTTTCAGAATGCAAGAGATGCAGGGAAAATACCTACACAGAACTGCAAATGAAAAATAAAAGACTTGTGAGTTAAACACGCACAAAAAAATGAGATTTAAGTAGAGCTGCAATGAATTGAACCAAAAACGTGGGAAAACAACAAAGTAAAATATGATACACAGATTTCAGGAATAAAACAGAGGTGAACCAACCCCAAACCGTGACAATGGCAGGTCCTTTATGATGAAATGAAGTGTTGGACAAGGTAAAATACTGATGTAATGATAATTATGGATCTGTTACTGAGGGGACTCAATTGCATTGGTACAATATAGAGTTCTCCAAAGTCAAAACTACACATACTGTCGATAAATTATAAATCCTGTGGAGAGGAAAAGACCAAATCCACTAAAAGTCAGAGTTTGTATTGTCATCTGTGTGTCCACATGGCTCGCATGACTGAAAACTGAAGACATCAACAACAAGAATTAGGTGTGGTCTAATGGTTTGTATCTGTATGTCATCGATGTTAATTGTGCTCTCACCTCTCTGTGTCTATTTGTAGAACTGTTAGCTATACTCCAGTGATCACTCCGACTCCCTTTTACAGGTTAGATATAGCAATTTGTTATTTATGTTTTTATATATGAACAATTCATTCACTCTTTTCTCTACGCCAATCCCATTATTTTTCCAGCATTCCAACAGGATGCCTCTATTGCCAAAATCAAACAGAGGGCATGTGATCGACGACTATGATGCAGGAGAAAGCGAAAAAAGCAGCCTGGTAAATAGACTGAGACACATATGAGACACGCATCTCCTTGAACACATCCGTACGTCTACCACGTTGAATGCAAAGGACATGAAACCTCCAGGCGAGCATCGCCGCTGAGGACCGAGCAGACAGTCTGGCTGTACGCTCACGCTTCAGGCCAGGAGGATCTGAAACCTTCTGGGTGTTTACACTTCATCTTTTCCTCTTTTAACGATTCTAACAGAGATTTAATCATGTGACTCCAAATGGAACGATAAGGAGCTCAAACAACTGAGGAGAGTTGCCCTAGATTGGAAAGTGTTGTTTTTTGGGGATTTTTAAACCCTCGAGAACTGTTTGGTCCAAAAAAGGACATTTTTGTTGTTTTTATGTGTTTCTCTCCCAACAAATCAGTCAATTAAAAGGCTAAATATATGAAATTTTGCCAGTAATTTTCTTTCAACTTTATTTTCTAAATTCTTTAATGCCTGTCATTGGAAGTGTATAGAATAGCAGATTTTCACTGTGTATACACATTACCTGATTGGACCAAAAATGCTCCCATTGACTCCCATTATAACCACATATTTTTCATATACTATAAGCATATACTGTGTATATATATATATATATATATATATATAATATCTTTATATATTATATATGTATATTATATATATTACTATATACAATTATGCTGACATGTTTTTATGCAACTAGATCTTCATTGTCTGCAGCAAGACAATGACTCCAAAATCACCCCCCAACCCAGAAACAGACCCCCTGTCTGTGTTCACAAACACCTGCAAAAACATTCATCCAATAGTTGTAATATCTTTATTAGAAGTATTAAACTGTGTACTAACTTGGAAATATTCCATATTTTGTGTTTTTCCCATTGGAAGAAAAACAGGGTTCTAATGGCAAATTCCATATAAACATATATAATAATAATAAATATAATAAACTTTATATCTATGAATAGGGCTGAAGTAATGGAAAAGATCTGATGCATTGAAAGAAAGAAAAAAAATTTCTGTATTACATTTTTTTTTACACGTTTATGAGACGGCTCTTTTTGGACCCCATTAGGTCATGTGTGTAGACATTTTAATCGGTTTTCAAGGGTTAATATCTACCTAACATCTGACTGTGATATTGTACATGGATTAATCTTTGGTGTCTTGGGTGTGTGTGTTCCTGTCTTTTCAGGCTACATTTTGCATTTTGTTAATGGTTTGTTCTTCTTCTGCGGTACTGCAGTGGATATTTGTTGATCGCTTCTGTGCTGTTTCCGATGGAGGGTGTGTCTGTAACGCTGTAATGATGCTCCTCCGTCCATAGCGGGTGAATTCATTTATTCATTTTCCGAGCTGTTCCTTGTACTTTCGCGGGTGGGGGTACTGGAGCCTATCCCAGTGGACTTATGGGTGAGAGACGGGGAGATGCTCCAGAAGCGATGGCAGTGCATGATGGGGCAGGTGAATTATAACAGAGAAAACTGCAGTTTCTAAATTAATGTTTTGGGTTGTTTTTTTTACTTAAAGTCTTCAAAAATGTTATATTTTAATAGATTATCTATTGACCATTTATAACAATCATGCTTTGGTGCCTCATCAGTCCCATCATTATCCTTAATCCACTTAGAACACTGCTGTCTAGACCCTCATCTCCAAACACACACACACACACACACACACGCCGCCTGTTGGTTTGATGTCTCTGTACAGGCGTGTGTTTGCAGACGTCTCTGGTGTCTGTGGTGTAAATCTGTTGGCCAAATATCTCTCCTCTGTGGACTGCTGGGTGTCATAGCCATCCATAACCTGTGTTTCATTGAAAACCAGTCATTTCCAGATGTAGTGCACATTGCTAATAGAGCCAAATGTCAGATTCTTACTCTATTTGTAAAGTGTAATATATGTAAGCAATCCAAGCACTACATTTTATGTTGCTGAATTACACTGTGACTCATATTGAAGTTGCCTTTCTAATGATTGTGTCCCTGGAGCTGCTTGGAAGGAGGCTTGGGTTTCGAGGCACCGCCATCTGGCAACTGAATGTAAAACTAGGCATGTAGTATTTGAACATATCAGCTCCAGTGAATGGTGTTGCTGTGAGGACTCCTGAATAGAGTCAAACTGAAACTGTCACCCAACCTCAGAGACGCTTTTTCATATTGGCATGTTTGTCATGAAGGAAAGAAGTCAAACAAATTTTAGTTTGGTTGTTTTATTTCAGTGTCATGAAGGAAGAGGACATACATTTATGATGTAATGGGAGCCAACGGCAACATTTACAGTTAATAAAAGTTGTAGAAGTGTATGCCGATGGACTAAACTTTTTGCAAAGCAGCCTCTAATCCCCAAATTTATGGATAAAAATAACTGAACAGAGAGACATTGTGCTGTTTGATTTAACAGAGGTGGAAAAATATATTTGCACAAATTCTTTAAATATTGCATAATGGTGTATTAAAATACTTAAAATTATTTTCCAAAATAATATTTGTGATGATTCACTTCTGGACTTGGGAGACGGTTGAGTGGTTAAAGAGCGCCCTCCTGTGGTTCTGTTTTATTATAGCACATCACCGTGGGGTACCATTCATGTAACTGTGCTTGTACTGTATGCCAACAGCCAGTCTGGACTACACCAGGCGTGGGAGTTGTTTTTTCTATGTATTGCATTCAAATGATTGTAATTTTTTCTTGTGTCCTTAGTCCTTGTTCAAAACACTTGTAAATATTGCTGTTAATTTTTTTGTAAATAAGCAAAAATGATTAATAAAGATGAAAATGCATAAAATAGACCAAATTGGTTCCAGTGTTTTTTTTAATTCTTCCAGGATAGATGCTGATTGCTACTGCATTACATGTGAAAATGAAGCATAGGTACATCCCTCGGTGGCAATGCTGGAAAAAGGCAGCAGATACTAGAAAAATTATTCATTGGAAAATGAAACACAAAATTGTGGGCACAGGAGGCTTTAACACGAGGAGGGTAACAATCCATTACAGGTATGGAAGCCCTATCCTGAAGATTTTTAACAGAGTAGATATTGATAATATTCAAAAAGCTTCAAGTGCACAAATTGATTTGATGACCACCTTAGAGCCAACTTTATTAAAACACTATTTGAAATCAACTCCTCAATCTTGCATCCAAATGCAATTTCTAAGTTAACGTCATTGATTTTTTTCCAAATAAATTAGTTAGGTTGAGGAGTACTGTACATATCACCCCTGTGCATTCTCTGATTAACTGCACTGGGGGCAGCAGTTCACTCAGGGACTAATAAATAAAGGGATATTTAATCTTTTTTTAATATTTATAATGTAAATAAGAATGTGTCTCAAATCTTAACTAGGAAATTGTCTAAGAATTCAGTGTAGTATAGAAAGTGTCGTTAGATAACTTCTTTTTATGATTTGGATTATAGAAAATGTGATTAAATTGAGGTTTTTTTACACAAATAAAAACGTGCTACAGGAAGCGCTCCATATCTATTTTCTTGACAACATTCAGCCTCAGCACAGCAACCATCTTCCACCTCTCAAGAAAAGCCAGTATTGAATTCTTATGTTTTGGTGTGAGCACACTCATCCCAGCTTTGTAACACTAACCTCTGACAGCTTAAAAAAAATAAAGGAGTACTGTAATAATTCAAAATGTAACACATCCCAACACCAAAAATCTCCATAAATGTTGATACGTTTATAATTAATCACCAACAGCAACTTTAAGGGTGTTGATACTATTATGCCTTTAATACATTTCATTCCGTGTCTTTTGCCCAGTTGTCAAAAGTGCAATGCTTCTAGATTTAAAGATGAAAAAATAAAGCCTGACAGCTTTTGGTATTCCCTGGCTCCTCTTCGTTTTGTTTCCTTGCTGACATTTCATGTTCCTTCTGTGCCGCTTAAATATTCTTTAATATGCTCTTTTTTTGTCACGCCTCCCTTCTTAGCTAGTCTAGTGTCTTTGCTCAGGGGTATGTCCCACCATAACCCAGTATCTGCCTGGATGCAGGTAGTACTGAAAGTGTGGAAGGACGTTCAGTGATGGGACATTCTGTAAGTAAACTACTGGACTGACTGAGTGACTGACACAGTGGACGGAATGAAACACTTTCCACACAGTAAATGACTTACTATAATAACTCTTAGCAGCTGTGGCTTGGTTTACCCTCATAACATATCTATGGAGATGTAGAGACTGATAGAGAATCCAAGAAAATCTCTCTTCTAACTTAAAGCGAACTCAAAGCAAAGAACCTTTAAGCCGCATTCATCCTCTCTCCACTTTCAAATCACATCTGAAGGTTCCACCACTTCATTTCAAATGGCTTCCTGCGGACATTGGAGCCACAGTGTACCTCCCCCAGCCTTTTGTGGTAGGACGCAAAGTCATCAATGAACGTGCAATTTAGGCCCAGGCCCTCCAGCAGGGAGCACATCTCAGCCTCCAGAGCACAGCGACCGTTCACCTTGGGGCCGTAGGGCTTTGGGATGCCAAGGTTCTTCCCCAACACAACCATGTTCACCTAGAAATGCGAGTGACATGAGACTCAAGGGGGCACAATCGTCGCTTAGATTTAGTTACCGGGTGAGTGCTTCCTTTAAAAACAACTATCACAGCTGAGTGTGTCTGAACAAACCATGTCGGGGTAAAAGGCCACCGCTCTGAACTCATCCTCCTTTCCCTTCTCCACCACCAACTTGAAGAGGATTGGCAGGTCGATGATGTCCTCATCCTCCAGGCCCAGCTCTCTCTTCAGGACATCTCTGTTCCAGTCAATGCAGCTCTGGGACAAAGCAGGTGGGGGCAGTTGTTAGGAAGAGCTTGTCACCAAAAAAAATATCACCAATCCTGCTTTCAATTGCCCCATGGGGACTAATAAAGTTTTTTTGAATTGAATTGAATTGAACAATAAATAAATCAATAAATAAAACCCAACACCAGGAGGTCATGTAGCAGCACTCAAATAAACTTTGTGTCAATGTGCTGCAAACAAAAGGACATTATAACCAAAGGTAAATAACCAATTCCTGCTCACACAACAGTTTCAAATGGCAATAGAAGTAAACATCCAGTGACAATGATAAGTCGAGTGCTAATCAAGTTATTATTCTACATGTCAAGAAATATCTCTAGATAATTGGCATTTATTAGATGTTACTTTGCTTTGTATTTCATATGCATTGTTGTTTTTTTAAAAACAGTCACAAGACGTTCCCTTTCTCTCTCAAACTTCTATTTTTTGTTGATGTGGCAGTGGGGTTTGGTTGGAGCTTAGAGCCAGGAGGAAAATAGTGACGTAGGTTGGGGAACGGGGTCGAGGAGATAGAGTAAACTTGTATTGGACTGATTGCTCTCCCTGTCATTGCATTGAACTGAGCCTGAAGATGCTGCCTGTTTTAGGTTGAAGATGCGAGAAACAATTCTGAGAAAAGAAGCTGGAAAAAAAGTTGCGTAGTGAAAATATGTGATCTGGCTGGTGTTCTTAGGAAAGACGTAGATATCTTTTGGGGGATTCACATTTAATATTCTAAATAAATAAACATTTTGGACCTTTAAAAGACAAAAGACAAACAGCCACAACATTGGAAATGTGCCGTCTAAGGCGATGAGTCTTTTACACAAGGTAGACATCTAATGGACAACACACTGTGCTCATTGTGGATTCCTGGAGTACAACATTGTCACTGAAAACTGTAACTTGTGGCTGAGGAGGAATAATGAACTGGGAAAGTCTTTCATCGTTTTAGGCTCAGTCGTTTACATGCAATGCAGGGAAATTATGATACCATGGAACCTTGACCTTTTGACCTTTCACACCTACTGAAACATGGACACTATATCAGCAAATATCGACGACATCAGAGCCTGTCGTCACTCTGTCTTTTGTGGCTGAATATGAGAGAAACCCCTCGAGTAGTGGCTGTTCTAGCAGCTCATTGGTTATCCACAAAGAACAAATGACATCACAGTGTATACCGGAGTCAGAAGTTTGTTTTCTCACCTGGACATAGCGGTTCTGAGAATGAAGACCATCATCCTCAAGTATCTCATCCACTGTTAATGGCTTTTCATCTTTAACACCTTTTTGAAAAGTTTGTCAGAGTACATGTTAAGAATGCTATCATGACTTTGTGGACTAGAGCACTACGCTGTCAGACACCGTACCATCAAACAGGGTGGCTTTCCCATGCCCATTGCTCTGTAGGTCTCTGAACAGTTTGTAGCCCGTGTCTGGGCTGGCCAGCAGCAGACGGAAGCCCTGTGGAGGCAGAACAAAGGTGGTTAAGGTAACGCTAACAGGCCTGACAACAGCACCAGTAGTTTTTCTGGTCTCTAACCATCTCGTATTTCAGTTCAGCAGTTACCTTTCTGTCAGGCGCAGGAACAAAACTCATGAATTCGTCTACATGTCCGACATAGAGCCAGTCAGAAAACAAGGCGATGGGCTCCTGGACCTTCTGAGCCCACAGGAATTGCTGAACCACCTTAGTCATGTTACGCCCTTTTGTCGCCCTTAAAGGAGGAGATATGATCACAAATCATGTGATCTGTTTAGTGCACTGCCCCACAACAATGGACCAGATGTAATAATTATGTATAGACAACTGTAGACAACTAGACAATTGTTCTTCCTAGGAGTCAGTGTTAAAAAACAACAACAACCCTTTAGCTTCTGCTTCAGATCATCAACAGCAACTGACCCACAGGCAACTTACTGCTGATTGTTTCCACTCATGAGCTCATGACTCACCATTACGTTTTTAAAAACCTGTGTTGAAAGGTTAGCTGAGCAAATAACAGCTTGTAACAGTATTCTCTAACACGGAACACAACACAGACAGATGTCTGTCTTCTAGTGGTTGGTTTCCAAGAGGTTCCAAACAAGCCAAGAATGACTTTGGCGCTGCACGAGCAAACAGAAGACGGTAGTCTAAGGTAAAAGTAAAAGGTAAATGCCATTCGAGCACAAGTTAAGGTGTTGTCTTTGCAAACTCACGTAGGGAAGGCTACTCCAATGAGGATTCTGCCCAGGGGGTAGTTTGTTCCATTCACAGTGACAGGAGGACTCACCTCCAGATTGCCAAAGGAGTCAAGACTGCTCACGTCTTTTCTCTCAGGTACTCTGGTCACGTAGCCAAAGTCAGGGCCCTACAGACAAGTCGGTGGTTAGAGATGCTTCAGACATGATTCACTCAGATGGAAACACTTTTTTTCAGAGGAATAAAGTTTTTTTAACAGGATTCGAACTAGAAACATGCAGAATCTGAATACAAATGTTCTTATTTACTGTGCTACACAGGGATTCCTACGACTGAAAGAAGAAACTACTGTACTATTAAACCAGTGGTCAAGACATTCCTGTCTTAAACAATGATTCACGGTAAACTGTCAGGGAAATTCTTCCTGGTACAATAAGAGTTGCTAATTCTCTGAAGAATTGGTCTCGTTGTGATGAATCCGATCTCTTTAATACATATCGGTACAGACAGCAGCACTTTGAAGGAGTAATTCTGACAACTGTGAAATCATTTGGTCTTTGACACTCCTTCAAGCCCATCCTAACAACAGATTTACATTTACTAAGATGTAGACGTATTTTAATCGGCAAAAAAATACAACACGGTTACTTTAAAAAACAGAAATGTAGTCCTTCCTCCTGCTCCTCTTTATCAGCCCCGCTGTTCTGATACCTGCTTCCTACAGGGGGTTATCAGTCTTGACCATCTCCTGGAAATGGTCAGTTTAGGATTAGTGACTTGCCCCCCCAACACATGAACAGCTTTCCAGCTCAAGCCAATGTGAACACCTTGTCAACCCCCACAGGCACAATGTCTCCCAAAGCTCCAATCCAAACATTGTTCTCACCAAACAAAGACAAACCTTCCCCTACAGCAGATGATTGAGGAAAGTCAAGAGAGGCTCCTGATTAAAACATAACTAGGAGTTATTACTGACAATAAAAATGTATTTTTGTCTCTCACCAGTAGTTCGTCATAAGGAAAGTCCACGAGTTTTCCATCTCGAGGGGAATCCAGAACAACAGGAAAACTTTGGTGAGGGGAGTCAATATAGCCAAACTCAAGTTCATCCTGAAGAATAGACGCATGAGTCGCATCACATTTATGGACATGACAGTCACTGGTTCACCAACATTGTGTTTCTGGAATATAGGATGATCCTGACATGTTGAGTCAAAGATCATACAAGAGAACAGGAAAACCCCCAGGTGGCTACGAACCCAGTTGAACTACCTTGTTGTGAAGAGACAGGGTGTTAAATGTTCTAAACCTGTTTGCCTGTCAACATAACTGTGTGCTTGGTGTGTGTTCCACTCATCCAGTTCCAGGTTTTTCTATTTCTTACATGTTGTTTTTAATGGTCTTATTTTCTTTCAGTGGCAGCTCTTTCTTTATATATATATATATATATATATATATATATATATATATATATATATATATATATATATATATATATATATATATATATATATATATATATATATATATATATATATATATATATATATACTGTAGATATACTGTAGATATACTCTCTTCAATTATGACACCTTTGACAATACCACTGTTAAAAGAAATTCACAGATTCACAGAATTTACAGAAAAACCCCAAGCTCCAAAAAAATCAGAATGAACATGTGATATGTTTAAATTAACAACCTGTATCCAGCGATCTCCTCTGTTCTGATACTCATGGCAAACATTAAGAGTGCATCCACTCTTCTCAGCCAGCTTTGTTATTCCTTTGACGAACTGGTAGTTATCAGACGTACTGAAAAAATGAACACAAGGAACACAAGTTTTAGCATGTCCTGCTTTAACGTTTTGCAATTTCCTTATAATTTTTCAATGCAAATTAATCTGAGAATAAATAAACAACAAGCTTAAAACGTTTTAAAATCTTTATTATTCATGCATCTCTTCTCACCTGCAGATAAATACATCTGTAGGATCGAGGGTGTTGGGCGTCATGATCCACGGAGCTACTCTGAACACAACTTGGTCCGTGAAAATTGGTGTTTCCGGGACACCCTGTTAATATATCAGAGAGACTGTTACTTTTAATCAGTTATAATCTTGTGTCTCTTAGTAATGTCATTTCGGCAAACAAATTAAACTACACACAAAATTTAACAGGAGAAAAATTTGGTTTGACCATATAATCCTATAAATACAAGCTTTGTTAGGAGCAAGATGTGTCTGAAAGCCTTGAGTAAGGATGTTTATTAAAATAATATTCTTTGGCCAAAATTTCATCCTTACTAAAAAAATAAAAAAATGATGAAACAGCATAATTCAGATCTTACTTTACAAATGGGCTCCAACACACTCAAGTTGATGCGAATGAACCCATCAAAGTCCACGTCAGGAAATTTTAAACCTTCCACGTAAAACTTAAGCTCCGATTCACCTCCGAGGTACATCACCTCCTGGGACAAGTCCTTACTGCTCAGAACCAGAGGATAATCCTTCACAAAGTCGTTGTAGAAGAGACTCCCAACTGAACAGGAACACAGACAAGATTGGAATACGGGTACCTCAACAAATTAACATAATGCACAGTTCTTTAAGCACCCAGCGGTGGCTTATGTAGCCACATGACATTGGTTCCAAGGCTTTTACAACTCTTGTCTTCACTCACAGGAGTCAGAAATGACCACTGGGGGTGTTTTGGACCTGAAGACTCTAACGCCCTCCGCATCGCTCTGTGAAATGTGCATGGTGAGCTTGTAACCTTCTGGGAGTTCGGCAGGTCCTTTGGTCCGTAACACCATGAGAGACATGTCTTTGAGATCTGCATCAGAGTCACACTAACATTCAATGAGAGCTTTAAAAATGCACATGAAACACTCGACATAAATGAGTCTAGCTTTTACCACCACTTTTAGCACCGTTTGCAGACATGTTTGGTTGATGTTCTAGCAAGACTGTATAAAACTGTTGGAGGTTAAAAAAGCCCAAGCAGGAAAACGAGACAGAACTGACTGATAAATGAGAAGCTGGACTGTTATACCTGACACTCGGGTGACTGCGTTGCTTTTCTGCATATGGTCCGGCTTCTTCCAGTAGGACCGCTCACAGTCACAATTGACCAGCAGGATGGCCCCGTGCCCATCAGGACCCCATTTCCAGGATCCCTGAGGTGTTTTTTTAACAAACTAGACATCAATGAATTTAAAACCACCTACGGTGGTACACCGAGATATGAGCTGCTCGGCACACGAGGTATTTGAGATGTGAGCCGTTGTATTGTCCATAGTTCTGTTCAACATACGAACAAAATCTGAGACAGGAGCCGTGATGCAGGACACCAGGTGGATACAACATCACCTGAGACCGGATCTCCTCTTTCGCTGAGAGAAGATGTAGCTGGCGCGTTCTCGTGTCTACTGTATTGCATTTCTTTTCATACTTCATCATTGCTTACATAACTTATTATATAAGTTATGTAAGCTATAATTTTGGGGGATTATGGGAGGGTCCCAACCCTCCCATAATTTTGGGAGGGTTGGGACTTTTTTACAAGACTGGAGAGGATTAAAAAACTTCCTTTCGGCTTGTCTTGTTAGGAGTTGCCACAGTGTGTCATTTTTTAAAAATTTTATTTTAGATGATTGCTCATATTTGTTTGGCAAAGTTTTTTAAGTTGGATGCCCTTCCTGTTACAACCCTCTGGATTTTTCTGGGCTTGGGACGGCCTACAGTAAATCCTCAGCCGTATGGGAAGGAGTTAAAATGATTTTAGTTATTTTAAATTGGGAAATGTTGTTTGACTTACGAGCTCAGTCATGGAACAGAGTAGACTCATATCTCAAGGTACTACTGTATACAACATTAGAAGCCTACTCAATTTGTCACACATATGTAGTCTGTATTTAATTGTTGGAAAAGAGATGATGTCTCCCTCATGGACTCTAGACTTTAAAGTGTTGTCTAACCGATAAATCTGAGCTCACCTTATTGGGGTTGTTTTTCTCCACCTCACCGTCTCTGTCAGCATCCACATCCAGAGAGATCTCTGTGTGACGTATACACTTTATTCAAAATTATTCCAGATAGTGGTGCATATCACAAGACAGTAAAAGAGTATATGTGCACATAAATTACGTTGATATCAACAAAAGATCGCTCTGGCCAATGTATTGTCAGGTAAAAAGGTCATGTTGGGATTTAAATGCAGGATTAAACACACTTTTAATGCTATGGCGTTATTACAACAGCAAACGTACAAGATTGAGATGATTCTTTCATTACACATGTTTTTATTTAACTCACCAATAGCTGTCAGGTGTAGGACTGCTTTCCCCAAAATTTCTTTTTTCTCGTCATAGTACCAAACAGACAGCTTAAAAACAAGAGTACATGCCATTTATATACAACAGCTATGAACTATTATACATTCAATTTTATACATATACATGTACTGTATATATACACATACATATACACACATATTATATATACAGTATATATACAGTATATATATATAATGTATGTATATATATACAGTATATACAGTGTATATATATACTATACCATATATACTATATATACACTATACCGTATATACTATATATATATATACATATATACACACACATATATATATTTTAATTTACAGTATATATTTTGTTTTTTATATGATGTGAAATGTTCATCTATGTTCATGTTACATTTTACAGACCGTTGACATTCGCCTAAATCCTTTTGTCTAAATCCTTTCGAGCAATCGGCCCTAATCCATGGTCCTGAGGCCTAATCATCATCTTCATCTTCATCTTCCACATCATAGCCAGCACAGAAAATTGAATGTTTCACCTCTATCAGTTAGTCTATTAGTAAGTTTAGTAAATATGAATGTTAAACTGGCTGGAATTTATTCTCATAGGGTTTATTGATTGCTTACTGATTGATTTTTTTTTTATGATTAAAATGAACAAACAAATCCACCTCTGTGTTTTGTTTTGTTTTTTTTACAAAAATTGCACCATGCGCGCACACACACACACACACACACACACACACACACACACAACACATACACACACACACGCACGCATGCACACACACACAAAAACATAGAAGAGTCTCTAAACATGGAAGTTAAAAGGAAATGCTAGAAGGATAGTGAGATTTCATTGATATATGTCAGGTTCAACTCAAAAATCATAAAATTCCTTCCGAGATTGCTTCTGGCTCTTTTAACTTTGTTCAGTTTTTAGGATCATAAACGAACTGTTCTCTACATGAAAAGCAAATATTGTAGGAGTGTTCAGCATTCCTTTCACACCATTTTATAGAAATTACAAAACAATTTGAAGATATAAAATGTTTGTTTTCATTGTTTTCATGGTGAACATGAACATTCCTGACTCACACCAAAACATCACAAATTGCTTCGTGACATTTTTAAAGCTGCACATCCGCCCAACTTTACCTTGTTGTCATTCTCTTGCTCACTGGCGCGGGTCATGGTGAAGAGTAGTGTTGAATTTCCATTGAGAGGGATGGTAGAGGGGTGGGATGTCACTGTGGGTGGAGGGTTGATGCTGAATTTAACATCAGGGGAGCACTTGACAGAGAAGAATTTGGACTTGGAAGGGGCATTTCTGGGAAACAGCAAGATAGCACATGTTGGAACAAAAAAAAAAAAAAAAGTATCTAAACCATGTTAGCTGTGAAAACACATATTTGTTAGTGCCTGCAAATGCAGGTGCAGCTCCAATTTAATTGCTGCTGGTGAAGCAAAGAGATGGAATCAGTATACAATGACAGATACAAAGAGCAAAGAAAAAAGTGAGTGAATACAGAACGGTGGGTGGTAACATTGTCAAAACTTGCCCCTTTGTCGTGTTTACTCATTACTTGATGCATTTTATGGAATGAGCTGCAGGTGAGAACCTGCCTGCATTGTGCCTAAGGAACAACACATCTGATATTCTCACTCTAAATTACTACCTGAGTTCACATTCTCCATGTATCAGCAAGTTAGTGGCAGCACTTTCACAGGCATGTTAAAAAAATATACTCCATAAAGATTAGCTGAACTTACAGGCATGTTGTACATCCCCATTTACATTAAAACTTTGTACATAAGGATTTGTGACTGTTCCTCTTGTTCAAACAGGCTGTGAAAAAATTATCCTTATGCGACTTGCAAATAGCTGAATCCCTCCTCGAGGCATATGCATTCAGAGTTTTATCTTACAAAATTAGAGGCATGATGAACAAATGTCAATAGTATCATTAATACTGTTGACATTTCAATAGTATCCAAGATAGACTTGGATAGTAAACTCTGTTATTCACATGACAAGGTAAGGCCTGTTTTCACCACATGAGCTCCAGGGTATCCAAGCTGGCAAGACTCCAGGCTCCCACACTCTGCCCATTTTGTGATCAATCCTCTCTCTTTTGCTTTGTAGGATGGTATCAAGAAGGAAGTACAATACACTTTTCTTTGCAACAACAACAACAGTATTTCATGTTGGTCAGCAGCAACAGAGGACTGTTGTTTTCCACGCTCAAAACAAAAGATCACCCAAGCTGCCATCAGCAGGATGAGCTTGGAAATAAATCCAGTTACACAGCCTAAATAACTAACTAACTAACTAACTAACTAACTAACTAACTAACTAACTAACACTGCATTCTGCACTCAGTGGTACAAAAGAATACACACCTCGATGAAACAGATGATCGAAAGGTAGAACATCTGACACTTCATTATGTTATGATTTGTTGCAAGACTGCTAAATGCTGACTGCCTTAGTTTTATCTGGTTTTCCCAAATTACCTGGCGACTGGGTGAAACCGGACCGACTGGTTTGGTTCATATTTCAGTCAAACTGCATAGGATTCACTTTTGTTAACTCTCTGCTAAATGAACTGACAATCATCTGAGCGCAACATGTAGTCAAATTAATTACACATGCAGACTGCTCACCTGCATAAACGTTGTTGTGGCCAGAGCAGCAATAAGACATTTACATCTTTTAACACGGAGGAAATTTAATCCCAGAGAGGAAATTGCAAATATTCTCTGCTCAGAAATAAATGTATATGATAAATACTGAATGAATAAACACCAGGAGAAAATAGAAAGACAGACAATACAGACATATAGTACACTATCAGAACGTATACTACACTCATATCTTATTTTAAACATCTCCAAAGCTTCATAAACAATCAACCCCCGAATGTGCATATTCTAAATGTCAACATGTGGAACTTGACCCCTACCTGTTCAGGTTGACGCAGAGGTCGTTTCCCACCACGCAGACAAATTCTGTCTTCTTGCCAGAATCTATTCTGACGGTCCGCGGGACTTCCATGGTTTGGCGGGGTTGAGATGTTTGTTTGTCACCTGCTTTCAGCGGATCGCTTAGACCGACACCAATTGGTACGGACGCAAAAAGCAAATGTAACTGTGGTGACGGTTGCGAGGTTGTTGCTCGGTGATTGGTTCACCAGTTCTAACCCCGCCCCTTCTTTCCTCGACCGAACGCGCGCTCACCTCTGCTTACCTGTTGACTCCCCCCGTGTAGGTCTTTACATTCGGACTTGTGCTCAGTGAGTTAAAGAAACACTGGCTTCCACTGTGTGCTTTAATACTACTGTAGTACTACTACTACTACTAGTACTAACACGAATACTACTACTTCTAATAATAATGAATTTTATTTGTATCGCGCTTTATATTGAGGAAACAATCACAAGGTGCTACACAACAATAAAAACAAGATAAAAAATAAGATATATGGATAAAAACGTTAAATAAAGTTTTTTCTTTCTTTAAAAAAAAAAAAAAAAAAAAAAGCTTTTTAAGTCTTTTGTGAAAACATCCATAGTCTGCGGAGCTCTCGGCTGAGCAGGAAGAGCGTTCCACAAATTATATAAAGGTAGCCAATGCACATCCTCAAGGATGGGTCAAATTTAGAGTAGGAAAACTTTTCCCAACGCTAAACTAAAACTCCTTATTTTTCTTAAATAGCGTAAATTTCCGATATTGCCATCAGGGGGAATAAAAGTAGGATATGAAACGGTATTACTCCATCATAATTCATTTTACCTGCTCAGGTTTGCCTTCAGAGACGGACCAAGAACATGGAGGACACTTTGTGGATAATCCGTGTCCAGACGACATGTGCGCAGATACTCAGAGGTTCTCATCTCGTCGATTTGGGAATGTTCCTGAAACATGGTTGGTTTGTTCAGACTGATGACCTATAGTTCTACTCTGTTGAGCACATTGGTGAAATGTGAGTCCAGGTGGTAATTTGACACGACAGACCAAAGTCTGCCCTTGGGGCATGAATGTCCAGGTAATGACAGGAGTGGCAGGAAGGCTGAACAGTGAGGAGTGTCTTCTGATGTCCCGTACAGCACCACCCAGCATTTAAAAGCCCCTTCTAATCCTAGTGGAGATCATCACTTAGTGCAAAAAGTCAGCGAGTCACATACTGTATAAATGTCCTGCATTTAAAATGTTAGTCACCGTATTGCAGTTCAATCTTCATAAGTGTTCATTAATTATAACACATTCTGCAAGCTAAACACATGTATGCATGTCTTTTTTTTTTTTAAATCTCAACATTTGCAAAGGAAATCAATCAGTGAAATAGTTCTTAAGGTTTTACAGTTTTATTTTTTCAGTATATCATAGTTAAACCTAGCGTAAAATAACAAGACTAAAATAGTCCACAAGTTCTCTGCTTTGAATTTGCACATGCACACATTTTACCGCAGCTGTGCAAAATGTCAGTAAAATATAGAACAGCAAACTTTATGAGTCCTCTGCGCATATTTTTGTGTCCCAACATTACAAACTACCGCCCTTACAATTATTCGCTCAAGATAGTGGATTTCAAGAAATCATTTTGAAGATATAATAAATCACTTTGCAATACTAAAATATGAAACCTGTGGCTATAAAGGGAATAAAATGAGAACTACCAACCATACCCACACAGAAGTGAAGTACGAGTTCATACAAGACAGTTCTGAAAACTTTTGGCGAGGTTTAACGGAGGCTGCTGCAAAATCATACTGATCTATAAGCCAATCAGAGCCGCGCAGCTGTTTGACAAGCAGCCCCACCGACCAATAGAACGAGTGGAAGTATGCTGGAGAGGGGCGGGATGAAGGATATCGTATGTCATCAACTCAAGGCGCTTTGTTGTTCTTTCGAGCTAGCAAGATACCGAAAATTAGAGTCGGTGTAAAGATTAACGGGTCGGCTCCAAAAAGGATTACATTTCTTTGAGTTATATAGGATATTTTTTAGTTTAACAGATGTCTTGGTGTACTCGCAACACCAAATCACCTCAACGTTAGCAACTCCTGGAGGCTGTCCAGATTGGAGCAGAAAGAATTCCAGGCACTGGGAAGAAGGGAAGAAAAGCTGGGATGCCGAACGCAAGTTGGACAAAAGCTGTCTGGACTTGTGGCGGTGTAGGTCACAAGTATGTTCTCGATAGACTCATGTAGGAGTAGAGGACTTTAATGGTGTATTTGTAACTGTTAGCGTGTGCTGTTTAGTCAGTTAGCCACGTAGCAACGTAGCCCTCAGTGGGGAGACTTTTAAAATGGCGGAAGGCTGGTCCGTTCCTTCGCCGCTTGTCTTCATGCTGTTGAGTTGGAGCGCCTGGGCTGTTGGATCTTGTCCTGCTCCGTGTTCTTGTTCTAAAGGAGAAGATCAAGTCCACATTCTGGACTGCAACAGGAAGAGGCTGACGACGGCCCCGCTGAACCCTCCGGACGGGATAACAGAAGTGTAAGGACACAACTGATGCTGAAGTTTCTTCCTGGTGACGAACGTGACTCTCATTAATACCCCGTGACCCCCCAGAGGTGCACTTAAGCCCCATCATGACCTCTAGATGAGATGGGTTTTGAGTTGGGGTCGGTATCTGGGTGTTACTTAATACTTTTTAATAGTAATTATGTTATCAGTAATGCAAAAGTTTTCCGGACTGATTGTTTTTCCACTCAGAATCATTTTTGTTTGTCACTGAGCTGAAAAATGACATAAAGCAGGATGAGCACTGACTTTTAGTTTATTATCTACACACCGTGCTAAAATCAGTGCTGTCTTACTCTCTGCATTAAAACCAGCCTCCACTAATGTTAGAATGTTAAACTGTCACTTAGACTGTTCAGTGAGGGTTTAAGAGCAGAGGCACTTCTGAACCTGTTGGTATTCACGTCCCACAAAGCGGTGGCGTATTGTTATTGTCAGTGTCCGTCTGTCCGTCCACCAAATATCTTCACAACCGTCGCAGATAGAAGAAACAAAAAGCACATTACTCGGGCGGCAAAGGGGATGAAAATGAGATGATGACCTTGACCTTGAGAAAAGTAGGCCAAGGTCAGATTTTAAGCGCTTGTACGCTCAGGAACTGGACAGGATAGACAGACGAGGGAGAAGGCCGGTGTGTGTAAGACCATAGGTCCAGCTTTGATCTATGAAAGTAGGTCAGGGTAAAATTTTGAAATCAGGGGTGTCGCGGGATGTTGTCGTCTCTGACTGCCTTGTTTGTTTTGGATCTGTCCAGTGTTGACTCTGTGTTTTATTAATGTAGATCAGTTTAATAGGAGCTCCTTCAGTTTGAACTATATTGCAATCTCCAAAATCAATTTGAGATAATGCTGCTTCTCCAAAACCTTTATTAATATTGTTGTTATTATTATTATTATTATTATTATTATTATTATTATAAAACAATATTTGTGACTTAAGTGGAAGCTGAAATGAAATATCAAGCTGCTATGACCTGGAGTAGATTGATCAGAATTTCTGGTTTGTTTAGTAAAGAGAAGCATGAGTCAGAGCTGTTAAATGGACTTTAATGTTCAAGTCATCTTACAGAACTTCTCAGCAGTGTTTTAAATATGGCTCTGATGTGATGTCAAATTTTATTTCAGCACAATGAATCACAACGAGCTGACAGTTCTTCCCTTTCTTGGAGATGCTTCCTCAAACATCACCTCACTGTCGGTGTAAGTATAAATGTCCATTCAGATTTTCTTGTCCCTCGAATCGTGATTGAAAGACGTATTGCTTAATGCATTTTCTGTCTTCAAAACTGAACTGCATCTAGTTAAGATAACATAAGATGTACTTTATTTATCCCAAACTGGGAAATTGAAGTGTTGCAGCAGCATTCAGACACACAGAACAAACAGAAAGAGGGAAAATATACACTGAAGAAAAATTAAAACTTAAAGGGAAAAGGAATAATAATATTAAAATAATAATAATAATAGTTTAACGATCGTGTGTGTGTGTGTGTGTGTGTGTGTGTGTGTGTGTGTGTGTGTGTGTGTGTGTGTGTGTGTGTGTTTCCAATACCTACATGTGATTCTGTGACTAGGTATTGTTGTTTTGTAGTGAGGAAGGAGTAACTGTTTCTTCACAGTGGCATGAGTGTACCGTAGGCAGAGCCCGTCTTCAGTCTCATTATTATTTTGATATTTAAAATAACTAGTTGATTATCTTCTTTTGATTCAGATTCCACAATCGTATCTCAAAACTGTCGATGCATCAGCTGCAGCCGTACATTTCCTTGGAGACTCTGGACCTGACATCAAACTCTATCACTGAGCTCAAAGTTGGATCTTTCCCCTCCATGCAACTGAAGTACCTGTAAGGAAACATTGACTATTTAAACTGACTTCTTTGTCACTCTTTTCCTTTCATTAAGAAAAGTATGAGTAAATTATGCTCAAGAATTGCCTGATAATACAGACTGAACGAAAATAACGTCAAACGACAAAATGCTGAGGCAGCAATAGCTTCACTGTACTGCAAAATTATTTCATCATCAATAGAAAATGTGTAAGAATGGTTTGCCTGCAGTTGTCAAGTGATTTTTTATGATTAGTATATTTATAGAGTAACTAATGGACATGTACGGTATATTACACGGTTACAACTGTAATTTAAAAGCAAATCTGTGCAATGCAAAACATTATCTTTCAAATTTCATTGTCAACTCAGAACCCTGCATTGTAAATATTGCTGTAGAAACCATTATTGTGGGCCTCCTCCTGGGGATATTTTCCCCCTTGATATGTGAACACAGAGCAGACATTCTTCTCCTGTCTTCAGGTCTAACGTGTCAGCGCTTTTGTCCCATAGGAATTTGAGTAATAACAAGATCAGCATCCTCGAGCCCGGTTGCTTTGAAAATATCTCCAGTTCGCTGCTGGTGCTGAAGCTGAACAGGAACAGATTAGCTGTGCTTCCGTCCAAAGTCTTCAAGCTTCCACAGCTTCATATCCTGTAAGTGAAGTTGATGTTTAAGTGAAATGATCACTTTTTTTTTTTTTTTTTATCATAAGTTGACAATTTTTTTTAATTTTCACTATGCTGTTGTGACTCTGACTTAAATGAGAGGAATAATTAATGTAATGCAACTGTAAAGCCATTTAGAGATGTTCCTTTCTTTGTGTCTTTTGTATGAATAAAAATAACAAGCTGTTAATCTTGTTACAGTGAAATGAAACGTAACAGGATCAAGGTAGTGGACAGCCTCACTTTCAAAGGGATGGAGTCACTGAAGTCACTGAAGATGCAGAGGAATGGCATCACAAAGCTCATGGATGGAGCCTTTTTCGGGCTTAACAACATTGAAGAACTGTGAGGCCACTTTTCCACTATTTTTCTCTAAATACTTTCCAAAGAATATTTATGAAAAGTATATATACACTTTCCAAACTTTACGTAGTGCTATCAAATGTCGAGATAATTGTTGATACAAAAAGAGGCAGGATAATAACGAAAGCATGTTTTTTTTGAATTTTTACATGGTGGTCATTTTAGCCAAATGTAACTAAACGGATCTGTCATGATTCGAATGATGTAGCAACATTTTTAGCTAATTCCATTCTGTTTTTCTGGTGGATGTTCCAGAGAGCTGGAGCACAATAACCTAACTGAAGTGAACAAAGGGTGGCTGTATGGCCTGCGCATGCTTCGTGTCTTGCGGGTCAGCCACAATGCTGTCGGCATCATCCGACCAGATGCCTGGGAGTTTTGCCAAAAGCTGGAGGAGCTGTGAGTGTTCTTGCTTTGTAGCTCCGATTGTCCACATTATTCCTTTAGTTTGAGGTTCTGAAATGCTTTCAGCATGATCACAAGAGTAACTTTTCTCTTGCTGTGATACTGTCACATTTCCGGGTCGGATGCAGTGCTGCCTTGCCCCTGGTGGACGTACTGCGTGCCACACTATTTTTTAAAATTGTTTCATTTTGAGCTATCATTCTTGAGTGTTGAGTTTTATTAAAATAAATGAAAGACATGTATTTGAACTAATCTATGTTTTATTCATGGTTACTTTGTGCAGAGACCTGTCCTTCAATCATCTGACTAGACTTGAGGGAACAGCTTTTGTGGGATTAGGTCTCCTGGAGAGCCTGAACCTGGGAGAAAACGCAATTAGTCATTTGGGAGAGGGAGTGTTTAACGGCCTGGCGAGCCTCCGCACTCTGTAAGTTCTGCATCTCAAAGAATCTTTTTAAAATTTTGCACCTGGATCGTCTAATGAAGCTTAGTATGTAACACATAACCAGGTCTTGACTTGTGTTTGGCTCTGTGCCTTCGAATGATGGCTGTTGACTACAGTAGGTCTTTTTTGTTCATTCGTCATGTGTACTTGCTGCGTTTGGATAAATACCCCTGTAAACCTTAGTGGTTTAGAGAAATAGCAGTAGAATTTGTCAGCATCCTTTCATGAAAACTTTTTTTTCACATTTTATTTGTGTTTTTCTGTGTTTGGAATAACCTACCTTTTGTTCCTTATTGTAATGAGTTAAGTTGTAAACTTTTTGTATACACATTCTTACATGTATTAAAATGAGTCATTGCTGTCTGTATGCTGTATAGAGGAGTGATGTAATATTTAACAGAGGTGAGAGTACACTCCACTGCTCCAGAACAGAGCTAGACGCTGAGTTGAAGGGTTATTGAATCTCGGTCAGTGTGTGTAGAACACAGCGCCTCTTGCTCAGGGATCTGAGTTTGTTTCCTTTTCAATATTTCATCAAGCAGCAGGTATGAAATAAAATAGACAGTAATATGGTCAATATTGCAGTGTTTCCTTAGCATTGCTAGAAGGAACACAAGAAGTATAACATTGGCAGGAAGAGAAACTGGGATGCACATAGCCGGCCTCTCTGGGGTCCGAGTGGCGCCATGGACTGTCCCATTATTAAACATTATTAAACGACTATGTAGTCAGGACTAATTCCAGTGCCTTAAGGACCATTTATATTCCCTCTATGCAGGGAAATGGAAACATCCATCCACAGTCAACACCTACGTACTTCCATACGTTCTTTATGTAGACAGTAATGTAACCACAGGAGGGCAGTGAATCGTCAAAAGCGTTGACAACAACAAATATGGTGACAATCAGGGGAGGTTATGATAACATACCTCAAGCAAAAACTGGCAAAAGTTGCAGAGAGTATTTGCTTGGTTGTGGTCTGTTAGACCACAAATAAATAGTTACACCAAGACGGGGGCCGACTTTTTTCAGTTTCTAATTCTTCGTTGGGTCTGTATACATTTCTCATATCTTCCTTGAATCGTAGCTGCGCTGCCCTCAACCATGTCCGGTGATATTTCTCTGTTTTGTCTTTCTTGTCAGCGTCTTATGGTGCTTGATACTGTTCCCAGATTCATGTTTAATGTTTGCAGATTAAATGCAGAAAGTCTTGTCTGTACCCATGTCCATTTTCACTGTGGAGCATAAATGGGCCTTTACTCACCAAGGATGCAGATAGGTTAAATAATCAGCTGAAGACTATAGTCATGGCCCCAAGCAAGACCATACAAATCGTGATTTTCCCTTTTACTTGTGCAAAGTTGGTTGGAACCAGAAATCATTTCACAGTTTCTATTTCCATGTTCCAGACACGGGGTTACCAGAATACTGATAACTAGAATTCTAGAATACTTCAATATATTTTGCATGTTATAATATGCAAAATATATTGAAGTATTCTAGTTTTTTGTACCATACTCAGAAAAAGTAGTTTTGTCACCACAGTAACATTAGCCAATATCTGTATTTATGATGGAGAATTATTCATAGTAGTTAACTGACTGATGTTCATCAGGGTATTTTCAAATGCTGTTCAGAATAACTTTCAAATGACCAAAGCTCAATTCTGAAAGTAGATTTCTTGTACAGCAATCCCTCATTACTCGCGGTAAATACGTTCCAGGACCACCTGCAAAAAACAAAATTCCACGATATATTGTAGCGGCGAACTATTTATTATTTACGGTATTTTAAAGGTTTATCAACCCTCCCCATACTGATATTAAAGCCCCTTATATCTGTATTACTTTTTCCCACACTTGTATAGATTGCGTAAAGCGCTTTTTTAAGTGTTCCTTTAATACACGGAAGTGCGCTGCGTTCCGTGAGTCTCGGAACGCAGCGCACTTCCGCATGCTGTCAGCCAATAGCATGATCTTATCAGTGTCACGTGACTGCCACTCAGTACTCATCAATTCAAACTGTTATATAAACATCGTGTCTGGTCAAAATATAGAGATGAGGGTCTTTAACTCAAACTGCTGTTCTGTTTTGTAGTGTTAACATGTGCTCAATGTTTCCATACCATCGTTGGTATTTTGTTAATGACTGTTGTTGGCATTTGTCCATTACCATTGCTGGTATGAAATGTATTGTTGAGTTATGATCTTTGCTTATTTATTTGCTTATTTAATTATTTTGTTTTTTCCTTTGCCTTGCCTGAAATAAATGAATAAATGAAAATGAAATGAACTGCTTACTAAAAATCCGCGATGAGGTGAAGCCGGGCATCTTGAGGCGCCAATAAGCAAAGGGATTGCTGTAATCAATAATTCAAATGTCTGATAGTCAGGCCTAAATTCACATGGTTTGTTCTACTTCCTGCTTTCTAAGCACCGCCCTTTCAGAGCATAGACTCCAATAACTGAATTGGTGAACAGATTTAGGTAATGCTGTCCTTGACTGACTCACCTACATTAGACAGGGATTAATCTGAGCCATTTGTCTTTGTTTTGCAGAGACATTCGCAATAATGAAATATCCTGGGCCATTGAAGACTCCATCGGCGTGTTTGATGGAATGAAAAGACTGACCACACTGTGAGGACGCTCATGGATAGATGTTGATGTAATTGTTGATGCATCCCGCAATTAGAAAAAAAATGTATCAGTGTTCAAGAAAGCGGGATGCATTTTGCTTTCTGGGTTTTAAAATAGAGGATCTACTCTTTTACTACTATTTTAGAGGAACTTCTTTTTTTATGACTCATGAATGGTCATAGACTTACCTGCCAAGCCGTTCTTCAGTTATTCTATGTGGCTAATATTGTTTTCAATGTGCAGTAAAAATTACCCAGTAGCAACCGTTCAGGAAAGACCACTAAAGATCTTTTAATTTTTCCAGAATCTTACAAAGGAACAAAATTAAATCAATCACTAAGAAGGCGTTTGATGGCCTGGAGGAGCTAGAGCACCTGTGAGTATCACCACAACGCATCATGTTTCTGCTCACTATCCTGTCGTGTCTTTGGACAACATGTTATTGTGGAATGCTTGAAGATGATAGGGTTTTATTGCTACTCTGCTTTTGCGTTGTGCTCATGGAATGGAATGAGATTTGGATTAAATGGCATCAAAGGTGACTAATACGTATTTCTATCACCTCTTTAGGGACCTCAGCAAAAACGGCATCATGTCTATACACCCTGAGGCATTGTCCCATATGAAGCTCAAAGTATTGTGAGTAAATGTATTGTATGTGTGTTTGGAAGCTGACTTTTCCCCATGTTAATGTTGTTTCAATAATTTTATCATTATTATTACGCAATAAAGCAGCGCTCCCCAACCTTTTTTGCGCCACAGACCAGTTTGATCTTAGACAATATTTTCACAGACCGGCCTTCATTTGCTCAAAAATCGTTAATGACACCAGAACGGCTGTAGTCTAATAACAAGGCAGTCGCAGAATGAAAATCCATTTCAATAAGAAATAATGATATTAAAAAAACTCGACTCAAATGACAACGGTGATGAGATTTATTTTGAAAAATAGCAACTCCTCCTCACTTCACCCTGACTAATCTTCCTGGTCCACAGCAGCCACCTCTTCTAGTCTTGGTTCTGTAATAATAATACTAATTATTAGTGGAGCCCTGAGCTTGTTTCTCTGCAACAAGCCGGTCCCATCTCGGGGTAACGGGAGACAATGACACCTGAGGTGTGCTCCAGTCGTCCGGTCTACTCCGTAGTTTGGTTTTGTTAGCAGCCACTGCAGAAAATCCCGCTTCACAGAAATGGGTTGGAAAGGGTTTCACTGCTTTATGGGCGATCTCAGGACATTCTGCTTGATTTTAATCCAGAACACCGGCGCAGTTGTTGGTGCTTAATTGAGGGTTAACGACTGGTAACCTGTCACATGACCGAGAGGCACAGATGCATACATTTGTCTGGGCATCATTCCGTATGGGAGTCACTTTTCAAAATAAAACATCTTTAGACTGATGATAAATAAGAAAAAAAAATCAAACGTTCTATGCTTCCCGGTATGTTAACAGCCCGCGGTTGCCCAGTACCGGACGTAATGTATTCCAGTCAAAGTGTGTTTTGCAAACTGGTACCAGGCGACCCGGTCACATACCGTCATGACCCCGTACGTAAAGGTCGCGGGCCGGTGGTTGGGGCCCACTGCAACAAAGTGTAATTATGATGGTTTGGCAACCGTGCAATTAAATGGCATATTTAATGGCATATTAGCCTTTAGAGTGTAGCGACTTATACTTCAGCAGCATCATCAGCCTCTTCATCAGAGCAGCTGTCCCTTGTTTGTGAGGGAAGATGGTGGAAATGTTCAGCTTCTTGCCATCTAAAAATGTAATCTCCCCAGTGTCTTTCTGAGCAGTGCTAATGAAATGCCTCAGCAGCTGTCTAACTTGGAATACGACAGTAGTCAAGTCCTGTTAATAATAGTATGTTACTTTAATGGAATATTGCGCTGCTGGATTGAGGAGTGGAGAAAGTGGCTTTGCTTGATAACTAAGCTGCAAGAACATAACAGCAACACCCTTGTAATTAGAATTTATTTAAGGATTAAGTATATTCTAATACTCTTAGCAGTGAATCAGCTTCTGTGTTTGATCAAGCAAGTCATCACTCATCATTGGAGCACCACCAGAGCTCTATAAAAACACACACCTCACACTTGATGCTGCTTATGCTGAACTTACCATCATGTTGTCGGAGCAGATAGCAATCCCTATTAAATTATACACGTAAGAACGTAAATTATAGCTTTTCTGAAATGGAAGTATCTTCAATTAATCACTCACGCATCGCTATCGTTCCACATTCACATTCATTTGCGTGTCGTCCTTTTATTTCTGCAGCAGTGAAATGATTTTACGTGTGGCTCATGTGACGCTTCCTCCCTGCTCTCAGCATCCTGAACACGAGCAGCCTGCTGTGTGACTGCCACATGCAGTGGTTAGGGCCCTGGCTAACCGACACCCAATTTCAGCAGTCTGTGTCCGCCATCTGTGCTCATCCCACCAGTCTCTTTGGTCACAGCGTTCTGTCCATCAGTCCAGAAGAATTTGTTTGTGGTCAGTCTCTTTGTCTTATTCACAATCCCGTCCAACATAGAAGATGTTTGTCTGCATGATGGACGATATGGCATTTGTTCATTTGGGTTTGTTTTGGTTGCTTTAAAATGGTTCAGATGTTTGCCATTAGTTTTACACAGCAGTGCTTTAGGACCGCGTTGCTTTCCCTGTATTGACAGAGTTCATGTTAAATTTCTGGAGCCTGTTTGGTCCCTACCTCTCTCCAGATGATTTCCCCAAACCTCACATCACGACACACCCCGAGACGTCTGTGGCGCTACGAGGGAACAATGTGAGTCTGAGCTGTGTGGCGTCCAGCAGCAGCGACTCGCCGATGACCACAGCATGGCGTAAAGATGGGGAGGTGCTGTATGATTCAGAGGTGCAGAACTACGCCCAATACCAAGAGGGAGAACTCATCTACACCACCGTTCTTCACCTCCTCAACGTCAACTTCACCGATGAAGGGCGTTACCAGTGTGTGGTCTCCAATCACTTCGGCTCCAACTACTCCAACAGAGCCAAACTGACCGTCAATGGTGAGGATGTAAATCTTTGACACAGGATGATTGTGAGAGTGTGCACAATACCATAATTCTAACAAAAATATGGAACCCTTAGATTTATTTGATCCCTGCCTGCTCCTCTGCCCCACCCTTGACTTTATGTTCCCTGTCATTCAGAGATGCCGTCGTTTCTTAAGACTCCCATGGATCTGACAATCCGCGCCGGGACCATGGCCAGGCTGGAGTGCGCTGCTGAAGGCCATCCGTCTCCCCAAATCGCTTGGCAGAAGGACGGAGGCACTGACTTCCCTGCTGCCAGAGAGCGCAGGATGCATGTCATGCCAGATGATGACATCTTTTTTATTGCTAATGTGAAGACAGAAGACATGGGAGTGTACAGCTGCACAGCTCAAAACGCTGCTGGTAGCCTGTCTGCAAATGCCACCCTCACAGTTTTGGGTGAGTCGCCCACCTGATTAAAATTACTTTTGCTTTAATGCTGGCTCTTTTCAGCTGAGTCACACAGCTCAATGTGGTTTTCATTAAGATGTTTCTTCCTTACTTTTAAAATATGACAATAAATATATAAATATAAAGTATATATAAATATATACATAAATATATATATTTATATGTATATTTTATATAATATATAATATATATAAAGAAGCCAATTTATTCAATCTTTTGAATCTTAATTGGATGGAAGAGTTAGTTTAGGCTGTGAGTTGGTATATAGTCAATAATAGGGTCCGAATCTGCAATCAAGCTTAAACATAAGCATTAATTAGAAGAGCTGTTGTAAAACAAAAATAACAAGTTCAACCTCATAACCAGTGATCTGAACAACATGACATCACAGGGACATTTTTCTCAAATCAAACATCAATAACGCCCCTCTCTTCCAGAAACTCCATCCTTCATGCGGCCCTTAGAAGACCGGACAGTGGCCCGCGGTGAAACTGCCGTCCTTCAGTGTATAGCTGGAGGCAGTCCAGCTCCACGCCTCAACTGGACAAAAGATGATGGGCCTCTGGTTCTCACCGAGCGCCACTTCTTTGCTGCAGCCAATCAACTGCTCATCATAGTTGATGCCGGTCCTGTGGATGCTGGGAAATACACCTGCATCATGTCTAACACTCTGGGAACAGAGCGTGGCCACATCTACGTGAGTGTCTCGCCATCACCAAGCTGCGACACCGGCTCCGGATACATCCAGGATGGCTGGACCACTGTAGGCATCGTGGTAATTGTGGTGGTGTGTTGTGTGGTCGGAACATCGCTGGTCTGGGTCATTGTCATCTACCACATGCGAAGAAAAAGTGAGGACTACAGCATCACCAACACAGGTCAGCAGTTCAGAAACAACTGTGATATAAAAAATAAAAGTGTTTTGCTCTGATCTCCAATCTATAAGGCTGCTGTTTGGAAAACCAGGAAATGTATCTGTCAGGAAAGGACAAGATTGTTTCCTGGAACTGCCGTGTAACAGCCTGTGTCTGTTGTTCCAGATGAGATGAATCTTCCGACAGACATCCCCAGTTACCTCTCCTCTCAGGGTACTTTGTCAGAGCCACAAGAAGGCTACAGTAACTCTGAGGCTGGCAGCCATCAGCAGCTCATGCCTCCTCTCTCCAGTGGATATGTCCACAAGGTCACAGATGGTAAGTTGTCTTTCTTTTAGATTTGATGATTCTTTAGCTCAAATTGTTTGCCTAGCATTACGGTCGTTGTTATTTTAACTTGATACCTCCTCACCATTAGGAATAATTTTTATGGTATCTTTTTTTGAGTTTTGGTTCATGTCCAAGTTCACTTTGTGGTTTTAGAGATGCAAAGAGTTTGCTCGTCTAAAATCACACATGCAGCAGTTTTTTGTGTGAACTCCACAGGAGAGGAAACGTCTGTCACCATGAATTTGTTTTATTACTGATAATGATGTCCAGTCCTCTTAGAGATAAACTTTGTGAATATCCATCGTCCTCTGTATGCTGAACAGCTGCTACTGAATCAAAGTTTTTTTTTCTGCCTTTTAAGTTGTCATGTCAACCATTAAGGTCGTAATATCCATTTTTCTCTCATGGTCCAGAAAACAAATGAACTGTCTGGCTTTTTCAGTTTTCAGTCTTGCCAAAACATTTTTTTATTCAATTTGTAATTGCCAAAAAGTGCTGCAGTGCAGCAGTTAGTAATAAATAGTGTGCATCATCTTGTCTTAGGTATCTTTGAAGGACACAAGGATTTTGAGATGAAGATGAATATTTTATCTGTACCAATAATGTCTTCATAATCCTACAAGAGTGGAGCACAGTTTGGGGGAAGTCAGCCAAATTAACAGTGACAGAATGAAATCTTAGATTGATTTGCACGTTAGCCTGGCCTGGATCCTGGTTCCTTTTGGACCTTCCTGCTGGGATGTATGGGTTCGTACACTATGTTGTGTCAGTAATCTCTGCTGGGATGTAGTTAAACATTCTGCAGATTTGTCTGGTACGTCAGTGTCTTTAAGACATTACACCGCTTTGGTTCTAAACCTTAATTAGATGTAAATCTACATCCTGTTGGGGAGCACCAGGCTCTTGTCCACACACATGTTGTGAACTTAGAAGCTCGTTGTACCAGCTTAGTAGCAGAAGGCTCAAATTGGCCCAATGAGTTTTACTGAGCTGGCCACCAAGTATCTGTTCAAAATCATTTTAAATACAAACAAGAAAAAAAGGATTTTTTCCTGCCATAGTAATCCAGATCAAAGCCTCTCGGAACGCTTGATATGTCAATTTTACATATACGTGTATCATCGCTTTTTATATGCATGTGAAATGTAGTGTGTGAGTTACCGTAATATCAAATTACATGTGAGGTACTTTGTTATTATAATAATATATTACTGAAGCTGGGCTTTGTGTTATTAATGATTCATTCCCTCGTGTAAATAGTCTTTAGTACTAGTTAAAATTAAGGAAAACATTCAAAACTCATTACCCTGACACGGATTGAATACTGTAGTCTGAAAAATAATGAATATTTGATGCAACATATATGCCGTATTTTTTTACCATTAATAAAGGATGCCTTTTTTTATACATCAGTATTTAACAAGAAAAGAAAAAATGTAACTATGAATAAAATCTACATGTGGTTTGAAGGTGTGTCATAGTAGACAAACATAAAAACCACAGCGGACTACAGGCTGGTTTTAATTTCACAGTCCAAGTGAAGTAACAGTGAGACACCCACTTCCTGTTGATTGAAAATGTAAGACTGACTGTCATTGGTCTTTTACAAGAAAAAGGCAGTGCTCTAGTAAATTAACCAAATGGAAATTTATTTAATGAAAATACAAAAATCTTAAAAGAAAATCTCAAAACAGGCTGGAGCAGTATAGACTGACCAGGTGGAGACACCAGCAGCCTCCTGACGCTGGTAGCTGCTCCTCATGGGGTTACTCAGGTGCTGGTCAGGGGCTTCCTGTTACTCTGACAGCAGTCTGCAGTCAGGACCTGTGACAAAAAGAATCTAAAAACAGGACAAAAACTGCTCCGGCAGTCAGAATATTTTGCCAAAGAAAAGTTGTGTCTTTCATTTGAAAGAATTGAATATTTCTTAAGTAACTGAGTCACCTGCTTCAACGAATGCCTCTTTTACAATGTCTCTGAGTTGGAAGAACGTCTTGTTCTTAATCACGAGATGATCACCCGAAGCGATGCTCCTTTGGCCTTTGAAGTTGACTGTGAGAAAAGTGAGTGCTGTCTGGACAGCTGGACTTTTATTTCCTTGGCCTTTCTCTTTCTCAGTGCACTTTTTTTCAGCAGAAAGTTGTTATCATAATTTCTGTGAACAGTCCGAAAATGCCATTTCCTTTCTTTGGTATTGAGAAAGTAGACTGGCAGATGAGGCAAATGCACTTTGAAAATGTCATAGTGTAAAAAAAAAAAAAAAAAAAGTCCTCTCCCAGTTCCGTAGGAAAGAGGTACATTTTTGTTTTCTTACTTTGTCCAACTCCCTCACTCATTCTTATTTTTTTTCTCAAGATAAAGAAACCTAGGGCGAGCTAGCTTCTTAGTGTTGCTAAGTGTTTGTGACCTCAGTTCAAGAAAACGTGAGCTGTCACCTGCCTGGCTGACTCGAATGCAATCAAGTGTCGACGTGATGGATGTATCCGAACTACCGTTGATTTAAGTTAACCCATTTGGTTCTTCGATCTGCTTTGGTTTCTTGGATCAGAACCCTTCTTAAATGTGAGACGAACTAATTATCATGTTTGTCCCAGGTGTGTGTTATGAAGACACCAACAGTGAGGCAGAGACTGAGAGGAACGGGATGCTGCACTGTCGGGTTGGCTCTCTGTTCACCGGCCACGGCAGCTTCCACCCTGGAGAGCCCTGTGAGGGCCTGGCTGCACACGCTACAGGTTGGTAGTATTTGACAGCTCCTACACTAGTAAATATGGAGATGACATGTTTTTGGAGGAGGGAGGAAGCTGGAGAACCCATGCAGACATGGGGAGAACATGCAAACTCCACACAGAGCAGGACCCGAATCCGGAACCGCCTTGCTGTGCAGCGACAGCGCTACCCCCTGCACCACCATGCCGCATAAAACATCAATAATGTACACATTATTTAACATCTTTCATGTAGAAACAGTAGCTTGAGGTGCTTTAAATATAGTCTAAGATGAGAGGATTAAAGTAAACATATTTAATTAATAATTAAATAATTTGATTTTATATAATTTTATATCTAGATATCATAATATGATATCACAATTTTATATAATGATAATATTATAAAATATTATTTCAAATTATTATTATCTATAATATATATACTATATAGATATTATTATTAGTATTATTATCATTATTTTAAATATTTTATTTGTGATAATATCATAATTTTATATCTAGATATCAAGCAGTGTTTTGGTATCCAGGAGAGGAACGCAGAAGGACAGATGGTGGTTGACTTTGCAAAAAGGATGGAAATGGCTATAGTGAATACTTTCTTCCAGAAGAGGCAGGAACATTGGGTGACCTATAAGAGTGGTGGTAGGAGCACACAGGCAGACTACATCTTGTGTAGACGATGTAACCTGAAGGAGATCAGTGACTGTAAAGTAGTGGTAGGTGAGAGTGTAGCCAAACAGCATAGGATGGTGGTGTGTAGGATGACTCTGGTGGTGAGGAAGATGAAGAGGACAAAGGCAGAACAGAAGACGAAATGGTGGAAGATAAAAAAGGAAGGGTATTGCATGACCTTTAGGAGGGAGTTAAGACAGGCTCTGGGTGGTCAGGAGGTGCTTCCAGATGACTGGACAACTACAGCTAATGTGATCAGGGAGACAGGTAGGAGAGTATTTGGTGTGTCATCTGGAAGGAAAGTAGATAAGGAGACTTAGTGATGGAATGAGGAGGTACAGGAGTGTATACAAAGAAAGAGGTTAGCTAAGAAGAAGTGGGACACTGAGAGGACTGAGGAGAGTAGACAGGAGTACAGGGAGATGCAGCGTAAGGTGAAGGTAGAGGTAGCAAAGGCCAAACAAGAAGCTTATGATGACTTGTATGCTAGGTTGGACAGTAAGGAGGGAGAGACTGATCTATACAGGCTGGCAAGACAGAGAGATAGAGATGGGAAGGACGTGCAGCAGGTTAGGGTGATTAAGGATAGGGATGGAAGTCTATTGACAGGTGCCAGCAGTGTGATGGGAAGATGGAAAGAGTACTTTGAAGAGTTGATGAAAGTGGAAAATGAGAGAGAACAAAGACTAGAAGAGGTGACTGTTGTGGACCAGGATGTAGCAAAGATTAGCCAGGATGAAGTGAGGAGGGCACTGAAGAGGATGAAGAGTGGAAAGGCAGTCGGTCCTGATGATATACCTGTAGAGGTTTGGAAGTGTCTAGGAGAGGTGGCAGTAGAGTTTCTGACTGGGTTGTTCAACAGGATCTTAGATAGTGAGAAGATGCCTGAGGAGTGGAGGAGAAGTGTGCTGGTGCCCATTTTTAAGAACAAGGGAGATGTGCAGAGTTGTGGCAACTACAGAGGAATAAAGCTGATGAGCCATACAATGAAGTTATGGGAAAGAGTAGTGGAAGCTAGACTAAGGGCAGAAGTGAGCATTTGTGAGCAGCAGTATGGTTTCATGCCAAAAAAGAGTACTACAGATGCAGTATTTGCTTTGAGGATGTTGATAGAGAAGTACAGAGAAGGCCAGACGGAGCTGCATTGTGTTTTTGTAGATCTGGAGAAAGCTTATGACAGGGTGCCCAGAGAGGAACTGTGGTATTGTATGAGGAAGTCTGGAGTGGTAGAGAAGTATGTTAGAGCGGTGCAGGACATGTATGAGGACTGTAAGACAGTGGTGAGGTGTGCTGTAGGTGTGACAGAGGAGTTCAAGGTGGAGGTGGGACTGCATCAGGGATCAGCTCTGAGCCCCTTCTTGTTCGCTATGGTGATGGACAGGCTGACAGACGAGGTTAGACAGGAATCTCCATGGACTATGATGTTTGCAGATGACATTGTGATCTGCAGTGAGAGTAGGGAACAGGTGGAGGAGAAGCTAGAGAGGTGGAGGTTTGTCCTGGAAAGGAGAGGGATGAAGGTTAGCCGCAGTAAGACAGAGTACATGTGTGTGAATGAGAGGGACCCAAGTGGAAGAGTGAGGTTACAGGGAGAAGAGATCAAGAAGGTGGAGGATTTTAAGTACTTGGGGTCAACAGTCCAGAGCAATGGAGAGTGTGGAAAAGAGGTGAAGAAGCGTGTCCAGGCAGGATGGAATGGGTGGAGAAAAGTGTCAGGTGTGATGTGTGATAGAAGAGTTTCAGCTAAAATGAAAGGAAAGGTGTACAAAACTGTGGTGAGACCAGCGATGTTGTTTGGTCTAGAGACAGTGTCACTGAGGAAAAGACAGGAGACAGAGCTGGAGGTAGCAGAGATGAAGATGCTGAGGTTCTCTCTGGGAGTGACCAGGAAGGATAGGATCAGGAATGAGTACATCAGAGGGACAGCACATGTTAGAGGTTTTGGAGATAAAGTCAGAGAGGCCAGACTGAGATGGTTTGGACATGTCCAGAGGAGAGATAGTGAATATATTGGTAGAAGGATGATGAGTTTTGAACTACCAGGCAGGAGGCCTAGAGGAAGACCAAAGAGGAGGTTTATGGATGTAGTGAAAGAGGACATGAAGGTAGTTGGTGTGAGAGAAGAGGATGCAAAGGACAGGGTTAGATGGAGGACACTGATTCACTGTGGCGACCCCTGAAGGGAAAAGCCGAAAGGAAAAGAAGAAGAAGAAGCAGTGTAACAGGAAATTACTGCATACATTTGTGATTGATTGCGTGTGATTGATTGACTTAATTTCCCTTTGGGGATTATAACAGTATATTAAATTAAATTAAAAATAAGAGAAATTTCGAGTTAATAAAAACATTTCTAATTGGACAATGTTAGGGTTTTGGTCTGAACAAAACCCCCTTCAGTTCTTGAAGCTTTTAGTTATGTGGTAGACAAGGACTAAGTGTTATGTTATCTATGTCTGTGTAAGCTAATGCGTTTTGTGGTCATTTCCATAGTCAAATGGAAATACCCAACAACAAGAAACAGAAATTACAGTAGATTTTTTTATTTTGTTGGGGGGGGGGGGGAATCAAATTATTTCACATGTAATAGCTGCATTTTCTTAATAGTAAGAAAAATTGAACGATAAATCAGGAGTGTGGTGATTATGTGTGAACGCGTCATCCTGATAAAAAGCAGGACACATGGAAAGTAAAAACTGTTTCTCCAGGTGGTGCCGGTCCGCTGGTCATCTGCTCAGACTGTTACGACAATGCCAACATCTACTCTCGCACGCGGGAGTACTGCCCCTATGCCTACCTGGGGGAGGACGACTTGCTGGACAAGACCCTACCAGGCCTGAAGGAGAACTTCAGCGGCCACGGCCAGCATGAGGACGGCATCTTGGAGAGCTTCATCAGCAACCAGGACTCCTCCTCTCCTTTCCTTACCCCCCACGATAAAAGGCTGAGCAGCCACACACCCCCAGACCACTACGCTAACGGTGAGACCTGGAAACAGGAAAGCCACTTTGGTTTTTCGAGCACGACGGTGAGAAGATAAACGTGGCGACGTCATCTTGTGACTCGGGTTGACTCTGAATCTTTTGCTGATGCTCCAGAAAGTTCTTTGCTTACTTCTCACTGTGTGTACAGAACGTTGAAGCCAGTATTTACAGATCAAAGATTTCTCGTTGAACTGTCAAACTGGTTGACATCGTATTCCTAGAGGTATTGATCCTCCAGAGATGCAGAGAGGCTTGTTCAGGTGACTGCAGTAGCTGCAGGCACCTTAAATGAGGTTTATCTTTAGTCTATAGCCGCACTTCATTAATGACGTCTCAGTTACTGTTGCAATAAAAACCTGGTTTGGTGATTTGTGGACGTGACGGTGTCGTGTTTTGTCTTTGCAGACACTCTCAGCAGGTCCTTCTGGGGAGAAGGGGAGAACCCATCCTCGAAGCCCCACCCAGGTGCCTCGCAGCATCCGGTGATGATACACAAGGTGCCTCCCCCCTCCTCCACCACTGACAGGGAGGAACAACATGAAACAGAGGTGGAATCATTCCCCAGCCAATGTGCACAGGACCACAGAAGTGCCTCTGATAGGACTAACCGTCAGGAGAATCCTCCTCCCACATAGGTCCCGACATTGACCCACACCGTCTCTGATTCCTGATTGCTGCACCCCCCCCTCCTTTCACCCACTACCTCCAAAGAGACTCTTCACACTCTGCCAAAGATGCTCTCTTGTATGTTTACACTCTCCACTCCCTTAAAAGGACACACTAACATATTCCAGTGTGGGAAGCTTGAAGAACGGACCTGTGATCGAAGCGACCTCCTCCCCGACACGTCCACGTCTGCTGGACTCCTTGTCACCCGTGTGTCTCCTCCTCTCTGCTGTGTTGTCTGGAGAAAGCTATGAATGTACACATGAAAGAGCCATGTTCAGACACTGATCCGAGTCAACGCCCCAAACGTGGCTGAGCATATGCAGGTGCTTTCTTTTGCCCTGCTGCAGCTGTGGGGGTATGAACAATTTTTTTTTTTTTTTTTTTGCTAGTGCTCATCAGTGCTGGTAGTTTTGTTGGATTCTTGTTGGTACAGACACAGACAGCAGCAAACATCACTTTGAACAAGAAGTAGAAACTGTCTTTCTGTTCCCAGGTAAAGAAGAGGAGGTTTGAAATGGGACGGTTATCGTTCATGAACCAGCAGATTGTGGTTGATGATTTGGAAAGAACATAGAAACCACAGGTACAACATTCCCTCAGACCTGGACTGACTCTAAACTGTGCTATCTGTCATCCTGTTATGTAAATTCCAGAGACATTGACACCATCATGTGGTGTTTATTACAAAAATATATATATATATATCATTGTCTTTATAGGATCTTGGTTTTGTTTACTGTCAAATGTAATTGTTTATTCCCTCATGCTATGCTATCGTAACGATGAGCAATCGGGAGAAAATGTTCGTGTTGGGTTTTTTTTTTTTTTTTTGCACAAGTGACAATTAATGGTTTAGCTGGATATTTTCATATTTTGTCAACAAGACAGCCTTCCTCAGTATTGCTTTCACAGATGATTCTCAGTAACCTTCATCAGGACACGTGATAGTTTCTGTGTTAAAGTATGTACAGATTCCTTCTCTTTTAGCATATCTTACAGTCACTTCATTAATGGCGTTTAAACATGAAGCAGCGTGCATGCTTTTAAAATTTTTCACCATTTATCATCATGGTTTTTATCTCCTGTTGGCCTCATCAAACCTGGGCCTGGGCTTTTCTGGGGCGTCCCGGCCCCAGAAAAGCGGTAGAAGATGGATGGATGGTTGGATGGATTTTATCTCAAAGGTTCACGATCCTTCAGAAGTATTGATAACTTCACTGTGAAAAATGAGAATGTATTGTTTTATTTGTACGTGAACATAATCAAATGAATCCCATGTTCCCCTGCAAAACAAGGGTCTGAAACATAAGCTGCAGTCAAAGCCTTAATGCTCCCAGCCTTACTCTGAAGTTTGTACTAGTTTCCTTAAGCAACAAATGAACACTTCTATCTGATTGTTCTTTTCCTGCACAATCTAAAGATCTATTGTCCAACAACTGCCAACTTCAGCTAACTGTATTGTTTTGAATGTCGGCTCAAAAAACTTCTTTGTGGTTCCAAAAAATGAAAATACTCATCATTCAGAGGAATGCGCTTTTTTTCTTTATTAGGTTAGTCCTTGAAAAAAAATCATCTTGATGGTTGCACTTCGCATATTTAGATGTGGTTGACTTGTACTCTCTGAAAGCCCTTTTCCTCATGATATTACCTGTTTATTAGGGACTAGGAAAAGTACTGATGATCATTAACATTGTTGATGGATCTGCTGAATAATCCAAAACGCGTCATACAGATGTACAACTTGATTTCCCAGAGCTTCCCAGAGCCCAGTGGTACATCTACAAAGTTTTATCCGTCGAGCTCGGTTGTTTTTCATTTACAGTCATATAAGACAAACAAAAAGATGATCATTCTTTCACTAAAAAAACGCTTGAATCAGCAAGTGTTTTGACATTCCTGTCTGAAAAGTGACTGCAAGCGTTGTGAAAACCGCGTCCGATCAATTTACTTTCAATCGATTTTCTCCTTTAATCCTCGCGGCTCTATTAGCTGAACCTTTGCTGAAAGCAGTTGTGCGGTAAATCACTCTTGCATCGAGGACACTGTTAGTTTGTTATTAACTGTTAAGCCGGGAGGTTCATTTTTAGGATGTAGTTTATGATGATGATGATGAATTTTGTTTTTAAAAAAAAAATTGCCAGTTCACAAACACTGCTCTGACTGGCTGAACCAAATGAACCGGCGGTCGTTTCCGATGGCTCTATGTGTTTGAACAGTTTGTGCTTATTGTCACGTCTGTTGCGTTGATGTTTCAGTACTGCTTCGTCTGGAAAGATCGGACACGTTCCTGTTGTCCTTTTTAGTTTGCAGGACTCAACAGTGCTGGTGTTAATCTACAGTGAAACATGTATGTAGCTTGATGCTGTACGTTTTAATGTAACATTGAAGTATTGCATACACATTCTGGTTTTATTTTATCAGTGAATACCCACTGACATGTATATATTGGTATACCTCCTTTTCTTCAGTGCTGCGTGTGCTGGCATCTTGTTTTGGTTCTAACTTGTTTTCCTGATCATACTTGTATTCGATCAGCACATTCTGAGCCTTTCCCTCTGAATTTGGTCATACCTTTGTAAGCCGAGACTAAACCCACATCTTTGTGTCCTGACAAACCCCCTGCTTGAGTCGAAGCAGAACTTGAGATAATTAGCAAAAAACCATGCAGCAAACACTTATTCCAAAGGCACTAGGGGTCAAATTCCCCGTTAATCAAAAAACAATGTGTGCTTGTTTTATTCTCTGAACATCCTTTATGACTTTATACCAAAGGTTAGCAGCAACTGTGCTGGCAATATCTAATGCTGCTTTTCCAATGCTGTCTTGGCTTTTTGTTTTTGAATAGTATTTTTTGTCTTGTTTGCCTGTACATTCTGTAAAGCATGTCTAAAGAGCCCTTTTGTTACATAGCCATTACTTAATCATTAAACAGGAATTCTAATCCTCTGGTTTGGGTCGTGAATGTCTTCCTCAGCACCTGTATGAGGTCACGAACATAAAGCAGCAAATTGGTTTCATTTCCAAGGTGAAAGTTAAAGTTCAAGTGACATATATGTTATTCATCATTATGAAAAATAGAAGAAAAAAAATACATTTTATGTATGTGTAGCATCATCCGTTTGGTCAAAAAAGCTTAAAATCTGCGCCGCAGCAGCTTCCGCATTCATTGGTCACGTGGGCGTCATACGTCACTGGGGCCAAACATAGCTTAGCAGCCATAAGAAACAATGCAGCTCTAGACGCGATTAACACCAAAAGTATCATGGTTACCTGCGCGGTGAACGGTTGTGTCAACAGAACAGCAAAAAGACGTGAACACAAGGACCTGTCGTTCTTTACAATACCTTCTGGGAAGGTATCGCGCTAAAAATGCCAACGCGCTAGCCTGTCAATGGGATTGTCCATATTACGTTAGCATTGAGCTAACCGCCATTTATTACTATTGTACTGAATTTATTTGACAGTCACGTCTTTTTGCTGTTCTGTTGACACAACCGTTCACCGCGCAGGTAACCATGATACTTTTGGTGTTAATCGTGTCTAGAGCTGCATTGTTTCTTATGGCTGCTAAGCTACGTTTGGCCCCAGTGACGTATGACGCCCACGTGACCACTGAATGCGGAAGCTGCTGCGGCGCACATTTTAAGCTTTTTTTGACCAAACGGATGATGCAACACATATAAAATGTATTTTTTCTTCTATTTTTCATGATGATGAATAACATATATGTCACTTAAAATTAACTTTACTGTCCCTTTAAAAAATTGTCTGAATTTGATATTGACTTTACAATTATACATAAAGACGGGGAGAATGTAGCTGCGTCTGTAGATACAACAACAAAAACATTTTAAACCTCTACCATCATTTCATAATCTGATACAGCATCTTTACTGATGATAGCTTAAAAAAAAATTCTAGCACACATGAAAGGTCTTGCAGGATTTTTCTGTAGCTTTTACGTAATTCCATGATTTCTAGGCACACAAGGGAAGGGTTTAAAAGGCCAAACCATCTCTAATCTGGATTTTAGTCATGTACAGCCAACATGAAGCCAGCTAATGTGAGCCTAAAATAGCAGTCCATCAGTCATTTAAACAAAATCTTAATTTGCAAGTCTCCCCTCCATAAATCCTAAGGACTCCCTGGAAGCATTTATTTAAGTGTGACTGCTTCAGCTCTTTACAGCCTGCTTTCTGTTTGGGAGGCTTCTCCCCATAGTCAGTGTTCTAGCATTGTTTATGATCCTCCACCAAGTCATGAATTATTCAGCACATTGTTCAGGGTGGCAACTCTGTGTTTAAACTAACGCCTCGCATCCTGAGAACAGAAACTACTGCTGCTTAATTAATACTACAGAAGGCGTTCTCCCTGCTTCCAGCCATAATGTTAATTAACTCCATTACATAACAGTGACATACGGCTGTCCTTCGAACAACACACCCATAATGTTAGTTTTCTTATGTATGGGAGAGATTCTGGAAATGGCAAGTGGTGCATCATTTCTATCCAGCTGTGAAACAACAGGAGTGATCCGCAGAGATCAAGTGACATTTACAGAATTAAATTAGGAACCACAGTTGGACTTTAACTCTTTACTCATGCATCACTTTTGAGTCTTTCATCAAATATCAGAGACATTTGTCACGAAACCAACATTTGAAGCAAAACAGCCTGGATCCCCAGGGACTTGTTGTTCCACAGGAGAACCAAAAATGCAAGATAAATAAAAATGTCTAGATATAAGCAAATGTTTTGAAATTTTATGGAGCGATAAACTTTATCTGGAGGAAGCGTAATACAGGTGATGCTGAAAAGAACACCCCACCCACAATGAAACATGGTGATGTTCTGGAGCTGCTTTGCTTCCTCAGACAATGGAAATCTGTTGTGTGTAGAGGATAAGACGTTATCCACCTTATCACCTTGAGATGACCGCAGTCAGCAAAAGTAGCATGTGTGTCATTACTGAGAAAAACACAATTTGCTTTAATGACATATTAAAATGTACTAGTAATTTGGTTATGCTAAACAACTGGTAAATAGTATATTTAGTCAGGAAATGTAATATGATGAAAAAAAAATTTCTTTCAAGTATAGGTTGTTATACAAGGATCGAAACTTTCAGTAATAAATCTGCCAGATTAAAGATAATTCAGCCTGGAATAAAGACCAAAGGTGACTGAAAACATGTTCTCTGAAAACACGGGAAGCAGGAATGATAATGAGCAATTTAATCAGTTCAACTATCCCATTAGTCACACACAGACTCGACTGGGCTCCTATTCTGTCAATAGGTGGCGCTGTGGAAACACTTTAATTAAGTGAGGCCCCATCGTCAAGAATACTTACCTCTGAGCAAATTAAGTCTTAATAGGGTGTGAGAGGCGTAAAATTACACGCTCGGGGTATTTTTAGTGAGTTCTAGCCCTATTTTATCTGATATGTGTGATCAATCCCTAGAGTGTTTCCATAAAATTCAAATAATATAAACTCAGCCAGTGTGTAAGATGACAATAGGTTACAGTGTATATTGCCGGACTCATACATTATATATATATTTTTTTTAAATTTATTACCACGAAAAACCGGAGGATGGAGCCAGCATGAGCGTCTGGAGGAAGCCGCTACCGACGAGCGTCAGTCGGGCGTCTGTGCGCCTGACAGCGTCTGTCTCGGCGCTGCCAGGTGTGTTGGAACCAGCAGCGGATAAACGAGCGCAGATTCCTCTCAGCCCCGTCAGCAGGAGCTGAATGTCAGCGACACCAACCGCCTGCAGAGGGACGCGGTTTTTTCCTTCCACCCACAGGTATGAGGGGACGTCTGCCTGACGCCGTGGATCACAGACATTCCACGATCTGTCACCGTGGGTAGAATCTGTCGGACTGATTGTTGTCGGGAGGCGAAGAAAAAAAACGCAGATATGTTTCCAGAGCAGCGATGAAGACCACCCCACCCCACCCCCTCCCAAAAAAAAAAAAAATGTGAATTCATCTCGTTTTAACCACCTCTCCGCAATCAACTCTCCTGTTTTTACGCACACGGTGCGCTTTTGGAATTGCGCGCACGCTGGGACCACAAGCCCACGAAATGGACCGAGCTTGGACGCAGATTCGCGTGTGAAAAGCAGCCCCCCCCCCCATCCACGGCAGGAAGGATGAGATCCCGAGCTGGTCGGAAGAATAACTCCGGAGGATTTATTGGGCCTCGTCGTTTCGCGTTCGTTTAACTACAGCAGAGTCGACTGCAACCAAATCGTTAATTGTTTAAAAAAAAAAAAAAAGGGGGGGGGGGAACCATGTCCAGAACGCTGAAGAAGAAGAAAGACTGGTCCAGTAAAGTGGTGGAGTGCGCGGTGTCGTGGGGGAACCTGGGGGACTTTGGCTCCGTGGTGGAGGTCCTAGGAGGAGCGGAGCTGGGACTGTTCCCCCACCTGGGCCAGATGAAGCTGGACGTGCTGGTGTGTCACGTCGGGAAGCTGCCCTACTATGGAGACGTTCTGCTGGAGGTGAACGGGACCCCCGTCAGTGGACTTACAAACCGCGACACCCTGGCTGTCATCCGTCACTTTCGGGAGCCGATCCGCCTGAAGACGGTCAAACCAGGTGCGTCCCCGCTGCTCGCCCGCACCCCCCCCCCGCTGGAGCTCTGCGTTTAAAGATGGATGCTTTCATATGTGGCAACTCTTAACCTTCATCCACATCAACGTGGGCAGCATCGGTCTACAGCATCCATATAGAAGTCATGCATAGATTTATTTATTTTTTTAGTCCCCCCCCCCCCCTATATAATTTGAAACATATTTATTTTACATTGACACATGAATTTAATTAGATGAAGTAATGTAATTTTTGAGTAAAATATAATGAAATTTTCCTGAAATTTGACTGAAATGTACCAAACGGTGTCTCCTTCTCCACTTCTTCCTTCCATCCCTGAACATCTAATCGCCCAGTTCTCTCACACTGTCGTCAGGGCAAGCAAATGGTGATAATGGTAATAATGGCATGTAGCCCAGATGGAGCCTTCTAGGCTAAGTGCACTTACATGCATAGGAATAAGTCCTAATTACATTTTCCATTATTCAAGATACTCCACTGCCGTCGGCCAGCAGCTCCAGCGGTTAGTGGGGTCGCATCTCACTCTGCATCCGACTCTCAGAGGATGTTGTCTCCAGCATCCAAACTGTGATAATGAGGCCTCAAAGCGGCGACGCGTGCTAAGATGCTCAGGTGATGCGTTTTGTAGGTGAGGGAAATGGTGGTGCTGTGATTCACCGATGCTCTGAGCAACAACTGAGATGGTTCAAAATGTTCCGTGGCAGCAGCTGAGTCCCAGGACTGGAGGCCAGGATCCCTGAACATCAGCTGTACGCGTGCAAACGTGCAAACGTGCACACTCAGGATGTGTGTGGGGCTGCTACGTGTTTCACACCGTGGAGTTTTCTTGCATGTTTTTTAAGTACAGTACTTGACTGATTGATTGAATATTGCCTTGAAGCCACAGAATGATGAATAGTGCTATATTTGCCTGGATTTATGAGCCTGCTGCCTATTAGTGTGCATCCACATGAAAGTGTGTGTGTGTGTGTGTGTGTGTGTGTATTTCATGGCTGCGTACTCCCAAGAGCTCCTAACACCACACTCTCTGCCCCACTAACCAAGGATGATTAATAAAGGGCATGGAGGAATGAGAGCGGGAGAGAGAGAGAGGCATAAAAATATTGGGAGGATCTGTTTTGTGCTTCAGGCTTAACTTCAACACGAGGCTGTTTTGGCTCTTTAAAGCTCACTGGGAAGTAATTGGTGGCAAGAATGTCAAAATTCCCCTCCACCTATTTCTTCACTGTTACACTAACCCGTCTGGTCTGTATGCCCGTGTTCCTTTTCACTCGTCTGTCACAACCGGTATGGATCAGCTCCTCAGTATAAAGAGAACTAATCTCACCAAACCCCTGTAGCGTCGGTGTACAGATGGCCTTGTTATATTGTCTGATTTTGTATAGTGCATGTGCACTCCTCTGCACATGCAGCATATAATTCCCGTGTTGTGATCTCATGTTTAATTCACACCTCTTGCATAATTGACTTGTGGAGTAAATTTCCCCCACTCTCACGGAGGCAGTGGGACTTTAGGATCAGCTTTTCAACACGGAACCCCTGGAAGCTGAGCTTAGATGATGGAAGCCAGCATCAACGGAGGGATTCTGTGTCCACCAGATGTTCCCTCTTGGTCTTCCTGCTTCACTGGTGCTGTTGGGCTTCCTGAGCCGCTGGTGACATCTAGGGTGGGGGCTTCAGGAGGGAAAAAGAGTTGCATAAGCAGAAGGAATGGAGACTTGATGAATGGATGGAGAGACAGAATGCAAGATGCATGTTTTGATTGAGGACATTCGCTATTTCAGATGTGAGCTGAAGAGGCTGCATGCAGCATTTCATGTGCTGTTCTCTAGCCGCCTCTGGCATATCTTGTCTTCTCTTTAGATTGTTACGTGTATACACCCTCACATACATCCCCTTTTACTGCTTTGAAATGAACAACTTCACACTAATCTGATACCACAAATTCCACTGTGAGTTGGACGTGCTGGTTTTCTTTGATTAAGCTGGGAGATGCCTTTAGCAGAAGCTCCGCACCCACCACAGAAATCTATTTCTGTCAGTGCTCTAAACTAAAGGAGTGAAACAGATACCTGATGTAAAGCTTTATGATGTCTCCCAGAATTCTTTTTCTGCCACTCGGGTTATTTTTCTGGCATGTCTCCTCTATGTTTACGGCCTCATCACTGTGAAATCAGAACATACCCACAACCCATAAATTCATATGCAGCTGAAAGGCTGATGACTCTTGTGTGTCAGACAGCAGCTGAAATGTGCTTTTAAATATTTAATACATCTAAAAGCAGATGCCAGATTGGAGGTGCCTTCAAGTGACACATTAAGAATGTTCTGATTTAAAGATAACCCTTTTACTTCATGAATTTTAATAGTCGATATTGTTTCCATAATGAGACCTTATATTGCAGAATCCTTTCATGCTTCTCTGCGTCGCCAACATCCAAGGCAAATTGTGCTCTTATTGCGGGAATCAAATTGCATAATCAAATTTGCTTTTGATAATTTCCCCTTGCATTACATTTAAGCTACCTGCTTTTTGCTCACACATTAGCATAGCTGCTGATCATGCCAACAGAGAATAAAAGGGAGTGACAGAAGCCCCTAAGCCCCTCTATCAAACTGCAATAGTGAGTGTGGGTTAATCACATTAATGCACTTCTCATATCAGGAAGTGCCTCTCAATGGAACCGTCCTCTTGACAGGCGATGCTTTGTCACAGTAAAAAGATTTGCAGAAGGCTGAAAAAAAAAAAATAGAGGAATAGAAAAAAGAAGTGTGGATTGAGAGCAGCAGACTAGAGAGGACGGTCAGATATCACAGATGTGTGCTCCTGCCTCAGAGATGTTTCTGACAATCACATGAATGGAGCTGTAGAGCCTTCACATGCGCTTCCTTTTTAGGCAGAGAAGCCATGACATTAAGGCTCCATGACTTTACAGTGGTTTTGAGACTTGTGCATATTCAATAAAAAATTTGCTGTGTTAAGATCTATCTATGACCGGGGGCGTGAGGCGGGGAAAACTCACACCTACGGTCAATTTGGGACCGGCTGGTTATGTGTGTGTGTGTGTGTGTGTGTGTGTGTGTGTGTGTGTGTGTGTGTGTGTGTGTGTGTGTGTGTGTGTGTGTTACATTGAACTGTCTACGACTGTCTCACTTTCGAGGCTTGGCATTGGAATAAAACCACTCTTAATCTCACTTTTGCCAGCTGGCTTGCTGGATAAAGGCTGGAGGGAACAAACTGACTCTGTTCACACGATGGGTTTCAGGTGCTGCTAAATTCTCATTTGCCTTATTAATAATTTGTAGGCAACACAGAATTCACAAATGAAACCTGGCAAACCTTCACTAGATGCTTCCATAATGTACTGGGAGAACTGCCTCAGCCACTCCTCTACCTCTGGATCTATTGACCCATATGGAGGACCTTAAGGATAACAGTTTGCTTTTGTTTGTTTCGATCCATTAACTGCATGTATGTACAGTCTGCACTGATGATGATATGTTTTTATATGTTTTTCATGGCACCCAGGCTGCTTCTGTGTTCAGATCACTGCCTTGTAGAAATATTCATTCATGTACTTCCACTAATTAACACGTGACAGGCAACAGTATTGAGCAGTGTCCATTAAAGCAATGGGTTTATTCAGTTGTCACAAAGATGGATGTGATGTATAGAAGTCATTAGTTTTCAGGTTTTGACAAGATAATGGTGTTGAAAAATGTCAATGACATCACACTTCTTTTTACACGGAGAAAGGCTAAAGAAGATAAGGGCTCTGTCCGACAGTGGAGACACTTTACTGAGAACGATAAATACACTGGAGTCAGAGGGTCAGGTGTAAAACCAAAACGGACTAATGTTAAGATGTTTTATTTGAAGACATGAGCTGTTTGTGACCCACAAGGAGAAGTCAGAGGACCCGGGAATCATTACCGCTTCACAGTGATTCCTTCACCAGTAGCTGAACTACTCCAGTTTAGACCAGAGGATGGGACCAACAGAACAGCACGGCACACCCGGAGTCTTGTTCTGATTATTTGACTTAACTTGGGGTCGATTGTAGCCCCTGAATCCTTGTTTTAAACGAGCTGAAAAGGAAGACGAGCCCATTTCCCTTCCTCCCTGTATTTCCCGGTAACCATCTTGTGCATTTGTGTTTGTTTTTTTGCCCTCGCTGTAACGTTTTTCTAAGCGTTTTGTTGATTTGCAGTTTGTTTGTCCTCTTTGACTCTCATGAAGCGTTTCCCATATGTGCCTGTGGCAGCCGTCACAATTCTAGTACAGTGATAATGTATTCTATACACATCCTCACACTAAGCAGATACACACACACACACACACACACAAAGGTAGACTGTGCAAAAATGTCCATTTTGCCATATTAAAGTACTTTTTTCCTGATGACTTGCTGACGGTAGACAATCTGCAAAATGCTCACCATGCAAGTATCACCACTGTTCTTGTGGAGGCATTTTAAATAGAAGGTAAAAGAGAACGTCAATAACTAAAATTCATTAAATACATTCATCTACTGAAATATATCCATCCATACTTCAATTTTCTTGAAGACAAGATGACTATAATCGTGGTCTCGCTGGAGTCTAGCCCAGCTGGCTGGCGGGAGGCGGGGTACACCCTGAACGCATCGCATCTCAACGCTGACATATATGAAGGACTGAATATGGTAAAGGAAGTAGTTACTATCAATTCCTAACTGACTGATGAAGGTAATATTTAACATATAATATACAGTATATAACATAAGATGTATATAGTACAGTTGGACCTCTACTTACCAAATTAATTGGTTCTGGAAGAAATTACGTAAGTAGAAAATTTTGTAAGTAGAGACACGTTTTCCATGCAAATGCTCTAATCCGTTCCAAGCCCCCCAAAATTCCGACATAAATGTTTTATAAAGCATAAAAATGCATCAAAACATGTAACAAATACATGTTACAATTAGATTATTACACAGTAAATGAGAGTTGTGCATAACGTAAAAAACAAAGAATAGAGTAAAGAATAAAATGATGGTCATTAACCTTTTAACTGCTGTCCTCATTGTTTTTTACCCTCTTTGGTTCATGCGCTCCTGCCTCACCATGAACAACAGAGTGAATTCCAGTCCTCCTTCTGAACTTCTCCAACCACCCACGCCATGCCTTAAACTCCTTAAACTTCCTTTAGTTTTAATAACGTGGTGATTGTAGATGCATTACGGCCATATTCTTTGGAGAGATCAACCAAACGCATCCCTTTTTCATGCTTTTCTATCATCTCTTGTTTTGTTTGTACGGACAAAAAACTCTTTTCTTCGTCTTTTCTTTTCCTCTTTTCTCCGTCACTTTCTTGGGGTCCATAGTGAATACTCTAAGAGTTAATATATTTACGTAAAACTATCAGAACACCTCAGGGGTCGAGGGCCGAATGACGAGGACGCTGCATAGACACCTATCTAGCTCCACACAGAGGTCCCTTTGAGCCAATGGGATGCCAGGAAGATACCAGGTAATAGCCAATGGCAGAGCAGCTATAAGAATGTTGCGTTCAGGAACCTGTGGGAGCTGTGAGTATCAGCCCATACTGTATTTTTACCTTTTGTAAGTAGAAATTTCTTTGGTAACTAGAGGCAATATTTTCCTGCTGAGAAATTTTGTAAGTAGAGACATTGGTCTGTAGAGACATTGGTCTGTAGAGACATTGGTCTGTAGAGACATTGGTCAGTAGAGACATTGGTCTGTAGAGACATTGGTCAGTAGAGACATTGGTCTGTAGAGACATTGGTCAGTAGAGACATTGGTGAGTAGAGACATTGGTAAGTAGAGACATTGGTCAGTAGAGACATTGGTCAGTAGAGACATTGGTCAGTAGAGACATTGGTGAGTAGAGACATTGGTAAGTAGAGACATTGGTGAGTAGAGACATTGGTGAGTAGAGACATTGGTGAGTAGAGACATTGGTAAGTAGAGACATTGGTGAGTAGAGAAATTGGTGAGTAGAGACATTGGTGAGTAGAGACATTGGTGAGTAGAGACATTGGTAAGTAGAGACATTGGTGAGTAGAGAAAATGGTGAGTAGAGACATTGGTGAGTAGAGACATTGGTGAGTAGAGACATTGGTGAGTAGAGACATTGGTAAGTAGAGGTATTGGTGAGTAGAGACATTGGTGAGTAGAGACATTGGTGAGTAGAGATATTGGTGAGTAGAGACATTGGTAAGTAGAGACATTGGTGAGTAGAGGTATTGGTGAGTAGAGGTATTGGTGAGTAGAGGTACTGGTGAGTAGAGGTATTGGTGAGTAGAGGTATTGGTGAGTAGAGGTACTGGTGAGTAGAGGTATTGGTGAGTAGAGAAAATGGTAAGTAGAGAAAATGGTGAGTAGAGGTATTGGTGAGTAGAGGTATTGGTGAGTAGAGGTATTGGTGAGTAGAGGTACTGGTGAGTAGAGGTATTGGTGAGTAGAGACATTGTTAAGTAGAGACATTGGTGAGTAGAGGTATTGGTGAGTAGAGGTATTGGTGAGTAGAGGTACTGGTGAGTAGAGGTACTGGTGAGTAGAGGTACTGGTGAGTAGAGACATTGGTGAGTAGAGGTATTGGTGAGTAGAGGTACTGGTGAGTAGAGGTACTGGTGAGTAGAGGTACTGGTGAGTAGAGGTACTGGTGAGTAGAGGTACTGGTGAGTAGAGGTATTGGTGAGTAGAGGTATTGGTGAGTAGAGGTACTGGTGAGTAGAGGTACTGGTGAGTAGAGGTATTGGTGAGTAGAGGTACTGGTGAGTAGAGGTACTGGTGAGTAGAGGTATTGGTGAGTAGAGGTACTGGTGAGTAGAGGTATTGGTGAGTAGAGACATTGTTAAGTAGAGACATTGGTGAGTAGAGATATTGGTGAGTAGAGGTATTGGTGAGTAGAGGTATTGGTGAGTAGAGGTACTGGTGAGTAGAGGTACTGGTGAGTAGAGACATTGGTGAGTAGAGGTATTGGTGAGTAGAGGTATTGGTGAGTAGAGGTACTGGTGAGTAGAGGTACTGGTGAGTAGAGACATTGGTGAGTAGAGGTATTGGTGAGTAGAGGTATTGGTGAGTAGAGGTACTGGTGAGTAGAGGTACTGGTGAGTAGAGGTACTGGTGAGTAGAGGTATTGGTGAGTAGAGGTACTGGTGAGTAGAGGTACTGGTGAGTAGAGGTATTGGTGAGTAGAGGTACTGGTGAGTAGAGGTACTGGTGAGTAGAGGTACTGGTGAGTAGAGGTACTGGTGAGTAGAGGTACTGGTGAGTAGAGGTACTAGTGAGTAGAGGTACTGGTGAGTAGAGGTACTGGTGAGTAGAGGTACTGGTGAGTAGAGGTATTGGTGAGTAGAGGTATTGGTGAGTAGAGGTACTGGTGAGTAGAGGTATTGGTGAGTAGAGGTACTGGTGAGTAGAGGTACTGGTGAGTAGAGGTACTGGTGAGTAGAGGTACTGGTGAGTAGAGGTACTGGTGAGTAGAGGTACTAGTGAGTAGAGGTACTGGTGAGTAGAGGTACTGGTGAGTAGAGGTATTGGTGAGTAGAGGTACTGGTGAGTAGAGGTACTAGTGAGTAGAGGTACTGGTGAGTAGAGGTACTGGTGAGTAGAGGTATTGGTGAGTAGAGGTACTGGTGAGTAGGGGTACTGGTGAGTAGAGGTACTGGTGAGTAGAGGTACTGGTGAGTAGAGGTACTATTGTATTTTAAAGAGTAAATAAAACGGGTTTCTTAGAATTAACAACACGTGCTTTGTTGACTGCAGGGGGGTCAGCAGATGAACATACATACCATCTATTAGCCTTACCGCCTCATACAGCTAATAATTGAAAGGTTCATCCTGCACCCACTGACCCCCCCCCTCTTTGGACATTTCCTGTCATTTTCTTCAGTCCATTTTTCTATTTCATCACCCCCCATTTGTCTCTGTCGGGACTAAAGGCCTTGACGGATGACATGAGGTGTCACGAGAGCAAAGGGAAAGAAATGATTTACAGAAAACTCAAAACTCTGTGATACATGACAATCAGTTAGTCTGCGACGTCAGTGGGTGGGGTTCAATGAGGGAGGTGTTGTTAAGCAAAAACAATCTGATAAACAAGGCAGTGGGGGGTGTTGTCCATTCAACGCTTCCAAAAGACACAGAAGCAACTGATAGGGTGGGGTTGTCTCATCCCTTCCTTATTTCATACACCGCTGCCTTTGCCATTAGTCTAGAAGACATGCTTTTGTGATTTTCTTACTCAAATTATTCTTGTAGTGTTCTGTGCCTGAAATCCATAATTTTTTTTCCATGTCTCTGTATATTTTAACATATTTAATCATATTCTGGACCGATAAAAATCATCTGGGATCATTTACTAGTTCTTGGTCTGTGTCTCTGGGGATTTGTTCTCAAACCTCAGAGAGATTAGTTGGTTTTATCGTTTCAAATATCATAATTATGTCTTGTACCTAATTGCTTTTTTGGCCGAATATAACTAATAAAATTTAATCTTGTACTAGACATTGTACTTTTATTTATTTAGTGCAACATTGCAGCAGTTTGCCAGGAACACCACTGCAGAGCACAGCTGCCCAAACAGCATCGTCGTTTGAAGTCTCCAGTACCTAGAACTGTACTGTGTTTGTGGGGGGAGAGTTGGAGGGAGTTTGTGTTATTACAACTAGAAAACAAAGAGTAAAGGTGCTCCCAGCCTCATCTTTAATAATTCATCAATACCAGAGTGAGATACTCCACTTGTGCTGGGCGTGTGTGTGTGTGTGTGTGTGTGTGTGTGTGTGTGTGTGCTGTTGGCAACGGCACCGCTAAGAGTCAAACCACAGCTTGACGGCAGCTGCCCAGCTTACTCCCATTATTCCCACTTCAGTCAAAAGGGAGCTGTCACACCTGCAGTGATGCATCCTGGGAACAGGTATTCAAGTCAGATCTGTACGTTCTGAAAAGGATGTCATTGACATGACGTGATGTTCGCCCTGTAGAAGGGAAATATTTTCCAGCTTTTCTTTATGGATTGTGGTTCATTTTTAATTTTTATCTATAAGCTGCTGCATTCTGTTGTTTAACTTTCAACCTCCTGTTTTTAACTTTGACTTTTTTCTTTTTTTTTTTTTTTTTAAATAACAACAAAAAATAAATAAAATGAATACAAAACACAAAAAATATTCCCAAACATTAGACTATGGACCACTTCTTTTTTTTCCCAAGGACAAGGTCAGACGTGTTACAGGTTTTAATACATCTTTCATCATTCAATTAACACCCAAATCTTCTTTTTATTTTCAGTTTCCAATCATTTTTTTCTTCTATAACTATTTATTCCTTAATGACTGCTGGAACATAAATCTTTCCATTCCTTATCGTCAAGTATGGTCTTAAATTCTAATTTGCATTAGCATGTTTGATGCTACAGATATGTTAGGAGGTATCGGCCGTGAGTCTTTTTTGCATATATGTGACACATATTTTTTAGTCGGAAGACCTTTCTTCTGTAATGTTAATAAAATATTCATCAATTCCATTCGGATTCCTCGAATATTGATAAAATCACTTCAGCTTTGTGTTAATGGGGCGTAGCTCTGAGCTCCCCATCTCCATCCCCCTACCCCCTCTGAGCGACCTGTATCAACACCTCCCTCCCGCCTTGGGTTCACGTGCATTTTGTTTGCATGCGCCACTAGAACGCGCATGGGAGTTGATTAGATCAATATTTAATTGAAGGTATTGAGGACCGCGGATCAATTTGGGGGCAAGACATTTCAAATACAGTGTAGCTGAACATCTGACTGCTGAGTGACATTAATTAAAAAAAGCATAACGTGGGACCTTTAATGAAGAAGAAAGGATTTTCCTGACATTTTCAGCAGTGTGAGGAATCACTGGACGTTAACGGTCATCGAATCGGGACACATAATCAGGAAGTGAGTGTGAGATACAGGCCATAATGGCAGCTTTTAATGAGGTGTGTGTGTAGGTGTGTGTGTGTGTGTGTGTGTGTGTGTGTGTGTGTGTGTGTGTGTGTGTGTGTGTGCCAGTCAGATACAGACAGGCGATGGAGGCATTTTGAATGAGCAAAGCAACATGATCTCTCAGACTTTCTGTAAATCTGCTTGGAGAAAGAGCATTATGGAAGTTGAGAATTATTGAGGAATTAACTAATTGCATCATGTTTTTTTTAGCCTTTAGGAGAAATGGTGATGAAGCTGTAAACCATACAAATAACATGTTGTTTACAGTGTGTTGGACTTTTGTAAGGGATTGTTTTCAGCATTGTGTTCTGGGAGATTCTATTCACATATTCCAAGTGTTGAAGAGATTTTTTGACTTTATCTGCTTTCTGGAGATGTCCTCACTCTTGTGTCTTGACGGCGGTGAGCTGTATCATGAAATGAATTGGTGTTATCAGTTTGTTCCCTCTGGAACCCATAGAAACCCCTAAATGTCAAATAACTTAAAACGAATCGTCAGAGGAAATAAAAAAAAAAACACACGTTCATATGTGATGCAACTACAAGTGTGTGAACAGGCTTCTGTCTCTAGTGTGATGTTTTTGTTGCTGCCTTGTTCGTGTGAAATAGAAGTGAGGATGGAAGCATCGTCTCAGTCAAGTGTCTGACAGCAGATTGGAGGGGACGGCTGGTGAGGAGTCTGTCCTCGCTCTAAGAGTCTTGTTTATTGCACCAGAGGCACAGCAGCCATACGGCGGCTGACTGACCCACGCTGTCATGAAGGACGTTATCTTTATGCAACGGTGATTGCTACTCGCTACGCTGCCTCCCCCCCCCCTTCAGCTGTGTTGAATGATGGCACATTTGGTTGCCAGTGTGTCACTACTGACTTTTCTGTTATCCAGATGTGCATTATCCTCCAACTGGTGTTTACCATCGCAAGGTAGGGCTCAGGTCACCTCCAGACAGCTCACAGGTAATGGGCCGTGACGTCTGAATTAGTCTGCCTTTTTCAAAGGGTGATTAGCAAGCAGTTTAAGATTCTGGGAGCATCTTGATATCCTGCCATAAGCAGGAAGGGGAAATGGGCAGCTGGGGTGCTGCCGCTGTGTGGCTCGTGATGGGAGGCTTGCCAGTAATATGTCTCATCATAAAGTCGTCACGGTGTGGTTTTCTAGATGAAGGGATGAAGAGAGTGGCTGTGGCCAGTATGGTTGTTCATTTGCACTGGGGATTTTGCCACTTAGATTATGTAATTTTCATTAGTTGACACTCTTCTTCTTCTTTTCCTTTGGGCTTTTCCCTTCAGGGGTCGCCACAGCGAATCAGTTGCCTCCATCTAACCCTGTCTTCTGCATCCTCTTCTCTCACACCAACTACCTTCATGTCCTCTTTCACTACATCCATAAACCTCCTCTTTGGTCTTCCTCTAGGCCTCCTGCCTGGCAGTTCAAAACTCAGCATCCTTCTACCAATATATTCACTATCTCTCCTCTGGACATGTCCAAACCATCTCAGTCTGGCCTCTCTGACTTTATCTCCAAAACCTCTAACATGTGCTGTCCCTCTGATGTACTCATTCCTGATCCTATCCTTCCTGGTCACTCCCAGAGAGAACCTCAGCATCTTCATCTCTGCTACCTCCAGCTCTGTCTCCTGTCTTTTCCTCAGTGACACTGTCTCTAGACCAAACAACATCGCTGGTCTCACCACAGTTTTGTACACCTTTCCTTTCATTTTAGCTGAAACTCTTCTATCACACATCACACCTGACACTTTTCTCCACCCATTCCATCCTGCCTGGACACGCTTCTTCACCTCTTTTCCACACTCTCCATTGCTCTGGACTGTTGACCCTAAGTACTTCAAATCCTCCACCTTCTTGATCTCTTCTCCCTGTAACCTCACTCTTCCACTTGGGTCCCTCTCATTCACACACATGTACTCTGTCTTACTGCGGCTAACCTTCATTCCTCTCCTTTCCAGGACAAACCTCCACCTCTCTAGCTTCTCCTCCACCTGTTCCCTACTCTCACTGCAGATCACAATGTCATCTGCAAACATCATAGTCCATGGAGATTCCTGTCTAACCTCGTCTGTCAGCCTGTCCATCACCATAGCGAACAAGAAGGGGCTCAGAGCTGATCCCTGATGCAGTCCCACCTCCACCTTGAACTCCTCTGTCACACCTACAGCACACCTCACCACTGTCTTACAGTCCTCATACATGTCCTGCACCGCTCTAACATACTTCTCTGCCACTCCAGACTTCCTCATACAATACCACAGTTCCTCTCTGGGCACCCTGTCATAAGCTTTCTCCAGATCTACAAAAACACAATGCAGCTCCCTCTGGCCTTCTCTGTACTTCTCTATCAACATCCTCAAAGCAAATACTGCATCTGTAGTACTCTTTTTTGGCATGAAACCATACTGCTGCTCACAAATGCTCACTTCTGCCCTTAGTCTAGCTTCCACTACTCTTTCCCATAACTTCATTGTATGGCTCATCAGCTTTATTCCTCTGTAGTTGCCACAACTCTGCACATCTCCCTTGTTCTTAAAAATGGACACCAGCACACTTCTCCTCCATTCCTCAGGCATCTTCTCACTATCTAAGATCCTGTTGAACAACCCAGTCAGAAACTCTACTGCCACCTCTCCTAGACACTTTCAAACCTCCACAAGTCGTCACGGTGTGGTTTTCTAGATGACAGAGGAAGGGATGGAGAGAGTGGCTGTAGCAAGTATGGTTATTCATTTGCACTGGTGATTTTGCCACTTAAACCATATCATTTTTATTAGTTGACACTGCAGTATGAATTACAAATCAAACTGACGCACAGCTTCATGCACAACAGAGCTTTCTCTTTCCTGCCTTTAGTTTCTTGGCTGTGTGAGCGTTATCCTCTCTGCAGCTCTTTTATTATTCCTGAGCTGTGCGACTCGCTGTGTGCTTGTAGCGTCAGGCGAACGGCTGGCTTTGTAGAATCTTAATAGCAGGGAGCTAGCACCAGGCCTTCCATTCTCAGCTTGCTGCAGGCGTGTGACTGAATGCCAATGAGACATTACTGTTGAGGTTATGTGGATCAGGGGAGCTGTGGCAGGCAGGATCTGAGTAGCTGCAGAGCCATCAACAAGGTGGGGATCGTGCCTGTCTGCTCCTAGAGGCTGCACAACAAGAGGGGTTCTCAGTGTTTGGGTTATTGCAACTCACCTAATCATCAGAATGCTCCCTCTCTTGTGCTTTTCTGCCAAGAGGGAGATAATATAAGTGCATCTTGTTCTGCTTTGCGCCACCTCCTCTGTATTATACTGCCCCAGAAAGTGAGGCAGGCTTCTCTTCTCTTCTCTTCTCTTCTCTTCTCTTCTCTTCTCTTCTCTTCTCTTCTCTTCTCTTCTCTTCTCTTCTCTTCTCTTCTCTTCTCTTCTCGGGACATCTTATTTATGTTTTTGTAATGACATTTTTTATACTACGTTTCAATATAATTTTCTAATTTTCAATATAAGTGCTGTGGGCTAGAATAGACTCCAGTAACTTTTGTTGCTTGAATCAGTGTTAATTTTTTAAAAAACCCGCACAGTATAAGACATAAGTGGGTCGGTATCCTTAATTTTCAGTGGCAGGACTATGAATTTTGTTTTCGATAAGACTCGATTAAACTAAATGGACTGTTGTGAGTTGTTGTGTACTATTTTAATTCACTTTTGTCTGAATAAACAGACATTACAGAAGACTGAACATTTGATTTTGCATCATGTTTACTGGTGAAGGATTGAGTGAAATGTGTGAATAAATTTGTGCGTTGTGCTACATCTTTAAAATGACACATATTGGGTGGTGTCTCCAGTAATGCAGGACCTGTTAATGTAATATTAATGCAGAGCTGTGATGCACATGGGCTTTTTTACACACACACACACACACACACACACACACAGGAATCAGCGTATTAAGCTGTTTCTTCCACAGCATGCACGTGGTTCTCCACATGACACAGATGCTGTTAACAGTGGGATGGAACGAGTGGAAGCTTCAGTCACCCTGTCACTGCTTAATCTGATTACAGATGGTTTCACACACTCATGCCAACCGATGGAGAGGGGGCATCAGCTAACAGATAAATAGATGAACCCTGGTTGTTAACAGCTGTGGTGGACAGTTGTGGTTTTTAGGAAGTAGAAGGCATGTGACAGTAGTCGACTGTATTGCATCATAGCGGTATTAGCAGCAGCGCGTATTTGTGATTGGTGTGAAGCCTTAAACTCTGTTATGGGGGTGAATTTGTTTCAGTGGTAACGTCCACATGCCAAAATATCTTCGAGGAAGATACTAAACCCCGAATCCCAGTTGTACTGATGTGAATGGTTACCCCTCTCCAAAAGCAGGTGATCCCTGTCACCTTGTGTGAAAGGGTATGTCAGTAAAAGTCCAAACTTTATTAAAGGGGCCCTAGTATGAAAATCACATTTTTTCACGTCTCTACATGTACGTTGTGGTCCTCCCTAACCCGACCAACTCCTACAATCTGGTAAACAAACGCTTCTTGCATCAAATATTTGGAATTTTAGGAATTCATGGCCTGAACCAAATCAAAACGATCAGATTTTGCTAGAGTGCAATTTGTCAAGTAAAAAATTGTGCCCTGTGATTGGACAGAGTGACTGATGATGGCCACGCCCAAGGGCGCCCAAGGGGGCGTGGCCATCCCCAAGGGGGATTTTGTTCAGGCTACGGTAGCATTGTGCGGTAATGTCCTAGCTCAGAGCTATACACTGAAAGTTCCTCACAAACTGTTGAAGTCAGCTAGCGTTCGGCTAAAACTTCCCCTGCTTCCTGTGTCGTAAGAAGTCGAGGCCAAACCTCCATTAACCTCCATTAAGACCGAGTGTTTGGGGGTGGAAGTGATTTTATCAATATCCAATCAAAGATATTGAGGACCACGATCACTTTGGGGCAGGACATTTCAAACAGAGTGTTGTTGGACATCTGGCAGCTGAATGACATGAAGGACCTTTCAGACATGAAGCTACAGATCTACATTTCACACAACACATCCTTGCTTGAGTGTTTGACTTTATTTCTCCCTCAAGTGTGTAAAATTAAGTGTGTTTATGTCAGGCACATTCGTGCATGTGTTTCATCACTAATTAATTATATAGAACAAACTGGGGAGGGGTGTGGCTTAACATCATGTTCATCATACATTTAGTATGTCTGTTGCTGCCAGTGATAAAAAATGCCAGCAGTTTGAGAGTTGATCGGTGGCAGCTGGCAGAAAATCTACAGGGGAGCAAAACAACACAGCTTATTTCTTCTTAATTGTTACTTTTTAATGCAATGCTCAAAGTTATCTCAACTGACAATTTTTTTTCCACTTATCAAACTTATTTATCTGTTTGCTAGATGTAATGATACACATCGCCTGTTCAAGGGTACTAGTACAACTACTTGTGTTAAGAAGACTGGTGAAGGTAGAGTAGTACCTTGACGTGTGAGCGACTCGACATGCGAGTTTTTTGAGGTATGAGCTGTCGCTCGGTCCATTTTTTTGTTAGAAAATGACATACAAACAAAAATCTGATTTAAGAGTCGTGCTTCAGGATCACCGCTAGTTGGCAGATGAATACATCAGCTCGGACCAAATCTCTTTTTACCACACAGAGTAAAAATATAGCTTGTGTGTGCACATGACTTTTGTGTTTCTTTTCATAATTTATTATTGTTTATGTGATTTATATATAACTATGCACTACTTTCACCTTACACTGCATCTCCCTGTACTCCTGTCTACTCTCCTCAGTCCTCTCAGTGTCCCACTTCTTCTGAGCTAACCTCTTTCTCTGTATACACTCCTGTATACACTCATCCTACACACCACCATCCTATGCTGTTTGGCTACATTCTCACCTACCACTACTTTACAGTCACTGATCTCCTTCAGGTTACATCGTCTACACAAGATGTAGTCTACCTGTGTGCTCCTACCACCACTCTTATAGGTCACCCTATGTTCCTGCCTCTTCTGGAAAAAAGTATTCACTACAGCCATTTCCATCCTTTTTGCAAAGTTAACTACCATCTGTCCTTCTGCGTTCCTCTCCTGGATACCAAACCTGTCCATCACCTCCTCATCACCTCTGTTACCTGCACCAACATGTCCATTGAAGTCTGCACCAATGACAACTCTCTCACTTCTAGGTATGCTCTGCATCACTTCATCAAAGTCCAACCAGAATTTCTCCTTCTCCTCTAGCTCACATCCTACCTGTGGAGCATACCCACTAACAACATTGAACATCACACCTTCTATTTCTAGCTTCAGACTCATCACTCTATCCGACACTCTTTTTACCTCCAGGACATTCCTAACAAACTCCTCCTTCAAGATAACTCCTACTCCATTTCTCTTCCCATCTACACCATGATAGAACAACTTGAACCCTGCTCCTAAACTTCTAGCCTTGCTACCTTTCCACCTGGTCTCCTGGACACACAGTATGTCTACCTTCCTCCTCTGCATCATGTCGACCAACTCTCTACCTTTTCCTGTCCTCTTGCGGCTACATTAATATAATAAAAATAAATAATAATTTTAATAATAATAATAATAATAATAACAATAATAAAACAATAATAATTATTATTACAGGTATAATGTCCTCAAAATTCAAGCTAACTCCAACATATTGAATATCTTGTACAACCAGACTACAAACTTCAAACCAGTCACACCAACAGAGTTGGAAGTTGTCATACAGAGGCTGTTGCTCTGCTTTGACGCTGCAGGTTGTGTCATGCATCACAACATGAACAACAGTCCTCTGATACATGAGAGAGTCAGTTATGACTTTGTGTTGTGTTGTACTCACGTGGACAAAATTGTTGGTAACCTTCTGTTTAATGAAAGAAAAACCCACAGTGGTCACCAAAATCACTTGAAACTCACCAAAGTAACAATAAATAAAAATTTATGGAAAATTAAACAGTCAGAATGAGACATTACTTTGGAATTGTTGTTCAACAGAATTATTTAAATTAAAAAAAACTAATGAAACAGGCCTGGACAAAAATGATTATACCCATAACTTAATATTTTGTTGCACAAACTTTTGAGGAAATCACTGCAATTAAATGATTTCTGTAGCTGTCAACGAGACCTCTGCACCTCTCAACAGGTATTTTGGTATGCTCCTCGTGAGCATACTCCTCCAGTTTTAGATGGCATGATTCAGCTTTTTCCACAGGTATTCAATAGGATTTAGATCTGGGCTCATAGAAGACCACTTCAGAATCGTCCAATACTCTTCGCTAAGTATTTTGGCTGTGTGTTTTGGGTCGTTATCCTGTTGGAAGAGCCAAGCTTTCTGACACTAGGCAGCACATTTCTCTCCAGAATGCCTTGATAGTCTTGAGATTTCATTGTACCTTGCACAGATTCAAGACACCATGTGCCAGATGCAGCAAAGCAGCCCCAGAACATGACCAAACGTCCTCCATGTTTGACAGTAGGGGCAGTGTTCTTTTCTTCATGTGCTTGATATATCCGTCTGTGAACATAGAGTTGATGTGCCTCACCAAAAAGGCTCCAGTTTTGTCTCGTCTGTCTAAAGAACATTCTCCCAGAAGCTTTGTGGCTTGTCAACATGCATTTTTGCAAATTCCAAATTTTATTATTTGCTTACATCAGCGGTGTCCTCCTCGGTCGTCTCCCATGGCGTCCACTTTGGTTCAAACAATGACGGATAGTGCGATCTGACACTAATGTACCTTGGCCTTGGAGTTCATCTTTAATTTCATTGGAGGTTGTTCTGGGCTCTTTGGATACCTTCAAACTATCTGTCTCTTCAGTTTATCGTCAAATTTCCTCTTGCAGTCACGTCCAGGAAGGTTGGCTACAGTCCTGTGGATCTTAAACTTTTGAATAATATGGGCCACTGTTATCACAGGGACATCAAGCTGCTTAGAGATTGTCGTATAGCCTTTACCTTTAACGTGCTGGTCTATAATTTTCTTTCTAAGCTCCTGAGACGACTATGTCCTTTGCTTTCTGCTGTCCATGTTCAGTGTGGTACACACCACGTCACCAAACAGCACAGTGACTATTTGTCATCCTTTAAATAGGCAGACTGACTACTTATGAGATTCAACACAGCTGTGATGCCAATTACAGGACACACCTGAGTTATTCATGTCCCTTATGCTTTCTTGCATAAAATACAATCAAAAGTTAATGAAGAAAAAGAAAGATATTATTGTCAGATATTATTGAAATTTGTGTGGACAAGGCTGTCAGCATGGCGCCGGTTCCACAGGAGAATGTATGAAATAAAGGCAAAGAAAGCGTTTGAGTGAAAAACAAAATTGTAAAAAAAAAAAAAAAAAAAAAAAAAAGTATCACATCTTTATGTCTAAAACTTTTTTAAATGACGACCAGGCTTTAACATTTTGATAAAACTATAATTTTACTTTTTCTTTTTATTTAAATAGTTATGATGTAAATTAGTAAAACTTCGACTGTATACTGTATTCTCTTATTACTTATTACTTATTACATGTTGGGATGCACACATTTTTGCTGAAGAGCATCCCAGGGATGCACGACTTTCTTGAGGTAAAATGAACTGTGCTTGGTATGGCAAGGGTTTCTGGGGAGAGGAGCATCAGGAATACCTATGGAAGTTTAAAGTATTGGTGAAAGTGATTATAAAATTATTTTTTCCTCTGACCCATATTTTATTTCGTGCTGCCGTTTTTAATAATGCATGGAATCACTTGATACATTTTTGCCTATTATTTAATAGAAATTATTAAATAAAAAATATTAAGAAAAACAAATTAGTCATTTTCCTAATGTAATTTTCACTTCATATCATATCTAATTAAACAATTACAATGAGTTGAGAAGCTCATAATGTTTTCCCATGCCTCAGAACACAGCAGCAGCCTTGCTTGACGAGTCCCTATGTCGATTGTTTGACAGTGCTGTTTTCATAAATTTACTTAAAAAGTTAATTATCATTTGTCTACCCCAGTTAACATTTTTTGTTGATTGAATCAGGAGATGTAACTTTAAGAAAAAATTAGATTTTTAAGGGTCGTCGTTTTTCCATTTGCAAGTTCTCAAGCACGAAGTAATTAACGTCTAGCTACGACTTTCCATTTAGAGGAGATAGCTGGATGTTAGAATAACAACAGCCATCCGTCCTTCCGTCCATCCGTCCGCTCCGCTAACAAAGACTGGAGGAAAACACACGTGTTATCAGATTGATGTAGGGATACGGCTTTCATGCCGTTGACAGAACATGTGTCTTGTGATGAAGACCATTGGAACCAGTGACATGAGTAAGTGGTGCTTCCTTTTTATATATTTGTCTGGATCCAGATGGCTGGAGTAGATACACGGGAGTTGACTTAATTGCATTGCTGACCTTTGAAAGGGAAATTTAAAAAAAGGTATTTAATTAATTCAGTTCATGATGTAGCTTTTGATGGAACAGAAACTAGTCTGTACATATTTTGGCATATTTTATTTTGGCATCTACAAAGCTTTGTTGTAAAGTTTTGCTTTGCTGCTTCACAGTTAGTTTGCTCTCTATCAAAGTTCCAGACAAATAAATTTTCACGATTTCCTGTTAAGCATTTCAGACTATTTAGTAGTCTAAAACATTTGCAAAAAAATATTATCTTTGTTTTTTGTGGTTTCAGAAATTTTAATGAGGGCTTGGAAGTGATAAAAAAAAAATGAATGTATGAATGAAGAAGAAACTTTAATTATCCACTTGGGGAATATTCTCTGCTGAATAAGTTTTTCATCTCTGAGTCAAGTTTAAGTATTAAGTATTTTAATTTTAAAATATATTTACATTTTTTTTTTTTTTTTGTATTTTACAAATTTTGTAAAATCAGTGTTTTAAATCGTACCTTTTATTTGTACAGTATAACAATGTTTATCACGTCTTCAGACATTTCACAGCATATATGCTGATGCTGTTCTATCATGTGATTGTTACTTGTGACTCGCAGTTATTTGTCAGTTTTAATCCTCATACGTGAGAGGAGGCATTTGTTTGCCTACATTGCTTTTAATCGGTTGAAGGAAGGGCCTTTTAAGCAGACACACACACACACACACACACACACACACCGAAGGAGAAGCACGCATAGAGCTTGTATTTCTCGTTTGTTTTTTATGATAATAGTTGAATTTCTCTGTGTCTAACCACAGGTGTGGAGAGGAATAACCTGCCCCTGGGAGGCCCTGCCTGTTTTTGTTCAGTGTGTTGAATCATGTCAGTCAGTGAAACCAGTGACTAAACCGCTTGTATTCAGATCCACCCAGTCATATAAATATCCTCCTCCTTTATATCCCTCCTGCATCAGCTTTACCAGTAATATGAATCTTTCACATGTAAAGCTGTATAATAAATGCTACACATTCTGAGGGCTATACAAATTGTAAAGTCATATTTTGGCAGTATATTTCATGCTGGGAGACTTCCAGTTTATGTCTGATAACAATTGAAGCTGCAACAGAGCTAAATGAAAGATATTAGTCTGTTAGCATCCATTATTTACGATACAGAAATCTCTGAGGATGTATGTATATATTTTTTATATACAGTGTGTGAAAGCTCTTTATTGGAAGATGCAGACTTCTAAACAAATTTCAAAAGTAGCAGGCTGATATCATCAATAAAGAAAAGAACACAAATAGATGACAACTTGGGAGGGGGAAATATGAAGAATTTAGTACGTATGTGGTCTGATGAAAAAATCAAAAGCCAACTAATAAAAATCACATATAATCCAGAAGTCTTTTGTTCTGAGGACGAGAGAGAGACAGAGAGGATTGAGAGAAAGAGCGATGACACCTGAGTGTCAGAAAATGTGCACCGCCAGTGATCAACAGTGTACTACATACAATTTTTTAAAAAAAAATACTTGAACAGCGTTCCAGTTATAAATTATGAAATGATTGATGATGACACTGTGGGGGTGGGTCACAAAAACATCATAAATGTGGCAATGGTAATGTAATATGGTAAAGCTAAACCAAAACTATAGAAGACATGTAGCACCCAAACTTTGATTTTAAAATTCAATAGATGGTCATTTTCAAGTTTTAATTTTATATAAATTATTATTGCTGTTAAATCCATGAAGGACGTTTTTACCGTGTCAATTTATTTGTTTGTTGGTTTGTTTTGTTTGTTGGAGGATGACTGTTGGCTTTTTTTTCTTTTTATTTAATGATGACACTTAATTTTTTTATTGATCTTAAATCAGGTGTAAAGATTTAGGTATATATGGGTATGGACATGGATATAAATAAAGATTCTCAACAAATAAAAAACCCAGATGCAGTAACCTTAGATTATGCTACATGGACCATTAGTTTGATTAAGGGGGCCCCTGGGTCTCGGTAGATGTCTGAGCTCGACTGAGGACCACGCTAATGTGAAACTACAGGATAATGGTCTGTAGGACGAGTACAGTCAGCAGACTCACTCAGGGAGGTCTGTTAGACAACAATAAATATGTCAAGTTAATGTGCGCCCTGTCAGAAATGGCCTGGATTGGTTTTAGTAAAAATGTAATTGTTTGTTTGAATGTACTTTGCGAAATGAAACTGTCTGGACGGCTTGCAGCGCGTGATCAAATGCCAGATAGAAGGTATCAGTCAATGTGTTCTCATGGTTCTGTGTTTGTGTATTCGCTCTGCAGTGCTGGAGTAGGGCAGGAGGCGGGGTCTGAACATGTAGTCAGAGTCTTTTCTCCATCCCTGTGCATCATTTCAACACCTGTGCCTCATCAGGCGGGTTAGCCTGAGGCTTTATTGGACTTTTTCAGATTTCATATGTTTCCTGGACTTTTCTTGTCTAATTAAAACCACGAGTGAGAACTTCTCCTCTAGTGTTCTGCATGTGGGTCCTGACCCTTCCCCTGACAGTCTTGCTGGTCTAGGTCATCATTCATCCATGATAATCCATGAAGGCCGAATCTGAACCAGCTAGTTTTCTGTTCAGACAGAATGAGCCGTCCTGCATCGACGTCTACACTCCAGGTTTCCTTGCTGACATCACAAAGGCATTCAGCCCTTATTAATTCCTGGTGGTCCATGTTTGCATCAGGTTCTGCTGGATAGCTGTTACTGAGATGGTGAACCGTGACCACCCTTCTGCCAGTCGTACCCATCAGCTTCATTTGGGGGCTTACGCCACAGCTTTTCTATTATTGGACTCTTCTGAATCCATCTGTCAGTGGATGCTTTTTGATAGGAGGTGGCAGACCAGAGACAATGAAGCATTTCAGCTTCAAGTGTCTTCTCTTCCTGTTTCCCCCTTTTTTTTGTCCTCTCTTTTGATATCCTTCTGTTTTATTTGGCGTTGTTCTTCTCTTTGGTCCATCTGGCCCTTTCCACTGACAAGTACATGCACACACACACACACAGTACATAAAAGCCATATCTATTGTATTTACATTCATTAACACACACACACACACATCTGCATTCTATTGCATTGTCATGGGGTGCTGTGTGAAGGTAGACTCATCTGTATGTCTGTGTTGAACTGCTTGCCCCCGAGTCAAAAAGCAGACCACTCAAGCAAACAGAAAGCAATATTCCTTTTATTAGGTCTTAATGCTGACATTGTGCTTACATAGATGGAATCGGGAGCCGTGTGTGTGTGTGTGTGTGTGTGTGTGTGTGTGTGTGTGTGTGTGTGTGTGTGTGTGTGTGTGTGTGTGTGTGTGTGTGTGTGTGTGTAGGTGGGTGAATGAACATGAACATCCTTGGACCTGACAAAAGTGAGGGTTTAGATAAAGAGTCCACTGGCTGCTGAGAGCGGGAGCGGCGCACTCTGCTGGGAGTCCTGTTGTTGTAGAGAGGAGCTCTGGCGGATGACTGGTCGGACTGTCTGACTGTTGACTTACAGGGAGGCTGTGAGACACCCCCGGCTAATTCCTGCACCTCTCTGAGCCGGTATTTCCAGATCCAAGGTGTGTCATTTACCAGCAAGTACAAGCAGTCATTTTTCACTGTTTCACAGAAGCCCTGAGTCAAAATGTAATTTAATGAAATGTCAAGAAATGAAAGCAAACTCATTGAAAGTAAAATGTCTTTCCCTACAAATAAGTCCTTTTTCACGTGTTTTATCATCATAACTTTGGCCGGATTATTATTCCTGATGTTTTTTTTTAATAATAATCTGTCCCTCAGTGTATAATTCTCAAGATGACCCCATGAAGTTTCTTGTTTGGCCAGCATTTATTTACATCCTGGTTTTAAAGTGTTTCAATGCTTTATCTTTATCAAATAGTAGTGAAAATAAAAACACACAACTAATTGGTTAATATTAATGTAAATAGTAAATGTGTATTTTAATTTGTTATTTAGGGTCTTTTATTTATTGTCAGTGAATATCTTGAGAATCACATAATTCAATATAATTAATGATTCTGATTCAATCAATAAATCTGAATGTGTGAAGTAATTACAGTGGTCAAATAAATATACTTGGGACTGAAAATAGATTTGGTACAACTGAAATTTTATTCTGAAATTTAACCTAAAGTATAATTTTAGTACACTACTTGAGAAAACTTTGCTGCCTTTAGGGAACTTTTGCTGCTTTGCAATGTTTGTAGAATTTAAATGAGGGCATAAGGTCCAGATTAGGAATGAGATAGGGGTTGATGAGAGAAATGAGATGTGTGTGTGTGTGTGTGTGCGTGTGTGTGTGTGTGTGTGTGTGTGTGTGTGTGTGTGTGTGTGTGTGTGTGTGTGTAAGCAATGTGGTGAGACGGAGATGAGTCAGTCAAGTCCAGGGCAGTGCTCTGGGGCAATAATATGCTGCACTGCTCTGAACCTGTAGGTCTACATTTACTAACACACACACACACACACACACACACACACACACACACACACACACACACACACACACACACACACACACACACACACACATTTTAGAAGTAATCAAGATATATGCAGAAGTTTCGCCATTAAATTCTTCTTCAAACATAAAAAGGTCTTAAGGAAATGTTAAACAAAGCAGCTGTTTACTGCCTGTACATCTTGTAGGTAATGGGGCATCGTTTCTATATGTGCACAATGACTGTCAAAATTTATTGTATGTATTGTATGAATTGGTAGAAAATATATATAAAATATATATTAGTTCTGATCTGTTTCGTTTCCCCAATCATCGTGTTCTGGAGATGATCTTGAAGACCTTGAAGTCAGTTGCACCAAAACAAGAATTTGCTAACTAAGAGCCATCAATAACCATTTTTTATGTAAAACCATATCTTTTGTAGATGTTTCAGAATTATATGTTTGTCTTTCAAATTAAAGAAGTTCTGCTTACTAGCATCTGTCAAGCAAATTAATAATCAGCTTCTGACGAGATTGTAACTCATATTATCTGTCATTGTGGAATTTGTAATAATGTAAATATTAGTGTCAAGTGGAGCATTACATATATTTTATGTTAATATAATTAACATACATTGTTATATCATGTTAATAGTAATATAATATTATGTTTTAGTAAACTCTTTTGCCTAGATATGTGTGTGAAGACTAGATCCAACCGTTGTCGTCTACCCATTACAATCACAGCTGAGTCGAAGCAACTCGTGTAACTCTGTCTTTATTGACTCGTGAGTCTCACTACATGATTTGCATAGCAAACGTGTCTAATAGATTTGCAAGGAATCATGTCTAGTTTCTTCTGCGATAATTAAGTTGACAGTCTCTCCCCAATGCAACTAACAAAGAGCTCTGTCCAATCTGTGACCTGTTGATTTCATGAACGACGTCTTGTGTTACAAGCTGAGACACGGAGCGCTTTTTAACAGGAAGAGGCTTGTGAGACTCATCGGGGACACATGGTAAGAGGAGGCTGCCTGTGAGGCACATCTGGTTCACTTAGCTTATTTTCTTGAGGTGTTGTGAGCTCTGCATGCTTGTATACAAATTACTGTCAAGTTGTTGAGCTCTGGGCAGAAATTAGCAGGCCTATGCAAGAAATTGTGCCTTTGAATTCTTTGAATTTGGCTGGGCGTTAGGAGTGTGAACGCTACTTTAAAGATATGTCTGTGATTTATTGGAAAAATCTTTGATGTTTAGAATAAATGTGTCTGTTTCTTTGCGCATCTGCAACATTTTCGGTACATCTGCATAACCTTTCTGTACAGTACATCAAGCACCTCCTCAGATCAGATGGAGCGGCTGAGAGCAGGATCCTGTGAAATTCAGATGCGCCGTGTGCCTGGAGGAAGGCAGCCTCTGATGTATTTTTAGATAAGCTAAATAATGAATGCCTGAAAAGACTGCTTGTACCCCAGCTGCCAAACTGTCCCCTGTCCTCTGCACTCACCCATTTTTACTTTCATGGCCCATGAGATGGAGAGAGGAAGATCTCTCGTCTTTCGCCAAAGCTACCTGATTCGTTCATCGCCGTCTGTCACTGATCAGTAAAAGATCACTAAAATGTCTCATTTGTGTTAGTATAAGGTTGTATGCTGTAGTAGTTATAGTTATAGTAGTTAACTATATAAACTAAACTCAGAAAAGATATTTACTTTAGTCATCCCATACCCCCCCCCACACACACACACATACACACACATGCATACACATAAACTATATATGTCCCTCTCACCCTTCTAGGCTGGTATCTGTGTGTCATCCCCAATGTGGGGTCCTCTACCAGACCCCTGGGAGTCTGAGGGTTCTGTCAGTATCTTAGCTGTTCCTAGGACTGCGCTCTTCTGGACTGAGGCTTCAGATGTTGTTCCAGGAATCTGCTGGAGCCACTCTTCCAGTTTGGGGGTCACTGCCCCAAGTGCTCCTACTACCACGGGGACCACATTAACCTTGACCTTCCACATCTGTTCCAGCTGTTCTTTCAACCCTTGATACTTCTCAATCTTTTCGTGTTCCTTCTTCCTGATGTTGGCGTCAGCTGGAATCGCCACATCTATCACCACTGCTCTCTTCTGCTCTTTGTCCACCACCACTATGTCCGGTTTGTTAGCTAGCAGCTGTTTGTCAGTCTGGAAGCTGAAGTCCCACAGGATCTTAGCCTTGTTGTTCTCAACCACCTTTGGTGGTATGTCCCATTGGGATTTGGGTACTTCTAGTCCATACTGGGTACAGATGTTCCTGTACACTATCACAGCTACTTGGTTGTGCCTCTCCATGTATGCTGACCTGGCTTAACATCTTACACCCTACTACCACATGCTGGACTGACTCTGGGGCTTCTTTACATAGCCTGCACCTTGGGTCAGATCTACTGTGGTAGATGAAACCCCCCATGCATGGTGAGGAGCTTTCTAGTCTTAATATCTGTGGCTTCCATCTCCTCCTTTGGCCAGTCTATGATCCCAGCGGGGTATCTGATGACTGGCAGTCCATAGATGTTGATGGCCCCGACCTTGTTCTTACCATTCAGCTGACTCCTTAGGACTTGCCTTACTCTCTGGAGGTATTTGGCTGTGGATGACGTCCTTGCAGCTTGTGGGATTCCAAGGTATTTGTAGCTGTCCTGGATGTCTCCTATCCTGCCCCCTGGTAGGTCAACCCCTTCAGTTCTGATCATCTTGCCTCTTCTCGATACCATCCGGCCACATTTGTGTGATCAGAATGACATCCCTTTGTTGTCGCTGTAGATCCTGGTGGTGTGGATCACTGAGTCGATTTCTCACTCATTCCTGGCGTACAGCTTGACGTCATCCGTGTAGAGGAGATGGCTGATTGTTGTCCCGCTTCGGAATCAGTATCCGTAACCACTCTTTGTGATGATGTGACTGAGGGGGTCCAGGCTTATGCAGAACAGCAGTGGTGATAGTCCATCCCCTCCTTGGTATATGCAGCACTTGGTGTTAACTTGGGCAATTGGCTTGGAGTTGGCCCCTCGGGTTGTCTTCCAAAGTACCATTGAGTTCTTGATGAAGGCTCTTGTGAATTTCATGAGCCAAATGGCTTCTACCTGTCAGCCCTTTTTTTTTTCAGATGTTGGTGTTGATGTTGCAAATGTGATGAAGCTGTGAAGTCTGTTGTAATAACATGTCTAAAATATATATAACTTGTGTGTGTATGTCATATTCTGCATGTCATTTATTTTATTATTCTACCCTCTGGACAGTAATTTGTTTTTATAAGCTGAGCTACTTTTAGATGGAATATTATCAGATGATCCTAATCAGTGAAATTGCAAGACCCCCCCCCGCCCCCCCGCCGCCCGGAGTCCAGTCATAGAGTGATGGAGGATCTGATTATAAAGAAGCTGTAGGGCTCTTGGCTTAGCAAGGGAATATCCATGAATAGAGATGATTAAGGATGAATGAATGGAACAATGAGAGATGCTCTGTGTGTGTGTGTGTGTGTGTGTGTGTGTGTGTGTGTGTGTGTGTGTGTGTGTGTGTGTGTGTGTGTGTGTGTGTGTGTGTGTTGTATATTTCAAATGAGAAGCGGCAGAACCAGACCTTCAGAGGAGGAAACCAGCTCAGCTTCAAAAACCAAATGTCGTGAATTTCATTCCTTACATGGAGTCAAAAAAAAAAAAAAAAAATGGTAAAATATACCTGTGTAGTAATGCTTCAAATGCTTCAAATACAGATAATCTGAATGTCCTGGATTCATTCGTTTTTTCCCCCCCGTGGTTTCCTTATTAATGTGTAAGGAGCATTGATTTGAGGTTGAGTTCTCATTTCTCAGCAGTACAAAATGAGATTTGTTAAGCCTTCAATCATGAGCTGATCAGTCAGTCGGAGACAGGAGGTGAGAGGTGGTTTACTGGCTATGCAGGAATCCTATAGACGTTTGCCTCTGTCCAAGTTCACTGTTGCAAAAAACTCTACATCTGTCTGCGTTTTCTCTCCAGATTTTATCTCCCTTTCCTATCAAAATTTTGCCATTACATTTGTTGCCATGGCACCAAGTTGGATCTGTCACATTTTAATCATCTACCTGTAGGGAAGTTGGTTTTTGATCCCTTTATCGCGTTTTGCTCTAGTATTCCATACCGCATGCAGTTTGATCCTGTTGTTTTGTCCATTGTGTATTCAGTCTGTTAATTTTAAAGCTGTGACTGAGTCTATTTAATGTGTTATAAATGCAACAAATTTATTATTATTACAACAGAAATTAAGCTTGAAGTTCAGCAGAAGTTCTTATTTTTATGGTATTTTGTAACATTGGTTCGCTTGTGGCTTATTTTTAATATGGATTTGTCTTTAATTATTTACTTTGTCATTTTTGTTATAGTGATTTTTTCCGATGACTGTGAAAAATGAAAGAAGTGTAGTTAATCTCATCAAAACATTCAACACTAATGAAAAAACTGGTACAGATTCAATTATGACAATCCTTTTTGTGCCGCATCACCTGATAAAACCTAATTTCTTGCTTTTATTTTAAAAGTTTTTCTTCCATGATGGTGTCCTAGACCAATGTTATTTATGGAGTTTTGAACACCTCACAAGGACTTTTCTTATTGAGAACTATCCCATTATCTAAACAGAAGGAAACACAAGCCGCATTTGTTTAAAATATAATTGTGAATATTCACACTTTACCAGAGCCTTTTCACACAACTCCCACAAAATGTTATTTTGTTCATAAATAGCTCAATGATCACAACTGACAATGCAGAATAGGCCATACACTTAGTAACAGAGACTCAGTTTGTAGCTTGTGCAGTGCTTCAGAAAATTTGTACAGAAATTAATTATTTGAAGTGTAAGCTGGTGCATAAAACCAGAATGAACCTAATGGGAGTCGTTAAGGTCTAAACATGCACAGCAAAAATCGCTTTAAGAGATGCTGAATTATGAACATATCGTGTTTGAGGATGCTGCAGCGGCTCACGAAAGCAGTTCGTAGAAGAAGTGCCATGTTTTCTCAATATGACCGCTTTCATTTCCACTTTTTAGAGCCGTGTCATTGAGGTCAGCTTTTCTCTTCTTCAGCACGTCTTTGAACGCGGTGGACGAGTCCCTTTGCACATCCTCTGGGGTGCTGTCCAACTTTTGATCATCATAGTCAAAGTTAAACACCTGACACTTCAACCCATTCCCTTGTCATTGGCAGCACGGGGGGGGGGGGGGTTGATAGGATTGTCTCAGCTGTTTAGCGTCAAAACATATGAGCAGAAAATATTCCCCCCTTCTTTTCCCACAGTGCACACAATGATTTTTTTTTTAACATGTCAACTTCTATTCAGCTCACCTTAGGACCTATTTATTTATTTTCCTACATTTGTGGGTAATTAAGAAAGAACCCTTCCTAATATTCTAATACTTCAATAAATTAGCTTAAAGTGAGCGCAAACAAATTCTCATCATGATTGAGTTGAGGGCTCTACAGGAGTGATTGGGTTAATGGTGGCTTTAGTGGGATAAAATTGCAGCATAAAAATAACCACCTTGTTTGTTGCATGCTTTAATGTACATAAGGATATTTGTGGCCCTAATCTGATTATCCTCTGATAATATCCCAGAGTTGCTGGCTACAAGGTTAACATCTTAATACCATAAGAGGAGATTTTCTCAGCTTGGTTACAGTGACCGGCCATTTGCTTCAACACAAATCTCTTTTTTCATGTTACACTGTGTTAGGAGTGAGGATGGAAGGCATTTTAGTTAAATATTGGCTAAATATGCATGTTTCCCTTACTAGTTTGATGACACAAAGACCACATTTTGCACCTTGGGATGCATTTAAAAAGACTGAAGGAGAGAAACGTAAGTAATGTGAGGCCAGGTTACTATGGTCCAAGAACAAGAGGTTGTTTTCATCAAAAGAACAGCACAGAAACAAACATCGTAATGCACTTTGGAAATGGAAACATCCCATAATAGCTTCTTCTCATTCTGCATCTCATTACACAGAGCAAGCAGAGTACAGGAAAGTGTCATTGTCTTGTTGTTTTCAGGGATACATCATCTTTAGTGGTGGCCTCAGATAAAGCTGAAGACACTGTGTTCTTCACCCTGCTGTGGTTGTCATAGATACCCAACGTGCCCTGCAGAATTCTGACAACACCCTGAAATATTTAAACAGCAGACCAGGTTCCTTTACGCATTTTTCTTGTCTAGAACAGCTGAAAAGTTCTACAAATGAGTGTAAAAATAAAGTATCTGGGGTGGTGCTCAATATTAAACCACGAATGCCAGTGGGGTTTTTAACTTATTTCCACCATTAAAGGAGAGAAAACGCGCACAGGAAAAGCATCAGAAATGTCCCTTTATTCTGTAAGCTGGGCCGGATAGGGTATGTGTTTGATTGACAGCTGAGCTGACAGGCATGGCGAGACAGCCTGTAAACAAATGTCTGCTGCGCTCAAGCGTAGGAACGAAAAACAGTTTCATACACGGTGCAAGCCAGGGAAAAGCCACCCAAATGATCCTAATTACTGGTGTATATTTTAGGAAAAACACAGAATGTTCCTGTTCCCTTTCACAGACAAGTACAGTATATATTGTATTATATATTAATAATATATATATCATATTTTCTCAGAGTTCAGATAGAAGAGGGATTCAAGAAAATAAGAACAAGACCATTTAAACGTTTCAAAAACTTTCTTATCTGCCGATATTCCCTGGCCCAGTTCTGTTCTCTGGTGTTTATCTATGAATCTCTACTCAAATACTACTTTCCACACACAATACATAAGACAAAGAAGTTAAACAATAAAAATAATTCATTTTCTCTGATCTGATTCATTTCCCCCATTTTTATACAAAAAAAATAAAATAAAAAATAGGATTTGCAATAAATAAATTTGAAAACAATTTTCCACATACAATGAAAATAACATTGTATATCAGCTTATTCAGTAAGTGCAATATGACAATAAGGAGCTGGGGAAAATAATGAAAGTTCAATCTGTTTGCTGTGTGGCTGTTTGCATCTGTCTCCATCCTGTTCGTCTTTTCACCGTAGTACTGCTTTATGCAAATAGGGCCACAACTTAAATACAGCGGTACCTCTACTTATGAAATTAATTGGTTCCGGATGAAATTACGTAAGTAGAAAATTTCGTAAGTAGAGACGTGTTTTCCATGCAGATGCCTGTAAGTAGAGGAACCACTGAGTTTGCGTGTCCCCCCCCCCCCGTCTGAGTGGCTTCTCTCTGGGTTCACCGGCATCCTCCCACCCTCAAAAACATGCACTTCAGGTGGAATGATCGGTTCCAGGTGTGATTGCGTGAGTGGTTCTTTGTCTTTTATGTGACCCTGTGGTGCACCGGCGACACGCCCGGAGTGTCCCCCTGCTTCTTTCCTCTATCCGCTGAGATGACCCACAAAAGCGGAAGAAGCGGTGAAGAAAATGGATGGATGGATGGATGGATGGATGGATGGACTCTGTGTTATTTTGTTTTTTATCTTTACAGAGAATCCTTTATCAATTTACAGTATAATACATGTAACTTAAATGCAATTACCTTGTTAATTTATTGTTAGTTTTTAGAACGCGACATGAAATCCGTAACAGAGACATAGTGCATTGTGATAACACATGAATGCTATGAAAATAGTTTCTCTGTACCTTGTTTTTCTAATCTATCTTGCTTTCTCACAGAATATTGGACAAATTAATTAGACTCTATTCATAGCTCTGACAGTTCCCTCCTTATATATGTCACAGACAGCCACAGCAGTGGTGGTGGGGGTGTTGTGTCTGTCTCCTCCACACAGACCAGCCATGCGTGACTCAGAATAGAGCCGCTGGTCTGGCTTGAGACGGGAGCTGTGAGTGCAGGGGATGGTCAAAGAGATCGGGTCAATTGAGCTAAGGTAAGATGTGACAAAGCAAAGCCAGGGCCGTGAGAGGTACTGGAGTAAACGGATAAAGAATGGTGCTGAACATCCCCATAATGCAAGCTGTACGTCACATATGTAAGAAAAAAAAAAGTATCATAAAAACAAATGTATGTCAAGGGTAGCAGTTATGCAGTTCATCCTTCTTAAAGCACATGTTTGAGTTTGAATCTCTGTCCAGATTGGGGGCTGTACCCGCTGATTGATCAGGCTCGTTTTACACATGCTACCGATGCTTGAAATGAATTAAAATTGATATTAATCAATTAATATAGTTTTTATTTTATTTTAATTAATTAATTAATTTAATTACGTAATTTTATTAATTAATTAAATTAATTGAAATTAATTAAAATTAAAACGCTCTCTCAGGAGGAGCGGGGGGGGGTGGCGAGGTCAGCACGCGGTTGAATGGATTTAATTTAATTTCATACTGTTTATATTTTAATTTTATACTGTTTATATTTTAATTTCATACTGTTTATATTTTAATTTCATACTGTTTATATTTTAATTTCATACTGTTTATATTTTAATTTTATACTGTTTATATTTTAATTTCATACTGTTTATATTTTAATTTTATACTGTTTATATTTTAATTTTATACTGTTTATATTTTAGTTATAGTTTAGTATATAAGTCCTGTTAATGCTGCATGTGTCTGTTAGTGTAGTGTACGTCTTGTGGTTTGTCCTGTGGTGTCAGTGTTCCTTTTTCTCCTGGTGTTTATCCAGTATTCATTATGTAATGCCTGAGCAGTGGATATGTACAATTTCCTCCAGGATTAATAAAGTATATCTATCTATCTATCTATCTATCTAATTATTGGCTAATTATTTGAGGTGGCACAGCTTTATATTCTGAGAAGTGTTGATATTGATCGTTGGGCTGTTATTCAGTCTGTCAGAATGGATAAAGTGGAGCTGAGAGGTGACGGTGCTGCCATTGAAGGGGGAATCAGATTTGATGTGCAGGACAATCTTTCTTCCAGAGCGTGCTGTTTTTTTACATCCTGCGAAGCGGTGATGTATTGTAATCGTCAGTGTTTGTGTGTTCATCTGTCCGTCCGTTCATCCACCAAATATCTTCACAACCATTACAGAAAGAGAGATGAAACTGAAGCACATGACTCAGGCAGCAAAGGGGATGGAAATGAGATGATGACCCTGACCTTGAGAAAAGTAGGTCAAGATCAAATTTCAACTTTTGTACACTCAGGAACAAGATAAGATAGAAAGACGAGGGAGAAGGCCAGTGTGTGTAAGACCATAGATCAAAGACCTAGCTTTGATCTATGGTCCGAGATATTTTCTATCCTGAGATATTTTTGTTTTATCAGTGTCTTTTTTTCCTATAATTATTGTACTAGTGATCTATTTGTTTGATCACTGTATCTAGCTGGGATTCAGAGGCTTTGCAATGTCCAAAATCATTTTAATGCCCAAATGAAGACATTTATCGTGTGACCAGATCACACAAACTTGTGCTGAGTGATCATTCCCAAACGAATGGCTCTGTGAACACAGCGAAAAGACACTGAGGATGTATTTGTGTGACATATCCAATTACAATCTCAAGATGTATGTGAAAATGCATTAAAATGTCAAAGGGACCCAGACATACCCACCTGTGGTCAGATCAGCAGGGATGGATGTTCATCCATGAGTGGAACAGCCAGTTTGTCAGAGAAATGGAGACTGAATCTTTGTCCCACTGGAGTTCATTGGTGGTAGGCCACAGCACAAGGAATCCATATGTACAGCGGTACCTCTACTTACCAAATTAATTGGTTGTGGAAGAAATTACGTAAGTAGAAAATTACGTAAGTAGAGACACGTTTTCCATGGAAATGCTCTAATCCGTTCCAAGCCACCAAAAATTCCGACATAAATGTTTTATAAAGCATAAAAATGTATCAAAACATGTAACAAATACATGCTACAATCAGATTATTACACAATAAATGAGAGTTGTGTATAACGTAAAAAACAAAGAATAGAGTAAAGAATAAAATGATGGTCATTAACCTTTTAACTGCTGTCCTCATTGTTTTTTGCCCTCTTTGGTTCATGCGCTCCTGCCTCACCATGAACAACAGAGTGAATTCCAGTCCTCCTTCTGAACTTCTCCAACCACCCACGCCATGCCTTAAACTCCTTAAACTTCCTTTAGTTTTAATAACGTGGTGATTGTAGATGCATTACGGCCATATTCTTTGGAGAGATCAACCAAACGCATCCCTTTTTCATGCTTTTCTATCATCTCTTACTTTGTTTGTACGGACAAAAAAACTCTTTTCTTCGTCTTTTCTTTTCCTCTTTTCTCCGTCACTTTCTTGGGGTCCATAGTGAATACTCTAAAAGTTAATATATTTACGTAAAACTATCAGAACACCTCATGGGTCGAGGGCCGAATGACGAGGACGCTGCATAGACACCTATCTAGCTCCATACAGAGGTTCCTCTTAGCCAATGGGATGCCAGGAAGATACTAGGTAATAGCCAATGGCAGAGCAGCTATAAGAATGTTGCGTTCAGGAACCTGTGGGAGCTGTGAGTATCAGCCCATACCGTATTTTTACCTTTCGTAAGTCAAAATTTCTTTGGTGACTAGAGGTTATATTTTCCTGTTGAGAAGTTTCCTAAGTAGAAATTTTTCCTAAGTAGAGACATTCGTCAGTAGAGGTACCGCTGTAACTAGGATTTATTTCAATTTTGTTTGTCCAATCTTTATGATGCTCCATTATCACAAAAGTTACGCCATATGGAATGATGGACAGATGTGAAGAGGAAGCAGCATTTGTGTGGGTGAAATGTGTTTTGTCCCGAACAAATCTGTCTTGTACGGCATTTTTTCGATACGAAGCTAGAACTGACTGAGTGCTGCACACACTAAACATTAAACCTCTGGCAGGGGAGGGGAAGTTCTTACGTGGAGCATATACCAGTGAGATACTGGTGCACTTATAGCGCTCTTTCTCCCTCAGGGCTGGTTCCTACTCTCTGGTTGTTTTATTCAGAATATCAACTAGCCCACGTTTATATTTAAAGCAGTCTACCTCATGTGTTTCACTGGTTTAAAAAAAAAATAGCATAATTGTTGAATAATTCAATTTTTCAGGTGTCTGAAAGGATTATGACTATTAATTGACACAGTCCACGCAGGCGATTTGTTCTGCCTTTAAAGACATATTTGTTCTTCACAAAATCCCAACACCAAAGGGCCTGTCAAAATCTGTCAGCTTTTCCTAGCTTTCGGACACGTACAGATGTGAAGCTCAGGCGTGCATATGTGAAGAATCAGTGGTGTTCACACATGATGTTCAAAAACACGTGTACTCCTTTGCTATCACATGAAAAAAATTAACAACTAGAAATTACTGCACTCAAATACAATGATTGACCTGTTCTGACTGAAGTGCTTGTTGTGTTCATTTGCCAGTCAAAAACGCTCTATTAAAGAACGTATCCTTGCACATTTTTTTTATATTAAGCTTTTATGTAAAATAAGCATTTTAGAGGTCGGTAATACAGGTTAAGATAAAATTGGGTTAACCGGAATGTTCCCTTAACTATCCACTTGAATCCTGTATGATCTGTCATTCAAATATATACCTGCATTGAACATAAATAACCTGTTGTTACTCATTTTTAAAGAGTTGACGAATCATAAAACTGCTTTTTGAGTGTTGTGAACGCTGCACAGGACTCAAAAATGGCCCCTGCCTGTATTTTTTTATTATGTAACCTGGTCAAGTGATTTCCCAACTGGAGTCGACAGTGAAAATGTTATTTTCCTCTGGGGTGTTTTTTTGTTTTGTTGTTGTTGTTTTTTAGCTAAACTGTATTTTTGGTGAAGCAATGCAACAAAAATACAGCTCTCTTTGGTAACCTGGACTATTCGCACAAAACACACACCCTATATCTAACAACCTCTTTCTTCTCACACATTTTTTATCCTTCTGCAGGCGGACTCACTCACGTTACAGCATGAGAGCTACAGTGATTCAGGGCAGACGTCAGGCTAATTGGTCCCCTCTCCTCTTGAGGAGATGTTCCAAGAACTGGGCATAATTTAAGCAGAGGTGCAAAGCCACTGCCTGGTTGTGTGGAGAGAAAAGGGGAGTCCCCTAGTCTGTGTTGAGCTGGCCAGAGGCAGAAATCCACCTCTGGAGACTGCTGGGCTCGTGGAAACTGTGTTAGCTAAAAGTAGTCAGGCTGACAGCTCCTTGTGTCTGTTTATGTGTGCATTCATTCATGTGAATGTGCAAACCAAAAATGAACGGCGTTCTTTCTCTCTAAAACATCTCTCTGAAGAGCAGAGGTGCAGCTAAGGTCTGCTGTTGCCCCCATGACTAGTGTTGCTATTGACGTTAAGCATTTACAAGTTCCCAAATGACTGAGTAATAGTATTTGCCAGAGAATTTACTTGTGCATAGGCAGTCCAAGGGTTCATCTCCAAAGCCTCATTTCAACAGAGCATCATTTGGTTGAAAAAACAAAAACAACAACTAAAGTCCGACGTTTTAACCGGAGCATTTTAACTGGAACGTGGTGGCACAGTGGGGAGAGTTGTTTCCTCACGGCAAGAAGGCTCTGAATTTGATCCAGTTTGTACAGTTTGTATGTCCTCCGTAAACACGCAGCTTAGGTCAATCAGAATCAGTTTTAATTGTTTTAATCGTTTGTTAAAAAACAGACAAGGAATTTGTTTCCGGCAGGTGGTGTCTCAAACTGTACATTCATACATTAAAGTTAACTGTGCTAAATAATATAAATACTATAAATAACTATACCAAATACAAAACACAAGACGCAAAACGCAGTAGGTGGGTGGGTGGGGGGGGTGGGGGGGACACAATGTACAAGTGCAGAGTGCATGTGTAATTAGTGAATTAGTCAAAACTAATGTTTCCTTAGTTGTGGGTGTGAACATGAGTGGTTGTTTGTTTGCATTGTCTTGTGTGGCCTTGCAATGACCTGGTGTCTCATCTGGGGTGTACCCCGCCTCTTGTCTGTAGCCAGCTGGGAAGGTTCCAGCGAACCTGTGACCCACAAGTCGGATGAGTGCCGATAGACAAACTTATTTTGTTCAACAAGGTAATTAAGATTTTAATAAGTTTTTTTTAGGGGATACAAAGGTACTTTTGATAGAGTAGGACTTATTTTTTCAGTCATTTTGAGATGTTTGGACAGTCACTGGCTAACATCACCTCAAAAGTTTGATTTCTGTCGTCTTTCCCAGGAGGTTTCAGAGCAGCGTTTAAGTTTGAAATCTACCACTAAAGTCTTGCTCGTTGAGAACCGCCATGACAGAATTTTATTTGAACAGTTTACGACCTGTATCGTCTTAGAGAATCCAGACGGCCTCATAATACTGACTGAACACCTGAACACTGACTTCCATGTTAATATCATGCTGTCGAAAGCTACAAAATTACAGCGTGTGCTGAAACTAGCAGCAGTATGCCAACAGCGAGGTTGACACGTCTCATTTCCCGTGATATCCATACATATCATATATGAATGCCAAATCATTCATGAATACTGTTTCCGTCTAACCGTAGTAGATAAAGCAGAGTAACAAATACCTTCAAGACACAGAGATCTGATACCACTGACTCAAAATACAGGGAGCCACTAACTAACTTCAGTCGGTTCTAGCACCATAAATCAGGGAGGGGCAACCTTTTTGACTGGTGGGGCAGCTGAAAAGCAGATGGGCAGAGTGTTTATTTGTACTAATGCAAATGTCATGTAAACACCATTACAGTATATACATGTTTTTGGCAGCAAAGCGTATACAGTGGTACCTCTACTTACCAAATTAATTGGTAAGTGTCTCTACTTACGGAAGAAATTTCGTAAGTAGAGACGCGTTTTCCATGCAAATGCCCTAATCTGTTCCAAGCCCCCCAAAATTCAGACATAAATGTTTTATGAAGCATAAAAATGCATCAAAACATGTAACAAATACATGTTACAATTAGATTATTACACAATAAATGAGAGTTGTGCATAATGTAAAAAACAAAGAATAAAGAATAAAAATGACCTTTTAACTGCTGTCCTCATTGTTTTTTGCCCTCTTTGGTTCATGCGCTCCTGCCTCACCATGAACAACAGAGTGAATTCCAGTCCTCCTTCTGAACTTCTCCAACCACCCACGCCATGCCTTAAACTCCTTCAACTTCCTTTAGTTTTAATAACGTGGTGATTGTAGATGCATTACGGCCATATTCTTTGGTGAGATCAACCAAACGCATCCCTTTTTCATGCTTTTCTATCGTCTCTTGTTTTGTTTGTACGGACAAAAAAACTCTTTTCTTCGTCTTTTCTTTTCCTCTTTTCTCCGTCACTTTCTTGGGGTCCATAGTGAATACTCTAAAAGTTAATATATTTACGTAAAACTATCAGAACACCTCAGGGGTCGAAGGCCGAATGAC
>CM023609.1:1269901-1364901 GCA_013358685.1 Antennarius maculatus | reverse complement strand
CGTTTCCTCTCCAGAAGCTTTCATCATAATCTGTTCATAAATTACTGAACTGACAAAGACAAACAGTCCAATGCTGGTACAACATAACCCTGGCGGAGATGACGGTACTACTCTAGAGGAACTGTGTGTTTGGGGCGTTGAAACTGGGCAAATATTCTGGGGAGATTGCTGAGAGTTTTGTAAATCTTCAGTGGAAGTTTTTCCTTATTGTGAAAATACTACGGGCTGACGACATCGGAAAAATAAATCATCCAGGTAGAAATTTGTAAAGTTCTTCAAATGATTGTGAAAAGCTGATTCATTCCGTGATTAGCTGTGAGTGTAGAGTGGAATTCCATTATCAGCCCTCGTCTGGTTTACTGAATAATCCAGATGCACGTGGTTGTATCAACGTAGGGGTAGCAACGTCTGTGAACACGGCAAGAGACACAACACCCACAGATTTAGGATCCATTAATCAATCTGAATGAATATGCAACAGGGGCTGCTGGGATTCAGCCTGCTGCCTGTCTGACTAACAAGGCTGGCGTCCTGCAGCGTTCCGCAGAAAGAGAGATGTTTCCTTTTCAACGGGCCCAGCTCTGAGCGGTCGGCATATGTGCTGTCGCTCCCTGTAAGCCGTCGTCCTCACTTCCTTCTGCCGCCTTCTCTCATTGCTCCTCTTTATCTAATACTCATGCTCTCACTTGCTCATTTATTCACTCACTCCCGCCCTTGCTTTCTCTCTCCGTTGGCATTTCTGGCTTCAGAATGAATTACTCCTTGGTGAAAACATGTCTTGTGTTGTGGGGACTACTTTGCACAAGTCCCTGGTGTTGAACCTCACAGCATTCCAATTTTAGATGTGTGTTTTAGATCCACACTGCACCTATCCCCTACAGTTCCCTCGGTGGGTGGTGAATCCACCAGAGATACTGAATTATGCTTAATCGCTTGTGAAAACCTACCTCTTCTCCTTGGCTTTTAACACCTAGCTAGACATTGGATTTTATTTTATTTTATCTTATTTTATTGCTCTAATTGTATGGCTTTTGCTTTTACCCATGTCTTATTTTTTAAATTATTTTACTTTCAATATTTGAGCCATTTTGTTTTTTATCTATAATGTGTTTTTTTTTTTTGTTTTGTTTTTTTTATTCGTCTCTACAGCACTTTGGTCGTCTGTGGTTGTTGTAAAGTGCTTAACAAATAAAGTTGGATTGGATTGGATTGGATTAATAATCAAATTATATTTTATATTTCATACATTATATTTTTCATCGCTCAAAATATGTCCCACTGACCGGGTAAACATATTTTGTTTAGTGATTTTTTATTTTTTATTTTTTTTGCATTGAGGTCAAGGCTCCGCTCCACGTTCCACAAGCTCCACAGTGGTATGAGAATGGCGGCTTACAGTATTTTTTTCCTACGTGTATAAGTACAGTTTTTACCTCCTTTGAAAGAGACCTTCAATTCAGTGTGCCTATTTATTACTATTTCAAGAGTTCCAAATGTTTTCATTGCGTAGATAAAATTTCATTTTCTCTGTAGCGTTTTTCATGACATTCATAAGCAACGTGCTATAGTTGTTTATATAGTATACCATAGTGTGTGCGTGTGTGTGTGTGTGTGTGTGTGTATTATACTATATATAGTTTAGTGTTATCTTCATGTTAAATGTCAAAAGGTTTTTGCAACTCCTACTGTTTTCTTTTTTGTGGAAACCGGGTCCAGATGACTTTGTGAGTGTTAGAGGTTACCGACCCCTGTCATAGAGCAAGAAAAGGCTTTGGATAGAGTTGAACACATGTACTTGCATATGCTGGAAAGTTTTGATTTCAGCTCATACTCTATTGTTCTCTGTAAACGTGGGGGGGGGGTGTTGGGGTTAATGGTGGCTGAAGCGCTCCTTTTCGATTGTAGAGGCACGTGAGGCAGGGATGCCACGTCTGAGGGATGCTCTGCTCTGTGCTTTCACAATTAAAAAAACAGACTAATGTGGACTTTTTAGAGCAAACCGTGCAGCTCTCTGGCGAGGTCTCCTCCGGCTGAGGTCAACCGGGGGAAGAGTCAGACTCTTATGGTGGGAGATGGGCTGGAGGAGATCTGTCTCCCAGATAAACAAATGGGTTTAATACCTCGGCGTTTACCTGGGACATCAGACTGATGGAGTGTTCACCTTTGTCTGGCATCAGGTATGCAACCTTCGTGGGAATTTTTCTACAAGCCACCATAAACAAAAAAGGTTGGAGATCTGCAGTGCGTGATTTTACATGGTTTTATTTCCATTGTTGATCCCAATGTGTCTGAAAACGCGTCTTTCAGTCATTTGATAACAGTTGTTACAAACAAGCATTTACTATTGGTTTTAAATGAAGGGGAAAAAAAAGAGCGGCACATTTTAAACTTCCCCCTTTGGTCAGACAAAAAAGATGTGGTGGGACTTCAGGTCCATCAAATGAAGTGAACGGATTTCCGGTGCAGGACGGTCAGGCTTCATACCTTCCCGTGGCTCTTTTGATGCTCTTCCCTCAGGACAAAATGAGAAGATGCTGTTTCTGACGATGAAGGTGATCTTTTTGACCTTAATGTGTTGCTTGTCCAGACAGATAACAATCATTCCACAATGGTTGCGTCTGCTACAGCCATACTGAACTAGAAATGTAATATGCAGAGGGCAGTATTCACTGAGAGGGAACAGTCAGCAAGGAGGTTCTGGACATGTTTCTGACTCCAGCTAATAGAGATTGGGACCAGGTGCTCCTCCTTAGCTGCAGGGATTTTCAATGTTGAGGACACCAAAACCTGTATCATTGGAAAGGTCCTGAGAAGAAGACGAATCTTGTACTCTAATGAATCTCACAACGTTTGCAGTAACTGTCAACCCCCCCCCCCCCATTTCAATGACCCATTTAAAGACTACTCCATATCCTCCCTTTGTTTGTTTGAAGAAGAAGAAAAACTTTTACGTGCATCATGTTATCTTACGCATACACCTTAACGGAGAAGGTGTTTTCTTTTCGCAAAAATATTCAAAAATTTCAGCTTTGACCCCACTTGCTTTGAAAATGTGCAATTTGGATTTTATTTATTTACTTATGTATTTCCCTATTTTCTTATTTATTTATTTACTTATTTATTTACCTATCTTCTTATTTATTTATTTATTTACCTATTTTCTTATTTATTTACTTATTTATTTACCATATTTTCTTATTCATTTATTTATTTATTTATCTACTTATTTATTTACCGATTTTCTCATTCATTTATTTATTTATTTATCTACTTATTTATTTACCGATTTTCTTATTCATTTATTTATTTATTTATCTACTTATTTATTTACCTATTTTCTTATTCATTTATTTATTTATCTACTTATTTATTTACCTATTTTCTTATTCATTTATTTATTTATCTACTTATTTATTTACCTATTTTCTTATTTATTTAGTGAGTTGTAGCTGACAGATCCTCATGTTTTCTGTTGTTGTTTTATCACATTTACCAGATGGGTAGGGGACAAGCCATGCTACAGCTTGAGGGCCCATCACTGGGAAACTCTTAATAGAGGGAAAAATATCACACACAAGTGATGTGCACCCATCAATGTTGGGACATCATCTATTACAGTGCTGTATTTTTAAGATGAATGAAAACTGATTGAGATGTCCCCATCAATCCTTCGGGTTTTAAGATAGGGTAAGATATACTTTATTTATACCAAACTGGGAAATTTTATGAAATCAAATATAATAGAGAAAGAAAACAGTAGAGTGGCATCTCTATGGTAGATGGGGGGGGTCTGACTCTCGCAGACACCTGCTTCAGGGAGGAACTGCGTGTGTGAAACCAAACCAAACCTCTGGCGGTGCTGAATCAGACGGTGAAGAATGTGTTTGTCAGCTCAGAGACAACAGGTTTTAAACTTCGGTGCATCATAACCACCACAGGGTGAGTGAGCCATCCATCTGCATTATAGTTCACCTGGTATGTGTGACTGTTGAAACCAGACAACAACAGAGCTGGAGGTCTTCTAGAGATCGCATTAAAGCAATAGTGTTAACACTACTTGTCCTTTTCTGTCTAGAAGGTTCGTCTTGTTCAAATAATTTACAGTAATTTCCACAGATGTTTCATGTTTCTTGCAGCTTTAAAGTTTAGAAACAAGCATATTCTGTCTAATTTTAATTCTACCTGTCTTTTAGAGATAATATATATGACATAGCATTTAATTAACGTTTTAGCATTTGTTATCTAAAGTGTTAATCCGATCCTGTAGCTAAGTGTTGTTCACTTCATTAAGACACTATTTAGTTTATATTGAGTGTAATATTTGAACACTGTGTGTGGCAATTTCCATGAAAATAGAATTGATTGATTTCTACCTGCAGTATGTGTCATAGTAAATCCATTAACGTATATCGTGTTGTGTTATAATGGAAATGGATTCGTATTCAATATAAAGTGATACATGTGGGCGTCTTTTGCTTTTGAAGTTTCGCTTCCGTGTTAAAGTGCGACTTTTGACTGACGCTTGACAAGCCATCACATCTTTGCTGCTTTTTGTGTCCACCTGGATTTTCCTGGCTATGTCATGTATGATATCTCTAAAAGCAGTGGTTCAACTCTGACATCATCTCCACAGGGTTCTCACACTTGTTCATCACATTTTCCTGGCCTGCTTCAGGCCCTCAGCCTCTGTCTGGTTTTGTCAGGCCCTCAGACAACATTATTCCACTGCTGTAAAAACTCAAGGTTGAAGGTTACTCTGGACCTAGTCAAGAGGAAGGACCTTTGGCCAGATGTCACTGACCATAACCTCTATATGGAGCCTTCGTTGTTCCCTCTGGTGATGCTGCCAAAACAATAAAGGAGCACAAATTTGTGGATTTGCGGGGTTCATTGCTTGTTAGTTATGAGGTGAGTGCTCGAGGTTTTCAATTTAGCTATCCATGACTTTGCTCTGTCTTTTTTCTTTTCTTTTTTTTTTTAGTTGGATAGCACACATTTTGTTCTTGTCATTTTGATAGTTGAAGGACATGTTCTGCAAAAATGGAAAGAAAAAAAACAAACAACAACAACAGGTAATGGAGTCCTGAGGAGACAAGCAGCCGATGTGGCCCTCCTGTGGGGGGAGTTGTGCTGGTTAGATAATGTCATGGACCACTGCTTAGAGAATGTGGGGAGGCTCTAGTGGTGGAGCGCTGAAGAGGAAATAGAGATAGGAGGAAATTAGAGGGTTCAGAAGTGTGTGACTTCAGGTAGCAATCTCAAAAAAGAAAGTGCAAAGCACCAGTACCGCACTGCAGGTGGACACACACTCCAGCTCCCTTCTGATTGGTCAGTAGCAGACAGTGTCACACACGGACAGATTCAGACTGACCAATTCGCTTTACATTAAACGTTTTAGGTGGCGTGAGGAAACCGGAGAATGGAAAAAAATCTGAGCAGCAGTCAGTCAAGCTTTGTTAACAAATGTCAGTGCTTATGTTACACTCACACATGCATGCATGTTGTAAACGTGTGTAAGTTTGTATTGCTGCATGTGTGCTAGTCCCAAGAAAGGCCTTGCAGCTGCTGCATACCTCATGGAGAGCAAAGAAATGGGGCCAACATGCAGAAACTTGTTCCCTGTTTTCAACTGGGAAAAAGTCTGACTCTGCAGGTGATGCACACACAACGCCTCGCTGGAGTGGCGGCGGTGAGAAGTGTCGTTTTGTGCATGTGTGTAAGTAGGTCATGTATCCAGAGTGAGAGAATATTTCACGTTCAACTTGAGTCGCAGGAAACAAGTTGGTCTCCCATCCCCACTACCAGAAATGTTTTGCTATAGCCACAAAGAGCAGCTTGCACTTGTCAACTGCACTCGTGTTCATGTGCTCCTGTGTGTAGATGTTTCTATGTCTGCGTGGTGAGATTGTTGTCTTGGATGTTTTATAGATGATCCTGACTAATGTTTAGAGCTTGTTTTTCATGCACAGTGCACAGATCCTCAAGGGGGCTGCAGGACTGAGTTTGAAATTTTGGATTTATTTTCACATAAAAAGAATTGCTTAAAATCACGTGTAAACAGGGATCGGTTTAGGAGACATCACAGAGAACAGACTCACGTCTAAGGTGAGCATGAGAGGAGTAATTTATAGTGCAGTGTGATACTAATGCATTAGCCCCAGTTTTACATGTCTACTTGTGATATCCAGAAAGAAAAATATTATTTATGATGTTTGAATTTATTAGTCTGCATCCTTGTAGTTCAGCTAGCTATTATGTCACCACCAAGGACATTCAGTTGACTGTAAAATCTAAAATGTGAAAGTATAAATGTCACAATTTCATCTTTTAATCCAACGATGAGTCCTTAAACCTTTTTTGCCTCCAAAGTTTTAAATCCATTTCTGTTCCTTGAATTAGCAGCTAGACGCTAGCTGCACCACAGTACCAGGACCCAGCCTGCATTCACACACTCATTCACACTAAAGCAGATACTCTGTTTGGCCTTCAATACAATTACACAGAATGTTAGGATACCAGGTCTGCAGGGAAATTAATGTGTGAATAGGAAAGATGGTTGAGCCGTAGCCACATGTTGCCACCTATTATTCAAATACAGAAGTGGTTTTCTTGCTTTAAAGTTTACAAAAGAAGTTCAGATCAGTGTTAAGATAAAAGACTGGAAGACAAGAGTGTGGTTGTGTTTAAATGTTTGGCTCCCTGGGAACACTCTGGGATTGTTAAAGAAAGAAAAATAAAGCATAAGCAAAAAAAAAAAAGTTTTACTCCCTCTGCTGCTGTGGCTGCTGGTTTGTGTTCCATAAAATTTATTGGTCTCTTTACACTGAAAAGTTTTCCCACTACTTGTTTAGCTTTCACACTGCCAGTGGATTATCTCTGACTCCATCCCATGATGATATACAAACATGAGTGAAGCAATGTTCTTATATGTGGCGCTAACGGGAACCCGTGGAAATTCCACCGTAAAACAATAATATCAGACTTCATACCAAACACATGAAAACAAATGTATTGATATTATAAACCAAACGCACCCAACGCTGTCAAAAATCAACGTGATGATGTAACGACATTGTGTTGGCCAATCATGGATGGCGCTGGGCGTGTGTGTGTGTGTCTAAAATGTAAAAAAAAATCTAATCAATATATTAATAATTCCCGTAGGGAAATTACCTTTGTTTAACTCCAAATGCTTGCACACGTATACAGTATACACACACACACACACACAAAAATACAGTTGTCGTTTAGACTAAAGGAGGAACTGCTACAAAGAGCCTCGCTGCCCGACGTGATTCCTTCTGGCAGATGCACCTGATTGGTTGGGCGTGTAACGGTGCAAAAATGAGCTCATTCAAATATATACTGTAGGTGGGGATTTGTGGTATATGAAGCTTCATAGAAAAGATTGAAGTAATTATCCTGTGGAATGTCTTGTCACCACTCTAAAGGTTTCTTTTGCTTTAATCAGTGTAAATATGTGTTTAGGAGCTATAGAGAATATATTTACACTCCCCTATTGTCTCCAAAGTCTATTCATTTCAAAAGAAAATCAGTGTTGTTGCTTCCTTTTGTTCACGTTTTAATTCTACCGGTTAGCGTGTTTGTGTGTGTGAATATATACATTTTTATATAATATATATATATTTTAAATAATATATATAATTATATGTTGATATATACAGTAATCCTTCGCTTATTTGCGCTTCAAGATGCGCAGCTTCAGATTTTTAGTAGCCGCGTGATTCTCTCCAGACTTTGCTGAGTGAGTTTCATCTCCCCATTTCCTCCGTCTTAAGTAACTGTTTTTCGTATCCTCCTCCTCTAGATCCCTCTGTTTTCAGCTCCTCAGAGGAGGCTGAGTTAGCACCCTTGGATAATAAAACGCCTGCTTGGCCTCCAGCAAGAACAGAGTGAAGACTGAGACTGAGCTTCTGGGGGGAGCTGGCGCAGCTATCTTCTCATAGTTCCTGCTTTTCCCTCAGCATTATTGAAGCACCAGCAACCTTCCCCTAATTAGCAACTAATCTATTATGGATGAACCTATAATACATCTGTTGGAGTAGCAACGCAACCAGGCCTACATGGGTGCTTGTGGGACAGCTTTGCTGTACCATGCACTGGTAGTTGCATGGCGATACCTGTAAGATGCACGCCCATGTCATTATCATGTTTGCATGCATGTGCTTTAAAGCCCTTGAACATTGGCATGTTTAGCATTGCCTTACCCGGCTCGTTAAAAGCATTCACACCTCAGGCGCGAACAGAACAGTAGTGGATGATCCCTTAAAGTACGTAGGAGAGGGAGGCAGCCTCATCTCTGAGGCCCTGAGCTGGGACGGCTCGTGTGCTGCTCCAGCCCTTTGATGCAGACCATTGATCTCCCCCTGCTGACATGTTCTTCCAGGCACATGACTGCACCAGCTGGATGGGTGATTAGCCTTATTTAAGTAATGGAGGGGGAGTAAAGGATTTTAGAGGTGGAAAAGATGGAGGAGGAGGTGAGAAGAATGGAGATTAAGCTCTATCACAAGTTTTTTTGCCTTCATTCAAAGTGGAGTAAAGGGAGGAAGCCGGATGCAGCAACACGAACCATGTTGTGACTGGGTAGTGTTGCATTGCAGCAATAAAGTTCTTCATCATAACCGAATGTCTCACCTCCGTGATGTATCATCTGTCCAGAGTGATTAGTGCCACTGAAAAATACCGGATTGCTTCTGACTTTCGAGCAGGAATTGGCCTGTGTCTGTTCTATTCTGAACTGAACAATCATAAATATTGGAGCACAGTGGGTTTTACCTTCGCTGCCGGCTGGGGTGTCTGAGAGCAGTATCCTACAGCAGCCATTATGTTACATCAGCGGAAGGAAAACCAAATTAACAGCAGGAAAGACTCGTGGTGACGTCAGAGTAACATTAGCAGTGCCGAGCTCTGTTCAAGCATGTGGAAGGAAATACAGTAAATGTCAAGATGCAGACTATCGTAAGCATCACGCTATACTTTCCTATCATTCAAAGCACAAGCATAGAAAATGATTGTGATTTATCGCCATGCATTACACTGGGAAACCAGCCAGAGTGGCTGGTCTTAAAGAATCCCATTAAAGCCTTTGGTTACAGAGAGGAAGCCGAGCGATTCAGTACACCCGCTTTCTACATGCGCCCTTCACTAACATACAAGGATGCGTCATTGGCGAGATTCATCACCTCACTGTGGAGAAGTGGATAAAGTCTACTAAAGGTCATGGTGCAAGGGAGTAGCACAGACTTAACGGAAAAGGAAGTTGATTGTTTTGGGGGAGATATGATGGTAAAGATTGGCACCGAGGGGTCATATTGTGCTTTACTCCCCTACTCTGCCCCCTCTGCTTACAGACGTACAAACGTATGTCAGGAAAACCTTTCTTTCTCCAAACGCATCAGTGATCTATTGTATTGAATCAAGTTAGACTAAAGCCCTTGTCTAGTTTTCAATTTTTCTGTCTGATCAGAAGCAGAGACCTCTGAATGGTCTTGACTAAATGAAATGCAGTCTGCTGATTATCCACATCTATTGGTACTATTTCTCTCATTGTAATTATATTTCCATATCTATTTCTCTTGTCTTCAAACTGTTTCTTTCATTATCACATACTCTCTCTTGGAGATTTTTGAAACAATCGTATGAGGATACGAAATTTAGATCTCTGTATTCTGTCCTTAAGAGTAAAAGAAAAGATTGTTTCCCCTAAAACATATTTATCTTGTCATCAAAAGCAACGCAAGGACTTCTTCCACATTTTTATCCAAAGAAAAATATTTTCCAATTAACACATTCGTGATTAATCTCCTAAGTGCCACATTTGCTCCTGCGCCTGCTTCTCCTCTCAGTTTCTGTATCGCCTCCCGTTCTCACCGCCTCACATTCACAGACGATGAATAAACAAGTCTTCTCTCAGCTGTTTTCACTGTTTTCAGTTGCCTTCGACACACACACACACACACACACAGACAAATTTTGTCACCATGTTGCTGTTGCCAATCGAGCATGAAGACAGACTTTTTTGTAATGATCACAATAACACAGAGCACAGTAAACACCACCAGGACAACAACCTCTCACTGCGGGGACCCTTGTCTTTTTCCTGCTGGCTGTCCGTTTCTTGATGTCTCACACCACAATAATGTCAGGTCAATTGCTTTTGAATGCCTGCTATCATTTAATGGAACACCACTCTATATTTTAATCGTGGAGAAAGTTCCTTCAAAACATGTTGTTGAATTTTATTTATTTTTTTATTATTCTTTGTCATCAATCATAAATCAGCTGTAAAAAAAAAAAGAAAAAAAAAAGACATAGGTCTAGTTTATGAGATGAAATGTCCAGTGAATCCCAAAGTCATTTACATGCTTTTAGAAGTGAACAGCAGCAGCAGGGCTTCCATTTCACAGTCTGTATGGTAGTAGTGCTGAGGACTGATGAGTGAATAGTGCCAAAGTTGGTTCTTTGTGTGCAGAGGAAGAGTTGGCGTTGGGGAGCAGTCTGTTTTCTGGCGATACGTTCTCATATCACATTGTGCCTGTGCAAACGGCTGTCATCCAGGGCAGATCAGGAGGACTAATTCAAACGGCTTATGCATGCATAACAGCACTCTGCTTGGTTTTAGCAGTTTATTTACACACGTTATCGGTGTGTATTAAACGCCCTTTTTTTCTTTTTGTTGCCAACCTTCAGACTTGGAAGTGGAGACTGTTTTTGACAGAATGGGTTTTGTAAGCAGTTTACGTTACTTTCAGAACATTTACTGTCATAGTTATTAAATTGAAAAGGGGACTGTCACATTCTAAAATGATGCACTTTAAGTGTTTATCCAGAAGGATGAATGAAAAGTTGAGTGTCCTGTCAAAGGATACTGGTATTATACATTTTTCAATAATAAAAATCTATGTTATGTCTGTTATTAATGTCCTTCTTCTTGCAGAAAACTGTGAAACTGCAATGACAGTCGCATGAAACCTGGAATTAGTGTCAAACTATACACATTATGAGTAAATTAAAGTATGTAGAGAGTACATTAAAAAGCATTTGGCCTTTTTGAGCCTACTGGCATAATATTTCATCAGAAGCTCAACAAAATGAAATCACGTGTTACCCCAACCTTGCTTGACTGATCACAGAGCAGCGCCTCCTAAAAGGGGCAAACTCAGATTTTAACTGTGGAAAAAGCCCTCCATGACTCAGTCTGCTTGTTTTATCTGGTTGGGGCTGAGAGTTTCTGTATCCAGTACCCCAATCCCTCCTGTGCAGCCTGAAAAATGTTGCATATCATAACTTGTTTAAAACCCTTGGGGCCTGTTTGGTACCAAAAGGGACATTTTTTTTGTTTTTATGTGTTTCTCTCCCAACAAATCAGTCAATTAAAAGGCTAAATATATGAAATTTTGTCAGTAATTTTCTTTCAACATTATTTTCAAATTTCCTTAATGCCTGTCATTGGAAGTGTATAGAATAGCAGATTTTCATTGTGTATACACATTACCTGAATTGTGCAAAAATGGTCGAACTGACTCCCATTATAACCACGTATTTTTCATGTACTATAAGCGCATATATATATATATAATGTATATTATATATGTATATTTTATATATATTACTATATAAACAATAATGCTGACATGTTTTTATGAAACTAGATCTTCATTGTCTGCAGCAAGACAATGACCCCAAAATCACCCCCCAACCCAGAAACAGACCCCCTGTCTGTGTTCACACACCTGCAAAAACATTCATCCAACAGTTGTAATATCTTTATCAGAAGTATTAAACTGGGTACTAACTTGGAAATATTCCATATTTTGTGTTTTTCCCATTGGAAGAAAAACAGGGTTCTAATGGCAAATTCCATATAAACATATATAATAATAATAATAAATATAATAAACTTTATATCTATGGATAGGGCTGAAGTAAAAGAAAAGATCAGATGCATTGAAAGAAAAAAAAAAATTTCTGTATTACATTTTTTTTTTTTTTTTTACATTTTTATGAGACGGCCTTTTTGTGACCAAACGGGTAAGGTGTATATTCATTTTAATCGGTTCCCAAGGGTTTTAAATTAAATTCAATGAGCCGTATCATGTTCATGGGCAGAACGGTGGCACAGTGGGTATAGCGCTGTTACCTCACAGCAACAAGTTACTTGGTTCCATTTCACCTGGGGTCTTCCCTTAGACCGGTGGTTCTTCACCTTGTTGGAGGTACCGAACCCTGCCGGTTTCATATGCTCACTCACCGAACCCTTCTTTAGGAACTTTTTTTCTTTGTTTTTTCAAATTTAAGACATAAATACAGTATTTTCTGCACTATAAGGCGCACTGGATTATAAAACGCATCAGAGAACTCATCTTCAATTAATGGTCTATTTTAAATCTTTTTTCATTTAAGGCACTTTCTTTTTTTGCTCAACATAGTTACTATGAATTAAAATATTAAGAAAGCAATCAGATGACGTACCATCATGACGGGCAGAAATCCACTACTGAGTGCGTAAAATCCCCTGTAGCACAGGTAGGCTAATCGATGTAGCGTCACGTGATCACCTGCAGCCAGTGATGGCTAAGGGGGCGTGTCATCACCAATTGACACGATGAGTCAAACGTACACAGTGATTCATGTATGTTCGTCAAAAACACCCGACAAGACTTTCCCTTCTTCCACCAATCTGCCCACAAGTGAAACGATTCGGACCTGACACCAACTTCAAAGACCTTAATTCAAATTATGTAATTCAATGTATTAGTTTGCCAACAATAAGGCTAAAGAAGATTTTGAAAGCTAAATTGTAATGCAGTGGTGCCTCTACTGACCACATTAATTACGTAAGTAGAACATTTCGTGAGGAGAGACATTCGTAAGTATAGGTACCACTGTATACATACTGTATTTAAACTTTAACCTCCAGTTTCCCCACAGTACTGACACACGACAGATGAAACAGAAGACCATACGGCCAGAGCTGCAGCCATAACACGTATGTTCTGGTCTCAAGTTCTTGGCCTCAGTATCTGGAGTATGCACGTCTCCCTGTGTCTCTAGCAGCACCTCTGTGGCAGGATTTGGGATTTCCCCACCAGAATAAAATATAACTTCATGTAAGTCCATCTTACTTCAAAATAACATGAGAAAGGCCACATATAAACTCCTTTTCATTGTATAGATTGAGAAAGGGATGACGTATCTTGAAATGAAGATGCTGACAGGCACTTTGAATGGATTACTTGACAAACTATAGCAGAACCTACAGTAGGTCCCCCCTATTTTGTTGAGAACTAGCACTTCCCAACAGTCTGACATGAAAGGCCGGATTTAAATTTTTAATATTTCTTTTTTTCTCATTTATTTCACAAATGAAAATAATGTGCACACGTTTACAAATCTGTGCAGCTGTGCTGTAGTATATTTATAAGTTATTCAAATGAACTTTATTCAGTCACAACTGTGGTGCCTCGTCTCCAACTATTAATATTTTAAAGTGAAACTTCCAGCTATATAAATTTAGGGTTCCTCAAACTGCAAAGTTGTGTTAAACTCCATCAAACAAGGAAATGTGTGCCCTTGTCAATATCAAATTGTATGAGTGAAATTAGTGAATAGGGTTAATGAAGTGGATGGATGGAGTTTTGGTATCCTGTCCGGTTGTTGAGACATTTTATGTTTGGCCAATGTTTCTCTCGTATATTTACATCACTATAGAAGTCAACTCAGTTTGGTTTGGCATTTGTGCTTCAAGCTGAGAGATTTTAAAAAAGCAGCTCTATTTGAGTTACTGATTTTATGCAGTTAAAACGTTCTTTATTAGAAGTTAATTCAGGTAAATTTATGTGAATTATCCACTTTACGTACTCTCTGCTCCTGGCAGAATTTCATAGGCTATTAAAACAAATTTATTCTTCAACAGCAGGTATTCTATGGTAAGGAAATATTTTCAATTAAAAAAAAAAAAAAAAAAATCCTTTTAGTTCAGATCTGCAGACTCGGATGATTTACCAACGTCATTAATTTACCCAAAGCAACATGTGCTTTCACTCCTCCGCGACCCTGGTTGACTTTCTAAGTACTCCACTTGTTATTTTTGTTGAAATGAAGAGACGTTGTGCTGTTCTGGAGCCGTGCTGGATGGATAGAAGGAAAGAAGAGCAGCAGCCATGAAGGGGGAGAGGTTAAGGCCCCAGAATGCCCCGGCAGGGGAGGGCGGCAATTTGGCAACGTTACTGTTGAGCCGCCTTGCTCTGATCCTCACCCTCTAATTCTGTCCTCCCACAACAGAAAGCACCCAACCTCAGTCTCGTATCCATTATGCATGGGTAAGCTTTATTGCATTATGTTTTTCTAGGCTAACACACTTAGCAAGCTTGTAGCATGCCCAACCCCTCTCCACCAACTGTGTGAATAATTCAAAGCTTGGGCATTAGACTTGGAATAGAGGAGTTTAATCAAAGGCTACAGCTTTCAGCGCAGCTCAGCGACGCCCCATTTGCAGTGGGAACCTCCAGCTCAGCACAACATAGATTTGAAATAGGAAGATGAATTGTTAGGCCAGCGGCAGCATAACCGTGTGAGCTTTTTGGAGACAGTCAAGTTTGTAATACATTCAACCAATGTTGTTCATTTGTATTTGGAATGGTCAAGACACCTTCTTCTACACGAGCTGGCGCTACAGCTCAAATCCACATTGCAGCTCTTTTCTGGAGATTCAGAACAATGGAGTGGAATGTTATGATGAGATGTTAAAATTCTAAAACAACAACATGCTAACAGCATCCAGTCTTAACACCAATACACAAAAGTACTACACACAGCTGACCATAACTGACCAAACAGGATGAATGTGAAGCTACATAGAACGACCTTCTATGACGACCTTCATCCCAAAACGAAACATTTAATGCCCAAGTTAAGAACTTGTTTCTGTTCAACGTCTGTACGCTCATCTTTTAAACTTTATTTCTGCGCTGCCTACATCATTTTAACTCATGTTAATGCTGGTTTATGTCTCTTTCTCTCACTAACTCCAAAATTACCCTTTACTCATCTCCAGCTCTCTTTCAGTGTACTTAAATTTTCATTCTTTTCTCAGAATCTCCCTCTCCATTCTCAAACTCATTTCTTTTAGTTCTCTCTCTCGCTCTCTCTTGCTTTCTCTCCCTCATCCTCCCTGATAAAATGCATCCAGGCTTCCCTCGGGGGCTAATCCTGTTGGAAACGTTTCAGGGAAAGCGGATTATCTGTTGGAGCGGCATGATTTTTGGAGAAAGTTCACTCACACTTGATTAAATTAATCATTGTCCTCCAAACCCCCTTAAGGTCTTTCCTTGTGGATATTGCTGAGATAAATAGCTGTCCTAAAACAGCATATTTCAGCTCTAATTGATTTGGGGTGGTGTGCTCTCCCTTTATGAACTGGAATGGGTTGTGTGGTCTGAGGTGTATTGTTGTACCACAGGGAGTGGGTGGCAGAGCTGTCTAGAGCCTGGGTAGGCACAGAGGCCATTATAATCAGGCGGTTTGCAGGCCGATGCAGAAAAATCTTTGACAGCTTGATTTATCCCCACTTCTTAATTTGCCGTTGGATTGCTTGAAGGTGGCCCCAGTGTGCTTTTGTTAGCGGCAGACAGAGACCAATGCTGATTTGGATATGCTTTCATAAATTATAGAGAGATGTCAGAGTTGCCGCTGCGGAGATTTGCTGCTAGAACACATTAAACAGGGAATTAGTGTGGAAATGAAGTGTGTGTGTGCGTGTGTGTGTGTGTGTGTGTGTGTGTGTGTGTGTGTGTGTGTGTGTGTGTGTCTGTTACCAGCAGACAATTGTTAGTTGTTGTTTATGGCCCATGAAGAGCAGTGTGGTCAATGAAGCTGCACAGGTGAATGGGAGGCAACATAACCTTGAGATGATGATGATGAACTCCCCACTTCTGCACCTACAGCCCCCCCCCCCCACCACCACCACCCCTTACTCCCATAATCTCTCCTTTTGTCTCCTTTTTCTTCATCCCTCTTTAAAACCAGTGCCAGTCTTTGAAAGGAAAGCCTTCCGAGGTCCCATTTAAAAAGAGCCCCCCCCTCTATCTGCAACTACAAAAACCTTAACAGTTACCATACTCTAAGTCGTTTAATTGAAGGCAATGAAAAATTCCCTTTCAAAGGAAATAATTACTGCTGGTGCTTCAGAGGGCATACAGCAGCAGTGTTTATGGAGGATAATTACAATGCAGGGCAATTATTCCACAGCAACAACTGGTAGCTCTATCCGACATGAGTACGGGAATTAGAGTGCGTGAAGCCTATGTGTCGAGTACACTGCATATTTAGCGAACTAGAAAGGTCACCACATGGAGTGAGGGTTGAGGGTTCCGCCTGCTTTCAGTGCTCCAGAACTGTAGAATGAGGGATTTCTGTGTCCAAGAAATGCAGCTGTAGGTTGTCTTTTGAATTTGATATTGTTTTCAGCTGTATTTGTTCATCAGTAGCTGGCTTTAAGTCTTTTACTGGCGTTCAAAACTTGACCAGACAAGACAGGACAGGGTAGAGCAGAGCAGTGCACAGTAAAGTAGGACAGGAAGGAGTCTTTCCCTCGGCGTTATTCGACCTTTGTAGCCATAGTTAAACTTTTTCTAATGTGATTTTGCTCATATTAACCTCTGCTAGAGGTTTTGCCCACCCAGATCAGTACAAGCTTAATTTTTGTGGTAGCAGAAACATTTGTGTCCTTTGAGTTAATTTTAGTATTAGGTTTTTTTTGTGTTTTTACCAAAGTGGATTAACATGTTGACATAATATAAACTGTGTTTGAAAGAAAACTTGGCGTTTGTGGTGTGGATCTCATGTGAAATGACCGTTAGCGATGTACTGTAGGGAAAATAAATCAAGAAAATATAAGAGAACTAAGACGATTCTCACACTTTTGTGACTGCGCTGTGCTCAGATTATCTTGAAAATGGACTCGTGATTTGGAAAGTGCTTGTTACATCAAACCCTAGGGGAAACATGCATTCTGGTGGGATTCATGCGTAGATGTTTTTGCACCATGTTTTCACACCTCTTGCTGGTTGGTTGTCTGTGAACAGCAGCCAGTAACACACTTCCTCTGCCTCTCTCTGTAGATTCCTCACATTACATCACGATCCACTCGCTCAACCACTCACTCCTGCCTGAGAAAACTCGCAGGTTTTAATTCCTGAGGTTTTGCATTCTAGTCTGTTAATTTCAAAATTTGTCTGAAGAGATGTCGTTCACCCACAACTTTTTTCACATACCTGAAGTCATCTGTCTTCAAGCATAATTGCATCCCGCAGTATATTTGCCTTGAAACCCGATATGTGATGCAGACTGCAATAGATTTACCTGCTTTTTAAACTGGGCCATTTGCAAGCGAGGTATAAAGAATAAATTCCAGTGCCTTACACAGAGCCATTGGTAGAAAGGTTATGAAAATATAAGGTTTCACTTTGATTGACCACCGATGTAAACAGCCTCATTTGTGGTGTGTAGAAATACTTCGTACATGTGAATTCATAGAATATGTGCAAATGCCACAGATTAGTCAGTATTTTGTCTCTGCTAAGTAGGCTTTATTTCCACTTGTGTTCATGCTTGTTACATCCCACGTCAAACGGTGACGTATCGTAATTATCAGTGTTCGTTGGTTCGTCCGTCTGCTAGTTTGTCCACCAAATATCTTCGCGACTTGTTGCAGATAGAAAGATGAAACCAAAAGCACATCACTCGAGCGGCAAAGGGGATGAAAATGATGATGACCTTGACCTTGAGAGAACCAAGTCAAGGTCAAATGTCCACTTTTGTACACTCAGGAACTGGATGACATAGAAAGACGATCAATGACAGCAGGTCAGAGCACTAGCTTTGATCTTTGACCTTTGCAAGTAAAATTTTGAATTGAGGGGTGTGATGGGATGTTGCAGTCTGTGACTGCATTGGATCTAGTTGTATTGTTTTTGTCAGCATGTTAACAGAAAATAAAATTCCATTGAACATGAAAGAAGAATGCTTAATTTGAAAGAACCCATTAAATTCTCGTCGAGATTAGGATATATGGGTCAGTCCTTCAACATTGCTCCACAACAAGTTATTTCAATACTTTCGTAAATTGTTCCATTACTAACAAACTAATAAGAGAAATGTACTCTGATAACTGCGATTCTACTTTAGAATGGCATTGGGTTTGGGCTGTGAACAATATGAAAAAGAGGATATTTTTCATAGTTGGTCAGATTCCAATGAAACATGAAAGGTTTGTTACATGATTGTTTGCATCTGAGTTGGAAAATGCTCTGCAGTCTTTTTTTTTTCCGTCAAACAGCCTGTGGGACATTATTAACAGGTCACAGCTCACACCTGAGCCAGGTTGTCATGGCGCCATCGTGGGGACCGTCAACATCCCCATAACACCACCAACAGCTCCTCCTCTCTCACCCTCCTCTCACCTTACCTCCCCCTTTCTTCATCTCCAGGCTGCACTGTCTCACACTTTCCTCTGTCCTGACAGCGTCAGAGTATATCTGATAGCTCACATTGCCTGAAGCCGTAGACATGTCAAAAGCTTACCCTCTATGATGGTCTCTGTTGACTTCTCACCCGGACAGTGTCAATGCAATTGGCAGAAATCCTTCAGCCTCCGCAACAGGCTCTTACTTTCACTAGCAGCTCCATTCCCCCCCCCATGTTCTACCCCGTTTCAGAGCCCACCACTGATTCTTCTCTTACTCATCATCAGTATTATGAATTCTCTATTTGCAGGAGTTGAGATTCTTATCAAAAACATGTCATGCAGTTCTCACATTAGCCCTTCTTTGTATATTACTCCATCCTCTTCCTCTGTCTTTTTGCATTACGTTAGTCTTTGTTGTTGTGTTCCTGAGATGTCCTCAGACTATCCACTGCAGGCTCCTTATTCTCAAGTGTTAGGGATGGGTTCCGCCTCATTTAGAAATTATATACAGCGAACAAACATGAACCTTTTTTTTTGTTTGTTTTTGTCGAAGTAAAAGATCCAAGACTTTTGCTTCTCGTTTGCCTTGATGATTCATCCACCTGACAGGTGTGCCGTATCCGGATAAACAACGTGATTATTGCACAGCTGCGCCTTGGGCTCGTCACGACAAAAGGCCACTCTAAAATTAGGCTTTTTATCGCACGACACAATGCCACAGGTGTCAGTAATTCTGAAGGAGTGTGCAATCAACACGCTTCGGGAATGTCCACCAAAGCCGTAGTCCTTGAACTGGATTTTCATCGTTGATAAAATGTAGTTTTAAGTCACATTCGTTCTGATGAAATAAAGTAGTAGTCCTCAAGATATGAACATACGACTTATGAACATACGAAAAAACACGTGCTGCCGACCACTGCAGTTCACCTTAATGCTGCAACGCACACCAAGTAATGTAACATGAGCACCCCATACATAAAGATTTGGATGTCATGTCAAAATAACGCAGCAAATATAAGAATAAGCGAACAATTTTCTTTGATGTCAGACTTCAAGGTGGCTTTGTCCGCTTTGCTCTTCATGTTAAAGTGACATTACTGTGCTACAGTATTTTATTTCGTTCATGTGTTGTTTTTATGTCCTGTAATTGTAGTGGTAAGTCTTAGGGAATACTACTTCTATATTTAGAGTAGTAATGGCATTTTAAAAAACCTCAAATGGCAATTATAGATTGAAATTTAATAAAAAACTACTTATGAACAATTCAGCTTACAAACAGTCTCTTGGATCCAATTGTGCTCGTAAGTTTAGGACTACCTGTAATAACATGTCAGACAGTAAAATTTAGCAACAAATTCAGGTTTTATGTTCACCTATGTTATAAACACTAACTCATGTTACCAGAGAATGCAGTGAAGTTGTGCCCTGACCTGAATACATACTGTACATGTGTCTGTACATTGTACATTAGACTATCAAAAATCTTGGCTCATTCAAAGAAACAATTTTTAGAGCATTATGAGCAGAGCCTCTCACTTTCAGCAATCAAATCCCGCAATCCCTCAAACTCCCTCAACCTTTTGCCAATTAGGAGTACTGCTCATTCTGCTTTCAACCATGTCGCTGCAGACTCCTGTGCTCTAAATGGTAGCAAATGTGACCTCATGATGTGAGAGAACAGTTAATCCTTACAAACATGTCACCGTTGTCCATTTTCCCTTGTAAGGAAAGGTCTCATGTCTCCTCCTCGCTACGGTTTGTGTGATATTCCAGCATGGAGCACATTCCATCTGCTCACACTGCAGAACATCACAGATTAAATAGCAGCCATGCCATAATTTATGTGGAAACTTGACAATAGAATAAGAATGTAAAATGCTTGCATCGCTGCAAAAATCAATACACCTTTAAGCAGATACTGATGGGAAATCTTCATGTTTTATGGCAAAGCAACAAAGCCTGGAGTTCAGCTGTGCTGTGTCTCAGCCGTTTTGCCAGTGTCAGCGCTGATGTGGTCTGCATGTCCTGTCATAAAGCCTCAGGGATGTGTTTTTGTGAGTGTGATCGCCCACTGAGCCAAAGCCACTACTGTAGACACTAAGGTCTCTTCATAAAAAAAATTATTTAAAAAAACGCAATGAAGTCATTTGGAAAGAAAAATCACATTTTGAGTAAATGGGCAGCATCAGTGAATGAACCCCAATTTCACTGCACTGTGCCCCAAGGGCTGCCCACTGGGTCAAATGCAGTGAATGATTTCCCCAAGAGGACAGTAAAACTATACCTGGCCTTATCGGCTCTCTTAGCCATGATGTCTGTTTTGATAAGTTAACCGCAGTTTAACGGCTAACGGTTAGTTAGAAAAGAAGGCCAACAACTACAGAACTCAAACTTAGACAAAATGAAGGCAAGAGAAGATTGAACAAAAGACATTTAATCAAATTTAACCCTCGAGAACTGTTTGGTCCAAAAAAGGACATTTTTGTTGTTTTTATGTGTTTCTCTCCCAACAAATCAGTCAATTAAAAGGCTAAATATATGAAATTTTGTCAGTAATTTTCTTTCAACTTTATTTTCTAAATTCCTTAATGCCTGTCATTGGAAGTGTATAGAATAGCAGATTTTCACTGTGTATACACATTACCTGATTGGGCCAAAAATGCTCCCATTGACTCCCATTACTACCACATATTTTTCATATACTATAACCACATATATATATATATATATATATATATATATATATATATATATATATCTTTATATATTATATATGTATATTATATATATTACTATATACAATAATGCTGACATGTTTTTATGAAACTAGATCTTCATTGTCTGCAGCAAGACAATGACTCCAAAATCACCCCCCAACCCAGAAACAGACCCCCTGTCTGTGTTCACACACACCTGCAAAAACATTCATCCAACAGTTGTAATATCTTTATCAGAAGTATTAAACTGTGCACTGACTTGGAAATATTTCATATTTTGTATTTTTCCCATTGGAAGAAAAACAGGGTTCTAATGGCAAATTTCATATAAACATATATAATAATAATAATAATAAATATAATAAACTTTATATCTATGGATAGGGCTGAAGTAATGGAAAAGATCTGATGCATTGAAAGAAAGAAAAAATTTCTGTATTACATTTTTTTTACACGTTTATGAGACGGCTCTTTTTGGACCCCATTAGGTCATGTGTGTAGAAATTTTAATCTGTTTAAAGTCACATGAACAAACTATGTCCACAGGGAAAACAAGTTGACTAGAAAACCCACAAAAAGAAGAAACAAACGGGTTGTAACCCAGAAGACTAAGCAGTAGAAGTGACAGTGGACTGATGGAATCCTTCCATCCATTTTCCTTTAGACAAGACGACCTTCACCAGCTTGTCTACAGCCACGTTCTGCTCTGTGGATCATGGGTTTTGCTGGAGCGTGTCCAGCTGATGGGTGGGTGGCAGGGTTCACTCCGGTCATGTCGTCACAGAACCACTCATCCACACCTACAGACAATTTAATGCGATCAATTTGCCTTAAATTGCTTATTTTTGGAGGTGGGAATCCAGAGGATTTGGACAGAGCCAGACATGGGTAGAACATACAAACTGAAACACTGGGACTGACTGAAACACAAAAGCATCAGTTGTTATATTTCTAAAGTAGTCTTGTGAATAGACTATTGTAACTGAAATACTATATAATTATAGGATAACGTTGGATGACAGTGGATGTGTGTGAGCTAAAATGTATGTGTGTGTGCATCACTCTCTCTGAACAAAATTCACTTTCACAAGATGCTCCTGCTGCCCCCAGGATGCTCTTAGCTCGCTCAACAATAAAATACATGGTATTGGAGGCGATGGAGTGACATTTCAGGCAGCACAGAAATGGTGACCTTTGCTTCCATAAGAAGCTGCATGGATGAAAGCCAAAGTGGAAGAGGCGTCTCAGCCTGGAGGCTTGAATTAGGCGGTGAGCTGCCCCTTTTGTCAGGTTTTTGTATGATGACAAACACATCCGGATTGACCCGCCTTTCAGCCCAGACCTTAGGAAGTTATATTTAATGACGCCATACTATAATAATCTACATAATAAAAGACTAGAGAGAGCTCTGTGACGCGCTGAGTCTCCCCCTCTCCGGTCTGGAACACGCCATCTTTCCATTTGCTTTCTTCCTCTGCAAAATCTGCAAAACTTCTGGAAACAAGGAGGCTAGCACGTCTCAACACCACAGCAACAATTAAAGTTCTATTTCAAGCTTATCGTTGCCTGGGTGTGCAAGTTGCTGAATTAATTATACAATATTTTCAGTCACTCTATCAATCGTTTGAACACCTTATATAGAGAGGGAAACCGTGAGACAAAGGTTTTCTGGATTCCCATCTTCTGTCCTCCATTAAAACGATGCGATTGAGGAGGATGAGTGCGATAGCCCATAATTTTCCTGGTGTCTTGATGGCTGACAGGATTAACATGAAGCTGCAGAGTGTGTCTTTCAACAGTGGTCTTGGGTAAAGCATGACTTATCCATTTTCACCCATGTTAAGGCTGTTTAATGTGGGTGAAACTGTGGGAATCAGGGATCGGTTCACTGTTATGCACAAAAAGTGTCGCAGTAAACAACATTAAAAGTCATTTTTGTAGTCTGTTTCTGCTCTTTCTCCTACATGTCCCAGAGGGAGTGTCTCTTTGTGCGTGTTCCAGTTCATATCATGGGATCCTTGTGTTTATAGTACAATAGGTGTGATGCGATAAGGAGAAAATCCAACTGGGCCATGAGGTCTGAAGCTTTTGTCTTGGCTTTTTGAATGTTTAAGCATGTTTGCTGGCTTCCTTCTTATCTCAGCGACGAATACGTACCCTCTCTGAGAGTGTCCTCATGCTCTCAATAATTAAATACATAGAACTGGGTTCTTACTCCACAAAAGACAACTTTCAAGTTGTTTAAACTAGATTTGAGGAGAAGCTTGTGACCAAACGGACCTGAGTACAACACAGCTCACTTGAGTTGTTCTTGCTTTTTAACTTCAAAATGAATTTTTCTTTTGCAGGTGCAGCAATTGCATGCATCAGTACTAGATGCATGTAGAACAGCTAAGCGTGTAATACCAATTCATGTTAAATTACATTAGTGGTTGCTTAACTGTGTTCCACAGACACAGGGGACATGTATTCTTAGAATGAAAAAAATGTAGTTGAGTTAAAGTACTCAGAGGATTTAGGAAATTGGTTTTTTGTTGGTTTTTGTGTTTGTTTGTTTCTCTTTTTAGCTCAACATCATTGGAGAGTGTTTCTCAGAACAGATCGGTTGTTTGTCTCGGTGTAACCCACATCCTCTGGTAGCAGCAGATTTTAGCTGCACCATCAGTAGAAATATCTTCCATAGGGTGATTCTCTCTACATACTGAGGTAAGCATTAAGCTGAAAGTGCAGCCGTCATCCTCAAAGAGCAATAGCATGCCTGCAAACTCATGAGAAAGTAAATGATAATGTTACTTGGTTCCTTTTCTTGATAGATAATGTTGTCACCAGCAGATAAAAATTAAGCTAATGTGATGTAACGAAGAGGAGCAAAGTTTGGAATTTACCATCAATTTGGTTTAAATGTGCGTGTGTGTGTGTGTGTGTGTGTGTGTGTGTGTGTGTGTGTGTGTGTGTGTGTGTGTGTGTGTGTGTGTGTGTGTGTGTGTGTGTGTGTGTGTGTGTGTGTGTGTGTGCACAGACCACATAATGTCAAAACAGAGGCATGGGATGTGGACTCCTCATTAAAGCGAGGAAGGATGTGAACAAAGATCCAGATTGGACAAACACGAAACAGCAAAAAGAGAAAGAAACAGAAACGTACTCTGCAGATGTGAGAGAAAGACGTGACTGAAACGTTTTACGACGACAGGGCAAAATAGAGTAATATTACGACTCAGCACGAGCTAAGCAGCGCTCCTTCCTCCCACCACCTCTTCTTGCATTTTCACTTTCACCTCCATACATATCACTCAGGGTGTCCTCTTTCCACTCACATTATCACAGCAGCTCTGAGGCTCTGCACTTCTGCTGTCCATGCTGCTGCTAATCCACACATCCCCGCTAACCTCCACCCCTGCAGCTCTGCTGAGTTCGGCTGATCTGTCTCTTACCTCACTGGAGGAAGGTCATCGCTTCATCCCCTGCATGGTTGATGAGCAGAATGGGAGGGGGTGGAGGGCAGAGGACAGGAGAAGGGAGCATATGGTTAGTTAACTTGTGTAGCCATAACGTCAGTGGGTTGGAAAATCTGTCACGATATGATCGTATGGGAAAATGTTTGAAGCCTGGATTGTACAGGAACCTTATTTCAGACAAAAGCAAACGTGAGGTGCTAAAGGTGCATCTATGGCCTTCATTATGATAAAAGAATGTATTCTCATGGTGTGTTTGAAATATCTGCTTCTACTAAAATAGGCATTGTAAACAGATGTTTCAGGCCTGCAGTTCTTTTTTTACATCTCCCCACCTATGTATTTGAATAAGCTCACGGTGTCACATAACTCCACCCACTACCGTGTGTGTGTGTGTGTGTGTGTGTGTGTGTGTGTTCAGGGCCTGTACACACATATCTATGCATGATTCAAAAAACTAACTATAGTGAGCCACAGATTTCCGCACAGTGGTACCTCTACTTATCAAATTAATTGGTTCCGGGAAGAAATTTCGTAAGTGGAAAATTTCGTAAGTAGAGACATTGGTAAGTAGAGACATTGGTAAGTAGAGACATTGGTAAGTAGAGACATTGGTCAGTAGAGACATTGGTCAGTAGAGACATTGGTAAGTAGAGACATTGGTCAGTAGAGACATTGGTCAGTAGAGACATTGGTCAGTAGAGACATTGGTCAGTAGAGACATTGGTAAGTAGAGACATTGGTAAGTAGAGACATTGGTAAGTAGAGACATTGGTCAGTAGAGACATTGGTCAGTAGAGACATTGGTAAGTAGAGACATTGGTCAGTAGAGACATTGGTCAGTAGATACATTGGTAAGTAGAGACATTGGTCAGTAGAGACATTGGTAAGTAGAGACATTGGTAAGTAGAGACATTGGTCAGTAGAGACATTGGTCAGTAGAGACATTGGTAAGTAGAGACATTGGTAAGTAGAGACATTGGTAAGTAGAGACATTGGTAAGTAGAGACATTGGTAAGTAGAGACATTGGTCAGTAGAGACATTGGTCAGTAGAGACATTGGTAAGTAGAGACATTGGTAAGTAGAGACATTGGTAAGTAGAGACATTGGTAAGTAGAGACGTTGGTAAGTAGAGACATTGGTAAGTAGAGACATTGGTAAGTAGAGACATTGGTAAGTAGAGACATTGGTAAGTAGAGACGTTGGTAAGTAGAGACATTGGTCAGTAGAGACATTGGTAAGTAGAGACGTTGGTAAGTAGAGGTACCACTGTATATGAAATTAAAAAAAAAAAAAAAAAAACAATATGGCGTCAGGCAGCGAGGCTTTTTGTTGCAGTTGCGCCTTTCGTCCACACGACAACGAAGATGTCTGGGAAGAAAATGGCCAAAATAAAGTTTTTGTAAAGCTCCACGTCTAAGACGCATTGATAAACATGCTTGACAGTTGGATATTTGTTCATGTTTCTTTCTTTATGAGTCATAAAGTTTATTATGTATTTATTCATTCATTCATTCATTCACGTTCCTCGCCAAAGACACCAACGCCACTTCTGGGTCAGACTGGGATGAGCTGCCTGCTGGTGGGGGAACTCTGCGACGGGTGTGCGTGGTTTGTAATACCAACACATTTGTTTTTGTATTACAACATTTTAAATAGTAGCCTTGGAGTTAGTTACACCAACATAAAATAAATATATATATATATATATATATATCTCAAATGACCTTGCAGGATTTTGATGTTATCTGGTTATTCTTTCTCTCATTTGGAGTTCATTCTTTTAAGCTGCTTAAGGCAGACCCAGCCCAGCCCTACAATGAAGGGCAGGGAGAGCTTTGGACGTGTAGGATCACTGCCTCTTGCTTGATGGGCCACAAAAATGTCCATCAAGCAACTCTTCTGTATGGTCCTGCAGTAATAGTAACACCCCACTTATCACTTATATAAGAGAGGAGAATTCATTTGACAGTGCCTCGTGAGGTGTGAGATTATACGCCAGGCTTATTGAACAACATTCACCTTCCTTTCTTTTTTTTTTTTTTTTTTTTTTAATCACATCAGACTCAGCCCCATGATCGCAATCTCATGTACAACTTTCTGAAAAACAGAGGAAATGCCTCACTGTAAACTTGCCACTCAATGTCGCCTCAAGAAACATTTTATGTCTTAAAATTGCCACAGGAAGCAGCAAAAGTTAGAGCAGGATGGAGGAGGCTTGAGGGGAGGGTGCTGTCAGGTCTTGCAGATGGTTGTGACTTAGCTGGCCATCATTTGACTGAATGCCACAGGGGAACAGAGGCTGATGAAGAGGATGTCAGTGACCTGTCATACACCACAGGATGCAGAGAGAAGGACTACAGCAGCATCCATCTGCCTGACAGTAGGGGTGAAGTGGTGCATTAGTGAGAAGGATTTAAAAGCTGAGCGTAAGAAAACCTCAGGGTGAAATCTCAGAATGTAGAGAAAGCATACAAAATCCCATACTAGGAAAAATGAAACCCTAAATTATGGCTACCCTAGTGTCAAGCGCTTGGGTTCGGTTTTAATGGTGTTTTATGTAATGAATTGGTTGTCAGTTTGTTATGCAGTTGCTACTTTTGTTCTGGCGTATATCACCTAAATATAATGTAGTATATTGAATGTCTAGACGTGTCTATAGCTGCTGTTGTCCTGCGTGGTGATCATGCTTGCTTTCTGACCTGGCCTTCACCCAGTAGCCCCCAAAATGCTTTTTCTATCTGCCGTTAAAAAAACTTTTAAAAACTTGACTTTGCAAGGTTATAGTTCTGATGTAAATGATGGTCTAAGTCTTATACTGTTATGGCTTATTAAACTACACGTGTCATGCCTGTGAAAAAATATCATTGTGATCTGAGTGCAACAGCTGAGATGGTGAACGATAGCCAGATTAGTCGTCAATACATGCAAGATGTTATGACTACTATGACAGGGGAAATGAAACGATTGCTGGGGGGAAAAAATTACAGCGCAGAAAAAAGTGTCAGGAAAATAGTTATGAATTACAGCTATGAACTTGTTGCTCACAGCTGAAGCCTGGAAATGAGACAATAGGGAAACAATCAGACTACATGCAGCTTTACAGTAGAACAAAGAAGTAACAGCCTAAGTTAACTGGTGGGTTTAAGAGCTGTTTGTGGATGGATTATGGACAGGATCGGGTGTTTCCTGTCCAAATTTACTGGCATCAGCCACCATCTCATATAACTCAAACAGAAAGCATCTTCTTCTTCTTCTTCTCCTTTGGGTTTTTCCCTTCAGGGGTCTCCACAGCCAATCAGTGTCCTCCATCTTACCCTGTCTTCTGCATCCTCTTCTCTCACACCAACTACCTTCATGTCCTCTTTCACTACATCCATAAACCTCCTCTTTGGTCTTCCTCTAGGCCTCCTGCCTGGCAGTTCAAAACTCAGCATCCTTCTACCAATATATTCACTATCTCTCCTCTGGACATGTCCAAACCATCTCAGTCTGGCCTCTCTGACTTTATCTCCAAAACCTCTAACATGTGCTGTCCCTCTGATGTACTCATTCCTGATCCTATCCTTCCTGGTCACTCCCAGAGAGAACCTCAGCATCTTCATCTCTGCTACCTCCAGCTCTGTCTCCTGTCTTTTCCTCAGTGACACTGTCTCTAGACCAAACAACATCGCTGGTCTCACCACAGTTTTGTACACCTTTCCTTTCATTTTAGCTGAAACTCTTCTATCACACATCACACCTGACACTTTTCTCCACCCAGTCCATCCTGCCTGGACACGTTTCTTCACCTCTTTTCCACACTCTCCATTGCTCTGGACTGTTGACCCTAAGCACTTCAAATCCTCCACCTTCTTGATCTCTTCTCCCTGTAACCTCACTCTTCCACTTGGGTCCCTCTCATTCACACACATGTACTCTGTCTTACTGCGGCTAACCTTCATCCCTCTCCTTTCCAGGACAAACCTCCACCTCTCTAGCTTCTCCTCCACCTCTTCCCTACTCTCACTGCAGATCACAATGTCATCTGCAAACATCATAGTCCATGGAGATTCCTGTCTAACCTCGTCTGTCAGCCTGTCCATCACCATAGCGAACAAGAAGGGGCTCAGAGCTGATCCCTAATGCAGTCCCACCTCCACCTTGAACTCCTCTGTCACACCTACAGCACACCTCACCACTGTCTTACAGTCCTCATACATGTCCTGTATACACCAGCACACTTCTCCTCCACTCCTCAGGCATCTTCTCACTATCTAAGATCCTGTTGAACAACCCAGTCAGAAACTCTACTGCCACCTCTCCTAGACACTTCCAAACCTCTACAGGTATATCATCAGGACCGACTGCCTTTCCACTCTTCATCCTCTTCAGTGCTCTCCTCACTTCATCCTGGCTAATCTTTGCTACATCCTGGTCCACAACAGTCACCTCTTCTAGTCTTTGTTCTCTCTCATTTTCCACGTTCATCAACTCTTCAAAGTACTCTTTCCATCTTCCCATCACACTGCTGGCACCTGTCAATAGACTTCCATCCCTATCCTTTATCACCCTAACCTGCTGCACATCCTTCCTTCCACATCCATCCTTCCTTAGCTGTAGTTGTCCAGTCATCTGGAAGCACCTCCTGACCACCCAGAGCCCATCTTAACTCCTTCCTAAAGGTCATGCAATACCCTTCCTTTTTTAGCTTCCACCATTTTGTCCTCTGCTCTGCCTTTGCCCTCTTCATCTTCCTCACCACCAGAGTCATCCTACACACCACCATCCTATGCTGTTTGGCTACACTCTCGCCTACCACTACTTTACAGTCACTGATCTCCTTCAGGTTACATCGTCTACACAAGATGTAGTCTACCTGTGTGCTCCTACCTCCACTCTTATAGGTCACCCTATGTTCCTGCCTCTTCTGGAAGAAAGTATTCACTACAGCCATTTCCATCCTTTTTGCAAAGTCAACTACCATCTGTCCTTCTGCGTTCCTCTCCTGGATACCAAACCTGCCCATCACTTCCTCATCACCTCTGTTACCTGCACCAACATGTCCATTGAAGTCTGCTCCAATGACAACTCTCTCACTTCTAGGTATGCTCTGCATCACTTCATCAAAGTCCAACCAGAATTTCTCCTTCTCCTCCAGCTCACATCCTACCTGTGGAGCATACCCACTAACAACATTGAACATCACACCTTCTATTTCTAGCTTCAGACTCATCACTCTATCCGACACTCTTTTTACCTCCAGGACATTCCTAACAAACTCCTCCTTCAAGATAACTCCTACTCCATTTCTCTTCCTATCTACACCATGATAGAACAACTTGAACCCTGCTCCTAAACTTCTAGCCTTCCTACCTTTCCACCTGGTCTCCTGGACACACAGTATGTCTGCCTTCCTCCTCTGCACCATGTCAGCCAACTCTATCTTTTCCAGTCACAGTTCCAACATTCAACGTCCCTACTCTCAGTCCTATACTCTTGGTGTTCCTCTTCTCTCTCTTCCTACGAACACACTTTCCTCCTCTCCTTCTTCAACCAACAGTAGTCCAGTTTCCACCGGCACCCTGTAGGTCAACAGCACCGATGGCGGTCGTTGTTAACCCGGGCCTCGACCGATCCGGTATGGAAGTCATAGGTTTGATTCGTATCTTTGATTTGGCAAAAGTTTTACGCCGGATGCCATTCCTGACGCAACCCTCTGTATTTATCTGGGCTTGGGACCGGCACAATAAGACACTGGCTTGGGTCCTCTTGCAGCTACATTTCCAACAGAAAGCATGAAGAACATTTAAATATGTATTTAATATATTGATAATATAGTAATGTACAGTGGAATAAAATGTTGATAACACAATTGAAAATGGAATCACTCGTACAACTGATGTGTCCTGTAATAGCAGCAAATGTGTCTAATGGCTCTGTGTGTGTGTGTGTGACGGACGAACGCGAAGTCGAAGGCCGCTTCGGCGTTACAGTCCCGTCATCTGGCTAGACCCCCGGCTTCGTGAGTTCTGTCCTGGTGAATAAAACATCGGGGTTCCCCACACGACGGCGTGACGTCCGTCAAAATCAAAGAATATAAACCGCTATGTCTGTCGAAGCCAACACAGCTCCGTCAGTGAGAGACATGGACAAATGTGAAGACTGGAGCTAACTAGGCTAGCGGCCCCAACTTCCGGGTAGATGCAGGAACGGTGACAGCGTGAGGTTTTCAAGAGAGCTTATTCATTTATATAGGTGGGGGTATGTCTCGTATTTACTAATGTATCAGGATCATTGTATGTTTTATTTCAGTGTCACAGATCTTCTCAGTAAATCACTTTTGATATTGTTTACTTTTCGTGAGTGCCATAATCACGTGATAATCTGGTCATAAAGACATTTATACAAAACCTCCAGTAGCTCCAGACATGAATTCGTTATCCACTAAACCTTGGGAATTTACAATAAATAATATGGGTTGTCCGACAATGATCTTACCTTCAAATCTCTTTGGAAACTTCCTGGTTGAGGTGCTCATGGCAGATTTGGGGATCTTTGGTCATTTTTATCCTGTTTATCCATGCCTTCCATTTCCTCCCAAACTTTCCGGAAGGCATTCTGAAGAAAGACACAGTAGGTTCCTGTCTTTGTGTCTAACTCTACCTCCATTCACCTCACACATTACCACGACTTGATCTGATTTATCGCTTCAGTGATCGTATAGTGTTGTAATGGCTGCCCTGACTGATGGAGCGACGGGTGTCCCCGATGACCTATGACCCCACGTGACCACTGGATACAGAAACTGCTGCGGGGGAAATTTTAAGGTTTCCTGACCACAGGGATGATGGCAGAAATCAGGAAATTGTTTTTCTTCATTTTTTCATAATTATAAACAAAATATATATCACTTTAAAATGAGTTGACTGCTGTCCTTTTAATAGCTGGAGAAGTAAATTAAGTAAATACACTAACTATTTAGCAGCAGTTGGTACATTCTGACAGATATCTTCCTTTACTTCTCAAAAACAAAGCCCTTTTTACACAAAAAAGATCTTAATGTTTAAGCAGACTGGATGTTACAGTAAAGCCAAGTCTGAAAGTCCCTTGTGTATCTATTAAAGAAGAGAACTAGAGGAGGCTGTTCAGTCCAAACACGTACATTCCAGGCATACATTGGAATCCCATGACTTTCCAATGTCTTTTGGGTAATATAAGTAGAATTCCTGCCGTGTGTGTTTCACCAGGAGCTGACCCAGTGCTCTGAGAATAGTGATGACTACCTTTTATTGAGAAAATCATTAATTAAGTGACAGACAACAGAGATAATGACCTCCCAGAGGAAGACCCCTGTGCCTTGGGGAGAATTCCTCAGCGAGAAAATTCGTAATAGGTGCAGAGCATTTGCTTGCTTGCTGTGTTTAGAAAAATGTCTATCAAGAGGAAACCCTAAAAATCCTCACACAATGGTGTCACTTAATGGAGTAGTTTATTCTGCAAGGCAGAAGTGGATGATTTGACCGTTTTCTTATCTGTACGATGAGTAATAACCTGTGCATGATTATCTTAACTTAGCATATAAAGAATAAGACAGACGTCAGTGACGCAGCAGCATTTAGGAGAGAGATGATCACCTTTCACCTGCAGAACAACCTGGATAACAAAGGTCTGCTTCAGGACAGTCAGAAATAAACGGAATTCTACAATGCAAGTGGTGCTCTCCAATGATTTTTGCAACTTTCCATATTTTCATTATCACCTTCCTGATTGAGATTATATCTTTTATCTCATTTAATTCTCAACGGGCAGGTGAAAATGCGTAAATTAGAAGATTATTGACCTCTTCTTCGACGTAGCCACTGCTGAAGCTATTAATTTATTTTCTTTGTACTCTCACTTGCGGTGCAGTGATTGCATCAGGCATGCCAGAATGTTCATTTTTGATGGAAAAACTTTTTTTCAGTGAGTTCTTGGTATTTTAGAAAACAGGTAATTGATTTTAAGGGGTATAATAATTGTAAATAGTTCTAACTGCCTGCCAAAAGTTCATCATTCATGTCCAGCAGTGAATGATGGACACATAATCTCTGTGGAGATTATGTGAGGCCTAGAGACTTAACATGCGAAGACTTGATTAGCTTTGCAGGCACAAAACACAAAGTTTCCCCGTCTGCGTTCTCAAATAAAAACATCTGACATGAAAATTCTAGTTTAAAAAAAATAAAATAAAGACACCTAAAGAGGCTGACTGATCAAACATGTATGTAAGTATGGAAGTATGGAGTTCAAAGGATGTAATTTGAATATGTTAAATGTTGCATGTTCTGATTCTGGTTGCATCCTGAGTAGAAGTCCCTCATTTATGGGACTTTAGGTCTAACTAAATTTACAATTTAATTTAAATGTAACTAAAAAACATAATTATAATTAAACTAAATTAAAAAATGTAAGTAAAAAACTCTCATTTAAATGTACAATTTCCTCCGGGATAAATAAAGTATCTATCTATCTAACTTGCATGTTTTATAAAATTATTGTTGTCGGCATATTGACTACAAATATATATTCTGAACATGACTACAAAAATAGCCACTAAACATCCACAAATACGCTTGTAGGTTGTAAAGCAAGGGTTACTATGAGAATGAATAGTAATGTCTTTCTATAAGGGTGTTATAGCTTTAGACCTGCGTTTGGACATGAGCAGGACAAGAGGATGTGAAGGCTGAGAAAGCATGCTGAATAATTTCCAGAGCTCATCATTACCGTATGACCCCTCGAGTATTGTACATATCATCCCTATGAGCAAATACATTAGTTTTACAGTAGAAAGTTCTCCTCTGTAGACCTGCTGATTGGTATTCATAGCGATGCAGACAAGAATCGTGCTGAGGAAAACTTGATCTGTGTGCACAACAGAGATGGAAGGAGAGACAGAGAGACAATAGGATAAAGAAACAGAAAGAAGTGATTGCTTCTCTGTAGTCAAGCTGTTTCAAAGCTTGCAGTCATCTATCTGTCATGAAATGAGGCTTGCTGAAGCTGAGAGCTGGCAGATACCAAAGATCTATTCCTGTTTTCCAAACTCCTCATCATGCTCCCAGAGAAAAACTTTTTTCCTTTCTTGTGCATGACGACTCTGAAGTCTTCCTCCGCCTCAAACTTTGCATGAACTTCCTTTGCTTTTACAAAGGCTTCTGGTACTTGTGAGCCAAATTGAAATATTTTCACATTTTCTTATGAAGATCTCCCTGTGCTTCAGTCTCAGGTTGTGGTATTGCACCTTTTGGACGAAAACGTTTGAGGTCTTTAAAGGAAAATGTGGAGCTGAATTTCAACAGTAATGATTTTTTCCACTTAGCAGCTTGGATTTCATATTTGTTGCCTCAGATGAATTAAGGCAGTGATGGCATTGAATTCCGTTCAAGCTCGTTTGTGAATGGTTTTTCTAACAAACTGCTTTCCTTTAGAAAGTAAAATAATCAGAAAAGCAGTCAGGTATAACTCTGCATTCCTTTTCAACATCATATTTCTAATGTATTCCAGAATGAATATCCCCATGTAACCTCTGTTCTACCCTAAATCCATGTAGTCTACTTTTAATGTCTGAAGTGGATTAAATAGGACAGAGTTTAAAAATCTGTTTAACCCACTTCTTGGCCTTTAGCTAAAATGCGAGCCTCCGTGATGAAACTGGACTTTAAAGTTGAACCAGGCAGGATTTAATCTCTTGGCTCGGGGCAGCAGGGGGTCGCACATTCTATGTAATGTCATGGATAAAATTGAAACTATAAGGTAAAACCTTGATTACAAAAATGCCATATCCTAGACACTGTGTTTTGACCTCATCCAATCAGAAATGTCAATCAATCAATCAACTTTTATTTGTAAAGGGCTTTTAATGACATCAACAGACACATCGGAGCACTTTTACAGGAAGGTTAACCTACAGAACCCGCAAAACCCAACAAAACCCTCCAGAGTGAGCATAAGCGAGAAAAAACCTCATGAGGCTCAGGGAGACGACAAACGACAAGAAGACGGAGAAATGAGTGTTGGAGCTGTGAGTCCAGCGTCACTGTGGCAGAAAGGGGAACTGCAAGACAACACTCGGATACGGCGGCGCGCGTTTGTTCGTATCTACGAATGTTTGGAAGTTGAATGTTTGTAAGTAGAGGACTACTTGTGTGTGTGTATGTGTATATGTATGTTTGTGTAAATATACAAACACACGCACATATATACAGTATATACTGTCAAAAAACACACACCTCTACTCAATCTCATCATTTATACTCAGGCATCTGTTGTTGAATTTTCTAACTTAAATATGCCCCAGCTGACTGACTGACCTTGACTTTTAAGTACTGGTTTTTGTGTTAATATTTCTTAAAATCTGTAACTATTTCTAAGATTATTGCTACAACCTTTTTGTCATGTGGTTCATTTGTGATCTCCCTTTTTTATTTCTTGGATTTCTTTCTAATGTACCTACATGTCTCTGTTTTGGTAGGTAAAGTTTTGAACACTGACCTCCGCCACTACCTCAGTCTGCAGTTTCAGAAGGGCTCACTGGATCACAAGCTTCAGCAGATCATACGGGACAACCTCTACCTTCGCACCATCCCTTGTAAGTGTACCAGTGCTTTAGCACTAATTCTTATTCATGTACTCAAAAACACCAGTGAGCACAAAGAAAGGTTTAATTGCGCACACATGCTATTATTCCAGCAACCCAATCAAGTGATTAAGATGTTGTTTGTATCAAACTGTAGGAAGTGCATTAAGGTGCAATTCCTAATTTTTTTTATCAACACATTCACACCTTACTGACAGACACGTTCCTCTTGATTCCACTCATTTGCTGCTATCCTCACTGCCAGCTCACTGACACGTCATTTAAAAAATGCACACGCGCGTGAATACCTCATTGTCACCATAGCAACTCAAGCAAGGACATCTCTGTGACCCTTGTAACTTATGTAGTTCAGTGTCTTATCATCACAGGGATCCAAATCATATTCTTCCATGAACGTCACATTTTCCCTTTGCTGCTGTACCTCTCCTCTCTCTGACTTTATCCCAGCGGGTTTGTTTCCAAGTATTTTTTTTTTTTTTTTTACTGAATTCAACAACTCAGAACCAAAGCAACCTGAAGTAACAATATATTTTTAAGGTAGTAATAATTCATATTTAGTGGCAATAAGTGTTGATTCATTGTTCTGTTGTTGTTTTTCCAATAAACAACACGTGTTTGATGCTTCTGTACGACGCGGGGTAATAACCAGCTCTAAAGCATGAGGTTCATCTCAGGAGCAGAGTTCATTTTACCTCAAGATTGTAGTGCATCCCTGGGATGCGCTTCAAGAAAAATTTGTGTGTCCCAACATGACGTTTATGCATCCCAAAAGCAATAACAGAATATTGGGTAGAAGCGTACGCAAGGATTGAGTTTAGCCAATGGTACAATATGAAAACTAAACAAACTGTTAATTTGAATGTTTTTATTAATAACATCATTACTGTTTAAGTAAAAAGAAAAAAAAAAACCACCAAAATTATATATTTTAGTCTGGTAGTCATTTAAGAAACAGTTTTAGAAATAAAGAAAGATGTAATAGTTTTTTTTTTCCACTTTTGCCTTTCACTCAATAGTTTTCTGTGCCTTTAATTCATATATTCTCCTGATTGTTTTTTATGCAAGAAAAAGAAAACTCATCGTCACTTGGTTTTTCTCCAACTTTTGCATCTTTTTTGGAGGCACGGTGACAGTCAATCAATCGATCAATCAATCGATCAATCAACCTTTATTTTGTATAGCGCTTCATCACATCAGCAGACATTTCAGAGCGCTTTAGCAGACAGACAGACCCAACAGCATTGCTCTGGAGGCTCAAACTAACTCCTCGCTCTCTGCAGTGCGTTACACGGGCAGACGTCGTGTTGCCGTTTGGTCCATTTTAATACAGCAGAATCACGCAGGTGAGTGTCATAGCGAGAAACTCACGCAAGATCAAAACATAACGGCGATTTCCGGGTTTGGAATTTAAGTGGCGAAATGGAGGAATTGTGAATATTTTTATTGAATGGAATTGCGTTTAAAGCTTCCTTCACCGGGACGCACTGAAGGAGATTATGTGGTATGTAGGATTAAACAAAAACTTCTCAGGATCATTCTATCCATCCTATTCTAAGAAACAAGGCGGGATGATGGTCTTGAGCCTATTTTGATGATGTCTTTTAACAATTGGGTGGTTCCTGGATTTTATTAAACACTGTTTTTGTTTTATAGTTTTCATTCTTTTCTCAGGGAATAATATAGCTCAAAGAAATGTTTGAACAATTAAAATAATCACATCCATAAAACTCTGAACGGTTGCTATGGTTCCAGGGCTGTTTTAGAATCTCTGTGAGGCTCGATTGAACTGGCCTGAGGTGTGTTTCCTATCCAGTCTGCTCCCAGATGATGTTGCTGCTGATGCTGCTGGATTTTAAAGAGACATTACGCTGCACTTGTAGAGCACAAGGTGACCCATGGAAGTGGAATGATCTTAACAGGAGAAAGGACAGTCACACCATTGTAACTCTGTGATGATATTTTGACCTAAATAACATATCCTGCGGAATTGTAACGGCTCAGAGCAACACCATAATGGAGTTTTGTCAAGGTTTTAGTCACATGCAGAGCAATTTCACCTGAGGCACAGTCGCAAACAAGCAGGATATGAGCTCTCTACACCCTGATGTCAGGAAGTTGTTCAGAGGAGAGTTGTTGGCACAAGAGTGTTTTATTTAGGACACAGGCAGTTTACCCGACATACAATTTGTTGGTTTTTGTTTTTTGGGGGGGAAGTATTATTTTCTTGGATGGAGGTGAGGGTATCTTCCTATTGTTATCCAACTTTCTTTTTTTCATATGCCTGGAAGTCATATGAGCCTTTCTTTTCTTGGTACTTAATCAATCAATCAATCAAACAAACTTTATTTATAAAGCGCTTTTCATACAAAGTGAGTAGCCCAAAGTTCTTTACATAAAAACAATATAGAAACAGTTTACACAGGAAGTCCCCCCCATTCCCAACACACACACAAGGTAGACTAAAAGGTAGACGAAGAGGTAGACTAAAACATTAAAAATAAATAAATAAAACAAATTAAAAAAAAAAAAAAAAAAAAGTTCAACTTGAATTATTATTTTTTTGTCTTGTTCTGTTCAAAGCTCAGTCACACTGGGAGGACGATTACACAGTTTTAAAAAATCATGCTGTGATTTCTCTTTCCCTACTTCCTACCAGCCACATTCACCGATTCCAACATCTCTTAGTGATGGTGTTGTCCATTATGGTTTTATGGCCTGTAACCACTATTCATCATCAGCACCCAGTGGGCTCACTGCATGAATCTGACTCTAATCTATGCCTTAAATTACTCTCTTAATGAGCGAGAGACCAGGACTTACGCAGTGACAACACCTCCATCATTCACTCAGCTTTCAGTGACCCATCCCTCAACCTGCTTCATTTTGGTTCATTCTCAAAGTCAATTAACCTACCTTATCTATTTTTTGACACCAAATTTACTTGGTGTTGCTCTCTGTTTGCTGCTTCCTTCATCTTACCTGTTGATTTTTTTTTTTTTTTTAATAAAATCTTCTTTATTCGGTGGATTAATTTGAATATGCATCTTGCTAAGAAATTGAAAATGAAAATACAATATGTAAATGCTTTTTTGTGTCTTCTTTGTGATAGATTTACCTTATTAAATGAGCTGTACATGCTTGACTTCTCACACTTCATCTCTGAAAAATTTTCTTCTCTCATTTTGAGTTGAGAATCCAAAGCAATTTGAGAGAGTAGTGGCACACCAGAAAAAGGATTTGCAATACAAATCTGTTTCTTGAACTTGTGGAACAGCATCTGTTGAGTGTGTGTGTGTGTGTGTGTGTGTGAGTGTGTGTGTGTGTGTGTGTGTGTGTGTGTGTGTGTGTGTGTGTGTGTGTGTGTGTGTGTGTGTGTGTGTGTGTGTGTGTGTGTGTGTGTGTGTGTGTGTGTGTGTGTGTGTGAGAGAAAGACAATCCTGCAGACAGTAAGAACATGTGTCGCTTGTGTCCTGGTGCCAGTTTTCCCACTTTGCTCAACAACCAGACAGACGCATAGAACTGCAGCTGATCTGTGCTGCTGGCCCCACTGGGTCACCTCTGTACACCCACTGCACCGCGGGGCCATCGTTAAAGGAAATTTTGTATTTTGGGGGTGATTGTATTATTATTCAAACAGAAATTTTCAAATGAAAAAACAACAAAAGGAATGAAAACCAAAGACACTAGGAAAGAAATTCAGTCGTAAATGTAGATCTTCACTCACTCTCTTTGGCTGGGTCTTATAATGGGTCTCGTTTGGGGGGGGGGGGGGTTTCTAAACGGCTGGAGGAGGCTCTCAAGAGCTCTGAGGACAAGGAGGACAAAAGGAGGAGGATTTTCCTAAGAGGATATAGTGCCTGGGCTCACATTCAGCCCTTTAAATTTCTGCTGAGATCAGAGGTGGGCAGAAAGACCTTGATAAAAACTAGCGTCTCATTCTTACTGATGTACAGTATGCTCACCCTGCTCACTACTGTTGAGGCACAGGAATCTCTGTGCACCATCTTAATCTTAATGCATGCACACACTTTCTTCATTCCTTAGTTGTCTCTCTTTCTTCTTTCTTTGGTTGTATTTGGTTTTAGTTAGAGGATAATATCTGTAAACTTCTTTATAATACAGCAACAGCAGGGTAATCTATACAACAGTTTACAAGCACTCCACAAAAGAGCTTTCATTGTAATGATCCTCCTTTTCTTCCCTCATTCCTACTCAACATGTCAACTGTAAAGCCGTAAGACTTCTTTTCATTCCATTTTTTTTTTTTTTTTTTGGAAGCACCACAACAAAATCGCCATTTCTGACTAATTACCTCTTACGTTTCCATTATGACATCCTCTCAGGCTTGATGATGACAGAACTACATCCTTACAATGCAGTGGCACAGGACCTCAGTTGGAAGGCAAATGGTGGAAACTTGGAACGGTGTCTTTTTAAGCTCTGGTTTTTGCAGTGGTACACTACTGTTAACGGGGATTGAACTTGATTTAATGGTGTTACAAAGAAGAATTTAGCCCTTTTGCACCTTTCACACAAAGCTATGAAATTACATGTGTGTATTTAATCTTGAGCCATGAGAGTGTAAACCCAATACAAGAAACAAACAAGAAGACTGTTGAGTTTATTTGTCAAAATATTTTTTTTTTTTAAATAGAAATGACTCCTTCTCCAGCTCTGTGTGGTCTGAATGTACTCCGTTCTGTATTAAACATCACCGTGAACAGATTTGTACTCTGATTCTATCTCGATGTTCTGTCAGGCTGTTGGTTGGTTTAATTAATTGCATGCATTTACTGAATGCATCTTTTCACAAAGCATTGAGCCCCCCACCATTTATATGAAGTGTCAGCTACTGTACTGAGAAGGAGACAAGATATTACAGAGCTCTGCTCACCAACATTTCCCTTTCAGTATCATGTCTGTCTGACTCACAAAGGAGGCTTATTGTACACACAGGTGTGACGTTCAGGTGATCGCACCAGGACTGGCTTGACAGGTACATAACTGTAGCTCCAGTAACTGGGCTATGGAGGACACTTCTGACCAAAACCGATGGCATTCTCACACAGAATACAATTTCAGCTTCTTTTGGTCTCATAAACTATGATATCAAAATGTAGCACTGAAGGACGCATTTTTTCTCGTTTTTAAACTGTTCATTTACTCCTCAAATTACTCCTAATTTGCCAAGCTTTTACTATCAAATTAATAAGGGTGGAAAAAAAACTAAATGAAATAGAAACATAGAGCTTCCAGAAGTGCATCCAGAATCTGCGAGGCAGCATCGCCACTAATTTGTGCGGACTCTACAGGTGTCATGAGACGCAAAACGTTGCAGCAAGATATTTCAACACGGATCTCTAGAAAGCAATAACAAATATGCCATTTAAAAAAAAATGAATTGCAGCTGTTCTGTTATTGAACAGTACAATGAATGCTTCTGATGTACAGTATGACTAAGGCAAAAATTGCTGTTTGTTTCAGTCTTATGTTCCTATATTTGAATCCTTGATAAATATTCTGCTTGTGACTCATTCCACAGCGAGACATTCATGGCTTGATGTTCTCTGGGTGGAATTTATATATTCTGTCTGTTTCTAACTTCTCCATTTGCTGCTGCAGGGCTCCTCAACATGCTCTCATTTCTTCCAGTGTGGAATTCAGGTTGATTTGAAATTGTAAATAGCCTGTTTTTATGAATTTTAATGAATATTTATGTCAGCCTCTGCAATCGACTGGTGGTGTTTATCGGCTTTCTTCCGATCCTCACTCCTGTACCCCCCCCCCCTCCTGAAACCACGAACCTGAAAGGCATTCCTATCTGATGAATGAATCTCCACCGTGACCAGGAGCGATGGTGAAACTGGGTTACAGAGATTGCTGTGACTTTCAGCATTGATCATTGGTGCATGAACACACTTTCGCCATCCTGTATAACAAATAACTGCTGCTCTACCTCCATTCAGCTGAGATCTTTTTTCTTATGGAGTTCACAAGTTTTGTGACATACCACCTAACTATCCGTGAGTGCAATCATGGAGCAATCCTATTTATTTATTCATGGAATACGGTTTACATAATCCTCATGCAAATGTAATCACTTGGTGTCCGTGTGTGCCTTGTGGATCTTCATCCTGGAGGGATGAACCTCTGATCGGTATGGAAACTGCAGTTTCACCACAGCTCCCATCAGAACGGCTTCCTGTCATCTACGTTGACGCTGCTCTCTGTCGGAGTGAAGCGAAGCCACGCCAAGAGGTTGCACAGCAAATTGCTTCTATCACATTTCATATTCTTGATGTGCTTGGCTATTTTATTTTTTCTGTCAGTTGTAACCAATGCATACACCAAGGACCTCGCAATAATCGGTTGTTAGGCAAAATTACTAGAACTACTCCTAGAGGATAAAATCAATTACACCCCTTACTGCTCCTCTCTCCTCAATTCATTATTCATCTTCCTCCGGATGACACCAAGGTCTCGCTGGGTTTTGTTGTAAAGTGAGATAACTACTACTTGAAAACTGTGCTGTGGTCTTTCACAGAGCTGCAGCACAAAATTATACTTAATTCTAACTAGGAGGTTATTATTTCATCCTTTTCTGTTTATATGCAGGTTGGTTTGTCAGCGTTTTTACACAAAAACTGCTAAAGGATTTCCCTGAATGTTGGTGGGAAGACCTCATTTGATTGTGATGTAGACCCCCCCAAAAAAGGGCCAGATCCAGGATTGTTTCCTACCATCTTTAACTGTGAGATATTGGATGTTTTAGACCATATTCTCTAATTTTAGACCATATTCTCTAATTTTAGACCATATTCTCTAATTGTACTAGATGCTGGTTGGTTTTCCGATAGGCAGCGTTAAATGACATGCATCTCTTTTTGTTGAGAAGCCACATCAGTTTATTTTTAATGAGAGAAAAAGAGTGTTTGACCAAAAAAAACTAGAGTTGATTGGTTATTTTTTTAACTTTGTTGTGTGAAAACGTTAAACGTTTGAATTTATCTCAGAAATGAAGTTCAGAACATGTCAGCTCATTAAGTATTTTCAAAAGAATTGATTGATATAACATCATAACAACCCGTGACTCAAATTACCAAGCATTATTTTGATAGAATAACTTCTTTGTTTTTTCCATTATCCCCAGGTACCACACGGCTTCCTCGAGACGGGGAGGTGCCAGGAGTGGACTACAACTTTATCAGCGTGGGAGACTTCAGGATCCTAGAGGAGAGTGGACTACTACTGGAGAGTGGAACTTATGACGGTAGTTAAATAAGAATACTGTGTTTTATTTATATTCACAGCCGCCTATCGTGGAGAGAGTGATCATCGTTTTGAGATACATGAAAAATGTGACAACCAGGACAAATTGTATTGATCAGATAGAACATGAAACAAGAGCTGAGAGCAGTGATGCTCTCAGCTCTTCAGAGGAAGCACTTAGGTTCTCCACGCCGTGTAGAATCGACCATGACATGAGCAGAATTTATATTTGAATAGAAAGGAGAGCGCCGTAGGAATCAGGACATGGTTGTAGCTTTTTTGTCAGTTGGGATTAAAATAAACCTAAATCAAAGTGTAAATTTTACAATCCAGATTCTAAGAACCAGAAAAAAGGAAGAAGTGGCGTACAATATTCATTTGATAGTGATGATGATGATGACGCTGGAGGTCCGAAACACCAAATTCTACAGGCAGTGATGTTTATGCTTTTTGATTGCTGGACTAAGTAACACATTGTAGATGGGGACTATATGTTGTGAGGTAAGGAGTCGGATTTTCTCAGTCCCACGACATCCATCAACCGCAGATAAAAAGGTTTTTCTTTCAGCATTTCTCCTTGTAGAAAATCTTCATCAGCTATCCACAACCAAATGCTCTTCCTTTACATTTTTGCCTATTTTTTACCAATATGAAGAATATAATAGACCGTGAGCTTGTAGCAGCTGCAGCAAATGAGAATGGTCTCATGTAGAAGCACCAACCCGCTGACCCTGCCAACTGGCTCCCACCGTCACACATCACGGGTTCCACTTGTAGTCTTACTTTTTTTTTTTATTCATGGGATAAAATGGCTTACTTCTTTGCTTTTTTTTTTTTTTTTAACCTTTATTTAACCGTGTAGGTCCGTTGAGAACGAGTTCTCATTTACAATTGCGACCTGACATTCATACACCAGAGTAAGATAATGGAGGTGTGGGTGAAGTGTCTTGCACAAGGTGAATGGTGAATGACTGGAGCAGGATTGGAACCACCAATCGACCAATTAGGATTATTGGGCGATCCACTCTGCTGTCTAAGTCACAGGTACCCCTACTTGAACTTGAGCACAAGCCCATTTACATCACTGCTTTACTATCATTTAATGAACCTTTATTTTATTTCTGATCATGTGAACAGTCCGTGTCTGCAGCCATTACCTTTCAGCCATGTTTCCTGTGTGATGGGGAATTAAAAGGTAGCGTCAAATCCTCATTCAGACAAAATGCCTTTTGGCTGAGTTAGCTCTCTCTGGGTGTGCACAAGTGTGCTTCTGTATCTGTGCATTTGTTTGTGCTCTTTACAGATTGTGAAGTGCATATTCAAATCTATAATGGGCCCGTCAAGGCAGGTTATTCCAGCAGTGTCTGATCCGTTTGATAAGATGCCAACTCCCATTCAGCAACCCTCGTGCTCGTGGCACTGCCACGGCTCACACAGGTACAGGTAAAACATATGAGCACATCTGTTCACACGGAACAAATCGTGTCCTTGTGTCTGATGAGATTGTTTGAGAACTTAAAGATTAAGCCTTTGGATCCATCAAGCTGTTGTTAATCTCTGAATCAAAGCCAGACCCCATTTTTGAAGAGTTTAACTATGGATAGAGTTGAAGAAATGAAGTAGTCTATAATGGAGAGGTAGGGCTGGTATCGAGGAGAACTGGGCTGTTTTCTGATGGAAAGCACATTGTAGTGAAAGTAGCAGCACTTTGGCCCTGTGCACATGTGTTAGCCTGTCAAACATTAGATATTTCAGTATGTTGTCCCTGAGAGATGGGAGTGAATGCTCCAATCAAGCCCCACAACTCACCCTTGTCTTCCTGTAAAAGTCAGTCTTGAGAAGCGCTGCCTGACCACAGCGACAGAGTGTTGATCTCTCACCAGCACAGCGAGTCAAAGAGGAGCTGGGTGTAATTGGATTGAGGACTGGGATTCACTGCTTGAACTGCAGCTTATTTCTCCTCTGAAAAGAGGAAAGTAAACAAGGTCAGGCATCCTCTTCTACAGGTTCCGTGGTTTGCGTTGCTCTCTGAGGACTTCATGAATTGCCTTCAGATTTTAAGTGTACAGTAAGTGATTTTTGCTCAAGCTAATGGAATTTGTAACCAACCAATCATTACTAATAGTCCCAACTGACGTGCTTGAATGCTCATTATGTTAATTTATTATGTGCTCATTACATGTACTGTATGTTCATACATAATAGGTTTCACTACCTAGTAAATATGGTGATTGGGCCATTCAACACATTGTGCACTCTCCATGTCCTTTGTGTCCGTTACTCTGCCAACCATGACCATGTCAATTCCCTTCCTGTCAGGAAAGACTAATCAGACTTTAGCACACACACACACACACACACACACACACACACACACACACACACACACACACACACACACACACACACACACACACACACACACACACACACACACACTCTATATGGAGTAAGATTGTATCTGTGGCCTGTCTGATGGGTAGGGTACAGGCTTCTGTTTAGTGCTGGTCTGGAAGGTCCCAGGTTGCCTGGAATGAATCAAGGCAGGGAGAGAGTCCTGTTGGGGCTTTTGGTCCCCCCTAAGTCTCACTGCCTCTGAGGTTCAGGTCGGGTCATTTTCACATAGCAGAAAGTTCCAGTGCTACAACTCGTAAGAAAATGTAAGGCTGGACAAAACTGCTGCCAGGAAAATTAAATCCTGGTCAGGGATGGCAAAATTCTGCCAAATGGACATCCAATGTTCCTCTGGGATCCCCGATAATGATGAGTCATGCTTTAATGAGGGAGGAAGACAGACTTGATGTAAATGGGAATGCAGCGGTTGTGTATTAGCAGCACTATGTGGTGGGTGGATGAAGTCGTCTATCGGAGTACCAATGATTCTGTCTGTTGTGGATGTTATCCTTGACACCATAGACTTTTACTTACCAGCTGCTGATTTTGTAATCATGAAATTGCTCACACGACTCACTCATCATCCCTGTGACATGAAGTTGACATGTAACATGAGACCAGCTCCCCGTGCTCGTCACGCTACGTGGGTTCCGTCGGTTTATCATGACAAATGATGCCGCAAATCTTCTAGGACATGTTGCTTCCACACACCTCGATACCTGCGACACGCATGTATCTGGGAGTGGGACACGTGTTTGTCAGTAATTAATCACAGAGGTAGTGTCTGGCTGATGAATGTCATCCCACGGCAGGAGACGGGGGGGGGGGATTAGCCAGCACACCCAGTCTCTCATTGCAGTCACTGTGCCACCCCCTGTTAATGACGCCATGTTTTCACAGATGTGGATGAGTGTCTCTTAGTAAAGATAGAGTTTTAGCGATAAGTGGGGGGGGGGGATCATCCAGCCTCCTTCTCCTCCTCAACATCCCCACTGCTTTGAGGAAAACAAGTATCTCTGCGTTAACCTAGTTAGCTTTGTGTAGCAGTTGGCATGGTGCCGTGGTCTTACCATAAATCTTGGGGAATGACTGGTGCGTTCCTCTGAGCCCCTCTGTTTTTGCTGGCATGCATGCTGTTGTCAGCTTTCCTTCTTTGTACTGAGCTATAAAAAGATGTGGAGCTGATAAATGCTTCCCTGACAGAACGGCGTGTTCACTCTTAAATACATCAAATTTTCATAACGCCATATTACCAAATGCAGCTGGGTTCCAGTGAAAATAAGATCAAGTTTATGGATGTTATTAAATAGCTGAAAATTTTTATTTCCCAACGGGAGCCCTCCCTTTAATTAATCTAATTATAAAACACCAGATTTAGTTTGGTGACTTCAAGCTGATCATCACTTTCTATAAAAAGAGAATAAGCATTTGATCTTGCAAATGGATGGACAGAAGAAGCAATTTGACTCGTAGACAGCAGCTCTTAACAAACAACCGTAATATATGGTAGAAATTTAAATACACATTCTTTATAGCCCTAATAGATGCTGAATAATTGCTCCTTTTAAACATTAATTTATTTCCACGTTGTTACAACCCTGCAGAATGTGACTATGATATGTGATTAAATGGCAGTAACATAAACCAAAAACCCAGAAAATAAGCCAACAGGAACTCGAGCAGCTGAAATGTAAATAAACTGGAGCCAACACAAAATACTGTTCAGTTGCAACTTATAGAAACACATGTAGGCATACGTAACACACATATATAGATGGATCACTCCGTGAATTAAATGAGCAAACAAAGTTTTATACTGTAGCCCCAGCCTTTATGGTGTACTGTCACCCCACTGAACATTTATTTTCCGTAACACAAGGCTTTTCTTCATTACGATGAAAAGCAGTTTGAGAGATGGATAATTGCTGTATTCAATGATCAGTATAATTAGGTGCTGGCAAATTCCAAGTGAAGTGATTTTAATGTTACATGAGTCATGACAGCCCTGTGGTGCAGTTATGGAGGGATAACAAAGCAGGAGGTGAAGAGACACCAGAATTATGTTGAGGAGTCAGACCTTTGAAATCTGTTAATAGTCACGCTTCAGTGCTGATGTTTGACATTTATATTGTTATTTAGACCTGATCAATTGGAACTCATCTTTGATTTGTCCCAAGCCGCTTCGCATATGTAGATATTTTATAGTATATAACACAGTATTGTTCTCGCTTGAGTGCGTCCTTGACGCACAACTTTTGACGCGCCATCGTCAGACAGCGTGCGTCCCCAGGAAGCGAGCTTTAAATGCTTACAAAAAAAAATATCGATGCTACCTTTTTCCTCGATATAATATCGGGGCAAAATGCACTTCCATTCGACAAAAAATATTCACAATTTATCCATTTCTACACTTAAATTTCAAACCCGGAAATCACCGTTAAGTCTGGCGCGAGACTCACCTGCCCGCAGGTTAAAGTTCACCTGCATCGAAAGTAACGGCAACACGACGTCTGCTCATCCTGCACGCAGGAGTGAGAGAGCGACGGATTAATCTGATATTATCACCATGCCTCCAAAAAAAACCCAAAACAAATGACAATCATTGGTGTACCTGATGTGGATCTCCTGAAACTACAAAACACACATTCTAACTTTTGGATAGTTTGGCCGAATCACAGAGAAAGAGTTCATGGAAAAGAATTCGTGCCTCTCGGTATGAAGCGTCCCTGCAGACGAGTCAACAGACGTAACAAATGGAAAGAGGTTCGTTCTCTATGCTCAAATAATTGACTCTGATACAATATTTCTAAAACTGTTTTTTAAGAATAACTACCAGGCTTTAACATTTTGATGAAAAATAATTCGTAATCGTTTTTTTTTTTTTTTACTTAATAAACGTTTATTAATAATATCATTAAAATTATCAGTTTGGGGTTTTTTTTATATTGTATTATTGGCTAAACTCAATCCTTGCATTCTGGCATTACTTTTGGGATGCATAAACGTCATGCTGGGATGCACAAATTTCTGTTGCGGCGCATCCCAGGGATGCACTACTGTGTGGAGGTAAAATGAACTCTGAACACTCTACATACTCTCTGTTGGTGTTTTTGACTGCGTGTTTAATTACGTTAGCGCTTGCATAATTTTACAAGTATCTTCCACCCTCTCATCCTTCATAAGGTAACTACTATGGAACCCCAAAGCCCCCAGCGGAGCCCAACCTGGTGCAGCCTGACCTGGTGGATCAGGTGTTGTTTGATGAAGACTTTGGTGGGGAGGTCCCCAGGAAGCGCACCACCTCAGTCAGTAAAATGGACAGGAAGGACAGCGTGGTCCCCGAGGAGGAAGATGAGGATGAGAGGCCCCCACTGGCTAATGGATTACCCGGTGAGTAAAGCTGTCAAAGCACTGACTGTTATGATGAATTACAGACATCGTCTTCGTCACTGTGTCTCTTTTATGTTCTTCTGAAACATAAAAGTTGGTTGCAGACGATCGGCCCTGTGGGTGTTCAGGTTTGGTTTTCTTACATTTTTTTTTACTTACTCTCTCATTCCGTCCACTTCTCTATCAGTTGGATGAAGCTTTTGTATTAACCACGCCCAAATAAAATCTTGATCCCTATTTGATGCCAAATGAACATTAGTTATTGAGGAAATCTTTTTTTTTTTTTTCATTCAACATTTTATTGAATTTTTTGACATTTCCATTAAACATAAACAACACAGAAAATAAATAATAAAGAGAGCAATCACACAACACTCCAAACGATTAATTCAGTCTCTTATTTATACTCAAATAAATAACAGACTGAATTAATCGTTTTGAACGAATCCATTTCCCATTTCCTTGTACCGTTGTGTTAATATTATTCAGACATGATTCCCAGTCTTCAGGAGATACGTCCACCCATGTCCCCCTCCCACCGACTCTTAACTTTGATCAGAGGGTCACTTAACTGTTCCTGCAGCAGATGATATATTTTTGAAGTAATGTTTTACATGGCGATGACCCAGTTAGCAGAACTTCCACTGGGCTGCCTGCAGGACAGGTTAGAGAGCTTCCTAACCACTGAGACAGGGTGTTCTGCATTTGGACCACAATGGAGAGGGTACCCAAAGTGGTACCGGGTACTTGGTTCTGATAACCTGATGGAAAAACCAAAAACAGCAAGTAGAGATAAACAGATTAGAGCCGATAGCATGTCGGGTTAATCCATCATAGATTCAAAGCATTAGCATGCATCCAATTCAGAGTGTTGAGATATTTTTTAACGGCATCTTGCATTGTTGTGATGAATAAATATTTACTTGTTAAATGAATCTTAAGAAATTGAAGGAAAGAACAGATTATACAAAAATTAGTGAGTCTTTATTTGCGATACTCATTAATCTCTATATCTACGTAAATATCTCCATACAAATCCAAGCTATATGTACAACTGAATATCAGAAATCAGGAAAAAGTGTTGTGTTGGAGTTTTTTTTGTTATTAGGTGAAGCCTTTTACCAGTGATTTCGTACTAAACCTGCCTGACAGGCTGTTGACAAAGTCATACATTCACACATATTTTCACTGCTGGCTGCAGTGCTGATAAATCTTCCACCGCCAATGCTGTTATCTCTAATTTATTGTACCACAGGTCACCTTGAGAAAGTCTGGCCTGAGGAGCAGGATGCTGTGTGTGTGTGTGTGATCATTCAGGACAACTTCAGAGGCCTCCAGAAAATTTTCAAAAATCCATCCTTCGCGCCCACAAGGAGGTCTCTTTCCGTGCTCTATATGTGTGCTTTTACAGCCAGATAATAGGAGTTAACACTAAGGCACTTCTGAGCTGGAAATGGAATGATTACATTTTTGTTAGGAGGATGAATATTGTTTTGACAGTCACGGATCAAGCTCTGCTTGCTCAGCTGTCTGTTTACCCAACTGCTCCATCATATTGAAATCAAACACAGACTGATGCCCAGACGTCCAGCACTTCTTTTTTATGGAAAGACAGCCATCACAAATGGCTGCTCTGCCGTATCCACAGCTGCAGTGGGGAAACCTCAGGCCAGCCTAAAATGGGCAAAGCTCTAGTCAAATGAAAGACAGTCCTAATGGAAAAGAAAAGGCTGTAGTTTCCACTCATCTTGCTTAGACTGGTGTTATCGCTCAGATCTTTCCCTCCCCTGCTGTCCATCTATAATCTAATTAAGCAAATAGAACTGCTTTTTGTTGTTGTTGTTGTTGTTGTTGTTGTGTGTAATATATTTTGGCATCATCCTCTGCTGTGAGGAGACCAGCTCCACATGAAAAGAAAGGGATGAGAAAGACTCGTGTTTCATCCCTTTATAACCATCTTCTGAGGAAAAGCACGGGGCTCTTAGTGAATTAACAGTGGGTTTGTTTCCTGTTCATTGTAGACAGTTTCTCATTAAAGTGGAGCGTCTGCATATAGACTGGAATATGCTGCATGTGAAAAGCAGCATTTAAGTATTATACACAAACCGCCCCAAGGCTTAAATGGCCCTTTCTAGCATGGATCCCTGGCTGGAACGTTGCAACGCAGAGGGAATGTACTGTACAGGCATATGATTTCAAACTGTCCACACATGCTCATGCAAAACCCCCCCTGTGGCAAAAGCGCACACACAATCCCTCAAATGCGTGCCCTGTGAGTGACATCAGCTCTGCCTGTTCTTCCCTGAGGCAGGCAGGGAAGCCTGAGGGCAGAGGTTCCTCTGCAAGATAACCTTCCATTCTGTCTGCTCATTTTCACCTCATCTTGCTGTTTAATCATAGTTCTCTCTCACCAGAGCACAAAGACGGGGCAGACTGGAGGAAATCTGTGCCCAGCTACAATCAGTCCAGCAACACCATGGACTTCCGTACATGGAGCTCCCTCCCCAGAGATGACAGTCTGGAGCCTCTCCCCCTGAACTGGGAGATGGCTTACACCGAAACCGGCATGGTGTACTTCATAGAGTAAGTTAAAGATGGAGCCAGTGGGTCGTGTGTAGTTACACTGAGTGAATAAATTAACTATTTTATTCTGTCCCAATGTTTATTTGTTTAAATTATAGTAAAAGATCTGTCGGTATTTGTCCATTTTTAATTCGAGGGAGCACAAACATCCACTATGACCATAATTTTTTGGAAGGACTTTTGGAGGACATTTATCCAAAGGTTTGATAGACACGTGTTTTGCTTAGTTTTCGAGTTATAAGACAAAAAGATGGAGAATGTAACTTTTTTGTTTTTTTCAAAATTGCTGAAGAGGCCCAAAAAACCTGTCAGATCCTGGTCTGGATCATCTCCAGAATGAATCACCACTAGGATCTACTAGGGCCCAGTCTTCTATTTTTTTCCAATATAATCCAATCTAATATGTTAATAATCAAATTATGACCATGAAAACTTGCCTGGAAAAACTTGGAATCAAATTCGTATCATTATGATCACATTACCTTAAAGAAAGTTATCATATCAAGTAGTCTGCGAGTGATTGACGAATAAAATTCCAAAAAGCATTATCTGGACTTGTGTATTCAAATGGCCACACGAGCGATGCCGTGTTACTTAATCCAGAGGTTTGTATTTTATTCTTTTTATTTTATTCTTATCGTCTTCTTTGCTCTCTGCTCTTTTTCTCCTTTTCTTTTTCTACCCACAAATCTTACCCGTCTGGTGGCAGACCAAACCAATCCGTCTTCATATCTATAAATCCAGACATTCTTAGTCGACACAGAAATGACACATAACTAAATTCCTGAAATGGAAAAACAATCAAAATAACATCTTGTTTTCTGTAACAAATAAAAACAATGAAATAAACATCAATCATAATAAGCCATTTTGTTATACCTGTGATATATCCAACCAATGAAATTAATAATTACATTACATTTGTTTAGTTATCTTTTATATCCAAACTATGACCATATAATTAATTTAACCGTTCAATATGTCTCAGGATGTACATCACTAAACATAAATTCATATATTTGCGCATCGTTCCTTTTTCCACTATGGCGGCATTTCTAAACTCTTGGAGACTGCTACTATCTGTTTCACTTTTTCTTAACCCAATTTCTATCTCTCTGTCTCTTAACCTAATTACTATCTCTATTTAGTATTTTTTTAACCGACCTCTTTCACCTGACCCTGTTGTGATGTGTCCTTTAGCATCTCTAACAGCGTTTGACTTCTTATCTATTATATAAAAGATATATCAATATATATTGATTCTTATAAAAGTGAAAATAATTAAATGAATGGATTTTATCTAAATATATTCCAAAATGGTTTCATGAAAATTTGCCAAGTCAAACACATGCTGTCATTCATACAATATCAGACATTTTAATTAGCACCAAACTAAAGCTAATACACTTTATACTTAGAGCAATAAATTGTCAAAGTCAAAGTGTTCAATTTTTGTTTTAGAAGGATATTGAGTCATATATTCTGAAGTGGCATTCTGGAGTTTATTTCATCATAATACAATGAAAGATTTTGGTTCAGTTCACCTCATTGATAAATAGAGTTAAAAATGACAAGAACTATCCAACTGCAGTATGAAATGCATGATGACATGATTCCATGGTGAAAATTAAAAATGTGTTTGTATATCAAGACGTCTCAAAGCATTGCATTTACTGCTTTCTTTTGAAGCAAAGTCTTTCCAAAGCTTCTTTATTCCGTGGGTTCTTGTTATTGAGGTAAAGTAGGAGACTTAGCCGATCGTCATAAATTTAAAAAGTTTATTCCTGACAACAAGTCTAATACAGATATCCGGGCTCCACCACAGTCCCTGACTGCCGGTACTACACGGGTCTTACATCAGACGCAGCTGAAGAAGAGCAAATTCTATCTTGGCCCGCTCAAATTTAAACATTTCAGATTAAGAACATGCATGAAGGGATGTGATGTCTTCTGGACCAATCAGATCTGGACAAGTTTTTGGCCGCCGCATCGTCTCGACGTAGTTTCCGACTCCGGTCTCATCCTGTAAACAATCCCACCTACTTCCTGATCACCCCATAAGTTTTTTCAAATTACCTTTCTACATTTCAGACTAAGGAACATTTCATATATTGGACAGATCACACATGGGGTACAGGAAGGATACCTTAATACTACTCAACCTTAAAACAAAAAAGAAACATAAATATAACAAAAAAAAAGAAAAAAGAAATATAGTTAAAATGAGAGGTCAATTTAGTCTTGAGTTAAGGCATTTATATAGTCTATTACATTCAGTGCTTGTTTGGTTTTAATATACTTCAGTCATTTTTTGAATTTTTTTAATTCATTTATGTAAACACAAAATAATGGTCTCATTTTCATAAAACAACACTTATGTATATATTGTCTGGCCAGAATAATTATGGTATTATATATATTTTCCCTTTTTCTATCCTCCAGTAGAACACCAAATTTAATAACATCATAACTTAAATTAGGTGAATTTAAATCATTTTCCGATATCCAGTTTTATGATTCAGTTTGAGATTCGCAAAATGTACATTCATTTTTTTCAAACTTAAATCTCTGTCTAAGAAATTCATTACAGGGGTAAATATCATTTATTATCTTCGTTTGTTATCATTTATTATCTTCAGATGAGTTTCTTTAGTTTTTGGCAAAACTGGAAGGGAGAGGTATCTAGTTCTGATTTTTTTAATCTGATCTTCTGAGAACTGTTGTAAAATATTTCTCCTTTTCAGTAGGAGGGGAAAACGTTTGTTTGTGACAGCACCTCGTATAATTTTGTTGGTACATTTCTTTTCTGTGAAGTTTAGATAGAGGTAAGGGCAAAGACGGAATTACTTTATCATATGATAACATACCTTTTATTGTATTCAACATTGCATCGGGGATTGCTCTTGTAATTTCCAGGTGTTGTTGTCTAGTGCAATTAATGTTATATTTGTGAATAAAATCAGTGTAATTCAGAAGATTTCCTTCCGAGTCCATTAAATGCACAACGGACCAGATGTCCTTCTCCAACCAGTCGCCAAAACATAAAGATTTTCTCTTAGAGAGAATGTACCTGTTATTCCAAATTGAGGAATTATGAGGGGTAAAGTTATGTTTGAAGGCCAATTTCCAGCAGAGGAGGACTTGTTGATGAAATCTGGACAGTTTAATGGGTAACTTAGAAACACAAAAATCACATTTTAGGAATTCAATGCCACCACATTTACTGAATATTTTAGAAGGAATATTGTACCATATTGCCTTACTATTACAGATAAATTGTTGAAGCCATTTTAATTTGATCATACCATTCATCGCTTCAAAATCAATTACATTTAAGCCTCCATCTTCAATTGTTTTCACTGCATCATTTCTCCTAATATAATGATGCTTGTTTTTCCACACAAAGTTGAGAATAATTTGATTAATTGATTTAATGAGATTATCTGACATAATTAAAGAAAAGGCAGGATACGTTAATCTGGACAATATTTCTACCTTAGAAATCAAAACTCTTCCAAAAATGGACAGATCCCTTTGCAGCCAAGATAAAAGAATGGATTTACTTTTTTTTATAACAGATTCAAAGTTCAGTTGTTCTCTAGCTTTTAAATCTTTTGTTATTATTACTTCACACCCCATAAGTGTGAAGACTTCCATAAATGGAACTGTTACCTTGGATGTGTGTGTGTGTGTGTGTGTGTGTGTGTGTGTGTGTGTGTGTGTGTGTGTGTGTGTGTGTGTGTGTGTGTGTGTGTGTGTGTGTGTGTGTGTGTGTGTGTGTGTGTGTGTACAGACTTCAAGGGTGAGAAAAGATCAGATGAGTTGTGTGAGCTCTGTGTGTACTGGGACAGGATTCAAATGCCTGCAAAGATTAAATGAGAGTGTGATTAAAGTTGACTACTGTGAAGCTAGTGAAAATAGCAAATAGCATTAGCAAATAGCATGTGTATAATGTCTGAATGTCTTCATTTTCTAACACAGAATTAAATGCAGACAAATGTTTCTGCCAGTTTTCAAGCAGTACGGTTCGGTTTGATTCTGGGTGTATAATGATTATTCTTTTCTCATGTTGAAATTATTTTAAAAAATGACCTCTCAAAAAAGAATTTGAAGCGCAAATGAAAATTATAATGTAAATTAGTGGATTAAGTACTTGCTGATGAATCTGTCAACCCCTCTGAACAAAAGCATGTTACTCAGGAAAAAAACCGTTGTGATTTTTCTGTTGTGACTCGTCCTTTCTTTGACTGCGTGCACCTCACCAGCAGTTTTCCTTCTGGCACAGGGTGTTTTTTTATTGATGGTCTTTACCCGCTGCTTTTTTTGTCCTCCTCAGTCACAACACAAAGACAACCACGTGGTTGGATCCTCGCTTGGCAAAGAAGGCAAAGCCCCCTGAAAAGTGTGAAGATGGAGGTGAGATGATGGGGTCACCCGGTTTACTCAATCATAGATGAATTTACATATAACGCCATACATGTTCCATCAAAAGTTCACATGTACTTCTCTTTGACATGTTGTCACCTAAGAATAGTACGCATTGCAGTCACATGACCCACTTTTCAAGAATAGTAGTGGGGTATATTTCAAGGGAATCCAGACGTGCCGTTGTCTCCTCATGATGTTCATGTAGTTGTAGGTGGCGCTACAGACAGAGAGCAGCCAGAGCTGACAGACGTGGGCCTTCCAGCCGGGTTCTAATGGCTTTTTACAGGCGCACTGAAAGCTAGTCGGTGTGTTGATTCTGAAAAGCAACTCCAAAGCTCTCTCTTGCGTGAAGTGCCTTTCTCTCTCTCTCTCTCTGGCCCTTTTCTCTTCCGCCCCCTGATATGCTCATCAGGGCATGACATACATCAACCGTTCCAGCCGGCCTGCTTATTGAAAGCACAGAAATGTTCACTCAGTTACTGCAGTCTATTTTCATGGCTGCTTTCCTATGCTAAACACCCCAGTCAGGGGGAAAATACACGGACAACTTCTCACCACCGTGGTGAATGAACTCTTAACCCTTACAGCTCGGACATATTTTGGCCGTTTTTTGGTACTTTTGATATTTGTCTCTGTATACCACATTAAAAATGATTTAACATGCCCATGCCTGGTATGTTTATCTTCAGCAACAACTTCAGCTATATGAAGAGAGAGTTTTTATTTCCCTGTAACTCATTATATTGGCAAATTGGGGCAAAATAGACTCAAACAGTCAAATTCGGAAATGGAAAAATTGTATTTTATTGCAAATAAAAACCAAAAAACATGCTCATCAATTTGATTTTGAACTCAAAAAGGTTGCCATAGGCTTCTATCATAATTATCTCCAGTTTGTGTCACTTATGCCACTCTTCAAAGGAGTTTTTCAAAATAAGACTATGCGCACGATTTGCGCATAAAAAATGCATAAATTGAGCGCTTTGGATGCGGTGTCGTCGCTTTGAATACATGCAGGTGTGTTTGCTGTGACACCTTTAGCGGACACACACACACACGCACACACACACATACACACGCGCACACACACATGACTGAAGCTGAGCTAACTAGTTAACGAAATGCTAGCTGACTTCAACAGCTTGTGATGAACTTTCAGTGTGTAGCTCTGAGCCAGGTCGTTACCACACACTAGTACCATAACTCCACCCTTTGGATAACCCCGCCCATATCCAGGTAGACAATCAGATATGACTCAGGATTGGTTAATTACACCCTGTTTGTGACATCACAAGCGGCACTGGAGTAAATCAGATCGTTTTGATTCCGTCCTGGGCATGGATTCCAAAATTTTTAAATATCTACTGATGCAGGAAGCGTTTGTTTACCAGATTCTAGGAGTTGGTAGGGTTAGGGAGGACCGCTATGTATATGTAGAGACCTGAAAAAAGTGTTCTTCATAATAGGACATCATTTAAATGATCTGCTTAACGTTGCACCTACTATTTTACCTGTTTGTATGTTTTCTATTTGTTTCCTTTCACAACACAATGGCGTGATTTTGTTGTTTTGATGCAGAGCTACCGTACGGCTGGGAGGAAATTGATGACCCTCAGTATGGCACATACTACGTTGAGTAAGTTGTATCAGTTCATCCAAAAGCTTCCACTGATTTCTCGCTGATTCAGATAACACACAAACACATCTAACCTGAGGGATTGGAGCAGAGTGCATGTTGCATTGTTTGGTGAAGATGTTTCTGGCAGTTGGGAGGTTCATTTCCTACAATAGTGAATAAATAAAAGCCATCGTAGTTTCCCCACATGAGGAGGAGGCACGTCAGCCTTTTCTGTGCTGTGTTTATGAATGTATTCATAATGGCGCCGCTATACTATCTCTCTATTTGAAAGCCATGGTTCCTTTACAGGCTGAGTGCATACATAAATTAATTGCAGAAAATATGAACAGCAAGTTCAATAAGTCAAAGAACATGTGCGTCTGTGTATGACTCTCAAATCTGAGGCCCTTTGTGTTTGCAGCCACATCAACCAGAAAACGCAGTTTGAGAACCCGGTCCTGGAGGCAAAGAAAAAGCTGAGCCAGGAGACGGCCGTGCTCCAACAAGCTGCCACGGCACCTTCACAAGGTAGCAACAGCCCCCAAACCCTCTCTGTTCAGATCGTTGATGATGGAGTCGTGTATGGAACTCATACACTACAATAATTTACATTTACTTGACCACACAGACAGGACGCATTTAAACATGATTATATGGGATATGATATGTATCTCATGTTCATAAGACGTGCAAATACAGCGGTACCTCTACTTACCAATGTCTCTACTTACCAATGTCTCTACTTACCAATGTCTCTACTGACCAATGTCTCTACTTACCAATGTCTCTACTTACCAATGTCTCTACTGACCAATGTCTCTACTGACCAATGTCTCTACTTACCAATGTCTCTACTTACCAATGTCTCTACTTACAAATGTCTCTACTGACCAATGTCTCTACTGATCTATGTCTCTACTTACCAATGTCTCTACTGACCAATGTCTCTTCTGACCAATGTCTCTTCTGACCAATGTCTCTACTTACCAATGTCTCTCCTTACCAATGTCTCTACTGACCAATGTCTCTACTTACCAATGTCTCTACTTACGAATGTCTCTACTTACCAATGTCTCTACTTACCAATGTCTCTACTGACCAATGTCTCTACTTACCAATGTCTCTACTGACCAATGTCTCTACTGACCAATGTCTCTACTTACCAATGTCTCTACTTACCAATGTCTCTACTTACCAATGTCTCTACTGACCAATGTCTCTACTTACCAATGTCTGTACTTACCAATGTCTCTACTGACCAATGTCTCTACTGACCAATGTCTCTACTGACCAATGTCTCTACTTACCAATGTCTCTACTTACCAATGTCTCTACTTACAAAATTTCTCAGCAAGAAAATATTGCCTCTAGTTACCAAAGAAATTTCAAGTTACGAAAGGTAAAAATACAGTATGGGCTGATACTCACAGCTCCCACAGGTTCCTGAACGCACCATTCTCATAGCTGCTCTGCCATTGGCTATTACCTAGTATCTTCCTGGCATCCCATTGGCTAAGAGGGACCTCTGTGTGGAGCTAGATAGGTGTCTATGCAGCATCCTCGTCATTCGGCCCTCGACCCATGAGGTGTTCTGATAGTTTTACGTAAATATATTAACTTTTAGAGTATTCACTATGGACTCCAAGAAAGTGACGGAGAAAAGAGGAAAAGAAAAGACGAAGAAAAGAGTTTTTTTGTCCGTACAAACAAAACAAGAGATGATAGAAAAGCATGAAAAAGGGATGCGTTTGGTTGATCTCTCCAAAGAATATGGCCGTAATGCATCTACAATCACCACGTTATTAAAACTAAAGGAAGTTTAAGGAGTTTAAGGCATGGCGTGGGTGGTTGGAGAAGTTCAGAAGGAGGACTGGAATTCACTCTGTTGTTCATGGTGAGGCAGGAGCGCATGAACCAAAGAGGGTAAAAAACAATGAGGACAGCAGTTAAAAGGTTAATGACCAGCATTATTATTCTTTACTCTTTGTTTTTTACGTTATGCACAACTCTCATTTATTGTGTAATAATCTAATTGTAACATGTATTTGTTACATGTTTTGATGCATTTTTATGCTTTATAAAACATTTATGTCTGAATTTTGGGGGGCTTGGAACAGATTAGGGCATTTGCATGGAAAACACGTCTCTACTTACGAAATTTTCTACTTACGAAATTTCTTCTGGAACCAATAAATTTTGTAAGTAGAAGTACCACTGTATAGCTGCACTTCACTAGCTTTCTGACTTACATTGTCATTATTTGTCTGGATAAGAACAATATTGCAAGAAATTCTTGTTTGCCTGAACTCATCTAAAATGATGAATCTCTTTTTATGCACATGTTGGCCTTTTTTAGCCTTCGATCGCTGTCCTGTGTGGCATCCATGATGAAGCAGCAGAGGGATGTCATTTTTGTGGCTCTTTTTCTTCATGATTTTGGCTGTTTATCTCTATCTGGGAAGTTCTTGCTCTTGAATATCACAAAAGACACATCTATGTTATGAAAATATCAAGAGCAACATGATTGTTAAAGGCTTTGTGTTAGGTTTTCCTGTGCTTGTTCTATTTATGTGTGTCAAATATTGTCTAATGAGCATTGTGTAGTTCAATTACTTTGGCTTATACCATGTGCAGAGGGCTTTTTCTGGGAATAGGAAGGGGCCTTCCTTTCAGACAAGGTCATCTGAGAGGGTCAAACTCAGAGTAGCCTCAAACAATACCAGTAAAAATAATAGGGTTAGCCTTTTCTTCTTTAGCTTGCTCCTATAATACACATTTATGTCAGAGCTGCAGTAGTGGTCTGTTCTCTACACATTTTTTTCCTGCAATAATATGCATTAACTATGTGTATATTAAAGTGGATGCAGAATAGATTACAGCGCTGCAGTGGTGGCGACTGGCTGGTAGTGCTGGCTGAGTATCAGAGAGTGACGGTGGAAGGCTCAGGAGGAGGCTTACTGATGGTGGTGTGTGTGGAACAGCTGGTGGAGCAACACATCGTAGACTCCAAAGCGTAATCAGAAATGTCTCTGTTCAGGTGTGTGGGAAACCGCCATCTTGCCCCTGATTACAGCTTACACAACCTAGTGAGCTGTCAGATGGTTGTTATGATGAAACTAAACCATCATCAGGCAACAGTTACGCCTCAGGCTAGAATTCAGCTGTTTGCTTTCCAAGAGTAGAAACTCACAGGGAGTTTTATATCATGAATATACTGCTATCCAAATACAAAAGGATGAGTGATGAATACATAAATATAGACATTTTAATGAATCAATTTGTTGTGGAAAAAATCAGACAACTTTTGTTTAAGTCAGGTATGCGTGCATATCAACTTTTGGAATTTCTGCTGCTGATTTGGAGAAAATCTTATAGCTTTTCAAGTCGAGACTTAAATGTGGCCATTCACTGAGTTGACATGTAGGTTTGTTTGACATCATTCTTCTTGCACGCTATGAAGAATTGAAGAATAGGAGATGGTGTGCAGAATATAAATAATAATGAGAAGGACAGGAGTGAAAAAGTGTTCCAAGTCTGTTCAATACAGACACAGAACCTCGTCATTGCCCGCTTGAGCGTTTCTAGGATGTCTGTACATCATTGATGATACTGTTGCCTGATAACAGGCATCCAATCAGGTGTTTTTGTTGCCCATGTTACAACTTTTCCGAGGTCTGTTGCCTATGTCAGACACAGAATTAAAAACTATGGCTTTTGATGCAGTGATTCTGATCATCGTTTTCAGGTTATGCTTTCAAACTCCTCTCAAACGTCGGCACACAGACCTGCTGTGGACTCTCCCACAGAAGTGCAAGTTCACAAATGAATGTCACAATCCTTTCCTCTCTCTGTTCTCCCTCTTTTTAGTCTGTGTTTCATCACACATGCAGTGAAATGTTTATTTCAGCACTCGATTGGGGTCATGGGGGGCATTCCTTGTTGCATTTATGAAGCAATTTGGATGTAATTATGTAAATGGGATTTGCATGATCCATCCAGCAGTCTGGACATCTGGAATCCACACTGGCTGTGATGAGTTCGAATCATTTACAGCTTTTTGTGCCTGCAGTGGATGTCCATGACTGCTGAATCGTTTGGCAGCATCGGGGTGTGTACATTCATGTTCCTCACACACCTATGAACATTATAGTGTTTTCAAAACTGAAGGAGAACTACAATTATCATCCAGTACGCCAAATAAGCTGCTTTGATATTTGGAAATATGCATGGGAATGGGCTCATTGTGATTATCTCAACACTGGCCTGGGAACACCTTGGGACCCCCCAGTCAGAGCTGGTGGATGTGACCGGGGAAAGGGAAGTTTGGGGCTCCCTGTTGAAGCTGCTGCCCCCGCGACCCGACTACGGATAACCGGTGGAAGATGGATGGATGGATGAAAATAAATGAATCCCCCTATTGTGGGACTCCTTCAACAATTCTGGTTCCCCAGACTCTTTGATTAATTCATTTGTTGAAAATAAAATTAATTGTTGAAATTAAAGATTAAAGATTAAATTTATTTAATTTCCCCTCTGAGGGATCAATGATCTTTACACTCACTCATGTACATGCATAAATATATGTGTTAATCACAGCACATGTTGTGTACAGGCCCCTGAAACAGACACAACACACTAGGGGCCTGTAGGCATGCAGTTAGTACAGCAGTACAGGGGAGGCAGAGTGACGGGTCGCGACTTCGGGGTGCGCCCCAATTGAGCAGCTTGTATGGAGGACGGTGCCTTGCTCAAGGGCGCCTTGGCAGTGACACCTCCCACAGTCAGCTCACTCTCTGAGGATGGCTGGCGGGAGCGGGAATGGAACTACCAATGTCTGCTCAGAAGGCGTTCGCTCTACCGCTGCGCCGCTGCCGCCCCACAGCTGTTCACAACGTTGTTTCTATAGAAAAGAGGTTTGCTGCAGATCATTTTCACAATCAGTTTTGATAGAAAAAACAAAAGGCAGGAAAATCAGGCCGCATAATGTTAAAAGTAAACCATTGAGACGAAAAGGATTTGAGAAAGAGTTGAAAGAATTAAAACTGAGGATAAGAATACAAAATACACAAATGCTAATATGAAACCCAAAGATGGAGTAAAGCTGAAGTAATGGTGAATAAATAGAAGAGACAATGACAAAATAAAATTCAATATAACACAGTAATAGATAATGGATAAATACAGGAATTCAGTTCAACACGATAAAAGGTAATAAAAAATAATGACAAGAGGATGTCATATCCCAAGGGTAACAATAAAGGGGTTAAAAAAAAAAGAAAAGGAGGATTTAAAAGAAGATGAAAAGCAAAAATCAAGGACAATTAAAAGAGATTAAAGATGAAATCAACGCTAGAAGAAGACATCTTTGTCCCAGAATAAGAACAATAAAACAAAAGGAATACACTGATAAACATAGCTGTCACAGACCAGCTGGCAATCATAGTCAGACGGACGGACAGGGGTTCTTTTTGACAGACAGACATGATGATTAATAAAGTAACAAAAGTATCGGTAATATTTAACTTCTTAAATAGAAATGATAAACTCTATATTTGTACTCTGGCATCCCAGAGGATCACCTCACTATTCAGCACAGCAACTGGAACTTGCATTGCTTGTCACGGGCTGCCCTCAGATTCAGAGGGTAGACGACACAATCGGGTACCATCAGGCAGCACAGGAAGGATGGTTTGTCCATGATGCAAAGTGCTGAGAGATAGGCGAGCCGCTCGGTTTAATGCAGTGTGACCCTGACGGTCTGTTATCTAGTGTGCTGTTCATGTCACAGACAAGCAGCTGTTCAACGTTCATGTCGCCACTGACCTTAAGTTGTTCCTTGCTGAAGTTATAAAAAGTCAACACTGACAAACCTGCTTTTTTCTGAGTCACTGACTGCAGCATGGAGGGGATAGAAAGAGATAGGGTGCTAAATTGGATCCTGTCAGAAGTGTTAAATCACTGTTCTGCTGTATAGTTTTGTAATTTGAGGTAGCACATAACAGATAAGGTGTAATTTAGCCCATGAAACTAACCTTCCATTTGATGGTATCGGTCTGTTTGTGCTCTTTTCTTATCATAGTTGTGCAAAGAGGTCTGTTGGGTTTATCTAACTCAGGCTTGTAAATTGTGCTTGTTAATTAGAAATGGCTAATTACTGCGGTGATCATTGGCACGTAATGCATAAAGCTGACATTCATTGAAGACATAAATGGATTTTTCTTCTTACAAGTGCTGCATTTCATGTTGGGCAATGTTTGAAGATTTTATGCCACCAGCATGTCGGCCTTTCATACCCTACATGCTGTCACCTACAATTTAATCGCATGTACAGGTGGAACCTCTGGATTCACTGCAGACCCCAGTCAGCTGAAAGGTGAGATGTTCCACACAGCGCTGAAAAAAAGCTCCCAGGGCTTTGGATTCACTATCATTGGAGGTGACCGCACGGATGAGTTTCTGCAGGTGAAAAACGTGCTAGGTGACGGCCCTGCTGCCCATGACAACAAGATGGCATCTGGTAAGGAAAGCCTCCACAGATGTAGTCCTTCACCTTTATTTCTGAGTCACCACACAAACTGAGATGATAGAGGAGAGTGTTCCTTTTCAGATGAGCAGTGAGAATCACATTTCGCTGGCAGGATGATGTATGTGCTAATTTCCAAGATATTACAGAAAATTATTTTACGGGCAGCTTGCATCGAAGTGTGCTCCAGCAATGCACCTGGAGGTGTTAACTTCACTCGTGCTGTGTTCACTTAACCTTTAAACTGTCCCTTGAGTTTAACAAAGCAATAACAACAACTCCAGCAATGGCCATGCCGTATTTTTATAGCAGACAGAGATTGGGGTGGGTGTAAAACCATCTAGAACGTCTGTTTTTCCTGTTTCTGATCTTGCCATTGCCTTGCAGCCGTCCATAGAAACACACAGCTGGGAGCTCTGTGGGTGTGTATGATGGTTACAATTCTTCAGTGTGACAGAAATCTACACCCATCACCTCCGCATAGCTGAAGCAGAGAGAACTGTTCAGGTCTGCTCAGTGGAGCAACTGAGTAAAAGATGGGGAGAAAAGTAGGAATGACTGATATGAAAGGAAAGGGAAGATATAGAGGAAGCTGTCAAAATGAAAATATGAGACAGAAGTGACAAGGACTGCAGTGTTTTAGGAGAAAATTCTGTCTAACAAAGAAATGTAAAGAAATAGATGAATCTGCATCACGAGGTGGAGAAGAAACCTGTCCTCCACTTCTTCTTCTTTTGTTTCTTTCCTTCTATTTCAGGTGACGTGATTGTTGAGATTAACGGGACGTCTGTCCTTGGGAAAACTCACCCAGAGGTAGTGCAGATGTTCCAGTCCATTCCCACCAACCAATATGTGGACATGGTTCTTTGCCGTGGTTACCCACTTCCTCCAGATGTAGATCTTGAGAGCGATGACCCTCTTCCGCCTCCTCCTCCCCCACCAGCCACCCAACCCCCACAGGCCCTCCATGGTGGAGAGGTAGTGACGGCTGTGCCGCTCATCAATGGACAGCCGCTGCTCGTGAAAGGCGAGGTCCTTCACGGCTCCTCTCAGGAGCTCCACTATGTCACCATGGATGCCAGCGGCCGGCCCGTTGTGGCGGCTCTGCCAAATGGGAGGCAGGGGGAGCGTGGGGATGTGGCTGCTGCTTTGATACAGCCAGAAGTGGTGAGCGTGCCACTGGTGAAGGGACCTGGAGGGTTTGGGTTTGCCATAGCTGACTGTCCACTGGGGCAGAAGGTTAAAATGATTCTAGATGCCCAGTGGTGCCGTGGCCTGCAAAAAGGAGACGTCATCAAGGAGATCAACAGACAGAATGTCCAAACGCTGACCCACGCCCAAGTGGTGGACATTCTCAAAGACTTACCTGTGGGGAGCGAAGTGGCAGTGGTCGTGCTCCGTGGAGGTAAGACTGAAAGATCTTTGCGTCTCTGTATTTGCGGATCATGTCCTGCAGGATGAAAGATGTTCCTCTATCATTCTTGATTCTCATACCGTCCTGTGAGACACCTCCTTATTGCTGTCAACACAACTCCAGCAGCGCTCATGGGAGGTGAGGTCAGTGTTGAGACTAACAGGAGCTGAGGTGGCGATGTGGCTGGTCAAAGGCCCACCGCCGACCACTGACTACACAATGTTGATCCACATCCTGTGTGATGACGCCGGGTCTGTGGCTTGTGCAATTACAGTTGAGAAGATTCACTTACACTTCTATAGTAGATGCGTATAATAATCCGCCGGGATAGAACTGAGCCCTCCCTCTTACTCTGACCAGGAGCTTCTTGTATATCTTGAACATTCTCATCTGTTTATGATGACTCCTGTTGAGGCGTAACGCAATCTGTTACAACTCTGAGAGCAGGAATTACGTAAGAGTGAAGATGTGCTTGGTTGTGAGGGAGAGGGGGAGGAAGCTATGCACCCTTCAGATGTTTCCTGCATCCTCTTGGGCCGCCCTGAGGATTTGATGCATAAGACTATGAGCCACGGATTGGCTTTGATCATCAGCAGAGAGCAGGCCGTTTGTTCATGCCGCTACATCTGTGGCCCCTGAAAGAGCCATGGCCAAATGTCTGTAAAGGGGGGGTCCTCAGGGACGTCCTCATCACAGCCCTTCTCTTTTCTCTCCAGACGACTCACCCACACTGTCGTTCTACCATTACCATGTCCAACGACACTGACACCTTGCATTCCTCCCCAGTCGTAGCTGAATCACTGAATAGTAGGGGTTAAAGAAAGGAGGAGATGATGTGCTCCAGGTGTGTGTACCGCACACTTACCATATTTGTTATTTTGGAATGAATGAAAATGTTGGATTGGGAATTTAGCATTGAAGCAGAAAATAATGCTGCTGCCTCTCCCCGTTTTACCTCAGACTCCATTAAGCCTTCATCAAGCGGAGTGTCGGTCTGGTCCCTTGGGGCTGCAGGCTCTAGAGGAGTGTGTGTTAATCCTTTTTATGTGGAGAGCTAAGGGGAGGGAATGGGGCCACAAGTGATGATCTGCAACTCCTCAGATAGAATGTGTGGGTGTACTGTGCAGCAAACACAGAGGGAAGGGAATTATCAGTCATTGAATTACATGCATGACGATCTGGTGCCCACAACCCACTGGCGTAGCCCTGCAGTGGGCTAACATGTATACACTGCCTCTATCTTCCCCGTGTATCTTTACGTATATTCCCTAATGGAGCTTTCCTGAGTGAGTACCTCTTGAGTCGGGAGCAGTTCACTGCTTTGCTTTTATGGTCACTGCTGTTTTTCCACCATCAGAGAGACAGTGCCATCTGGTGGTTCAGTAATCTACCTCCAATGTGTGTTGTGTGTCTCTACACAGGTCAAACATCCCCTGTGAAGACTCTAAAGCCTGTGAGTACAAATCCATATCTTCCTATTTCTGTGCTTTTGTGCCTCCAAGGGGTCTCCTCTGTCTATTTCATTTCAAAGATTTTTTCTTTCAGCTCAACCAATAAGCCGCTATTGCGTAAAATCAAATGATGGCAATAAATTTGAATATCGATTATGCTTCTGAGCGTCTCCTTTTTTTGCTTGGAAAAACAGCCTTAATTACTTCCATTAAGTATTTGTATTCTTGGTGCTATTGATAGGGGATTGGTAATGGTAATGAAGCATGGATGAGCCATTTTATGTACAACAGTCTTATCATTATTACAACAGTTTGCAGGTAATATAATAATGTTATATAATAAGGCAATAATAAAATTGCCTGTTGGTCTGAATAGTTCTTTTGGAAATCTTTGTGTTTTTCCTGAGGACGTTCTCCCACCATTCATTTTGATTGTGTGGCCTTCAAAACAGAAGGGTTTCAATTGAGAGTTGATGTTTTAAAAGCAGACAATGTGAAAGGGACTTAATTACTTCAAGTAATTTATCACTACTAGTTGCTCAGCCACTTATCTTGGGTAATGAGCCTGGAAGACGGTCAGTAAAATAAAGTCGTCATAGATGAATGACTAAGCAGATGTGATGCAATAAAAATATGAAATTACAGTTGTGATTATGTTTTAAACATTTATACTTTTAAGCGGGGTTTTGATGGTTCATTTTATATGTTGTGTATTTATATATATATATATATATATATATATATATATATATATATATATATAATTGTTTTTGTTTTTTTAACAATACAGAGACAGGACATGATGGCCAGCACTGAGACTTTGGACACTAACTTGGACTCGGCCCCCCAGGCTCTGACTTACCACTCCAACGTGAGCACCCTGCGCTCCATCGACTCTCCTAAACAAGATGCCACGGAGCTGTACCTGAAGTCCAAAGCCCTGCTGGACAGCAGACGTAAGCGTCATCACAGAAGTAGCTTTTTAACCCAATGTCTGGTTCAAATTCCCACGTTGTTTCTGATCCGCAGAGCCTCACACCAAAGACATTGACGTTTTTCTGAAACGAGACATTGAAACAGGCTTCGGTTTCCGTGTTTTGGGAGGAGAGGGACCACAACAGCCAGTAAGCATAGACAGAATCACACATCTTGCGTACACATTTTAAATATTTTCATTTTAGAATGCACAGAAAGACCAACTGTTATCCCTTGTTTACAACCATCAGACTATTTTTATCTCTGCCACTAATACGCCAGCATTCTATCAGAATGTATTCCCCCAGGTGTTCATCGGGGCCATTGTGCCCAGCGGGGCAGCGGAGAAGGATGGCCGTCTGAGAGCAGGGGATGAGCTCATCGGCATTGATGGGGTCATGGTGAAAGGTCGCTCGCACAAGCAGGTGTTGGATCTGATGACCAACGCTGCCCGTAATGGTCAGGTCATGCTGACAGTACGCAGGAAGGTCATCTACAGAGGTGCGTAATGAAAGGACTTTTGACAGTTTGGATATTTTACAGCAAATTGAGTAATAATCTGACAATATGTGGCCATAGAATACTTCTTTCCACTGTCTCGTGCTGAAATAGAGTCATGACAGGAATGATATCAGTTTGATGGTTGCAGAGTACAACTCAGAAACGTGTGTGTGCAGAATTTCAACAGCCTCATTCTGGAGATAATGCTGCTCCACCGTGACTTTGTTTATAATATTCACTCATGAGAAACCACTTGATTACTTCCATTTGCATAAATCTCATGTGTGAACAGCATTCTATAAATACAGAGAAATCCATATAGCTACAGATATGCAAACAATATGTAAACACTTTTAATTACATTAGCATCCGCGCATTTTCAGAAGCAACAGACGAAGAGGCTCAGGAAATGACTCCAGTATTGGTGAACGGATCTCCTAAACTCCCTCACCTACCGATGGCCAGCGCTCTGGACCACGAGTCCTTTGACATCACGCTCCACCGCAAGGAAACTGAAGGCTTTGGCTTCGTTATCCTGACCTCCAAGAGTAAACCACCATATGGAGGTGTGTATGTTAGACTGTTTGTCCATTTTTCAAGATAAACAGTATAGAAAACCAATTTATAGAGGGAAACACATTTCTAGACATGTATGTATGCTCGTTCCTCAGTAACTTTGTCTTTATTAAGAATGCAAGAGTGTGTACACATTAAGGACAAGGACTTAGACCACTTGTGTTCTGATGTCATTGCTAAGTAGACTATATTAAAGGTAAATGCAGGTATAGATGGATATTAACTAGTCATTAGAGAAGGGCATTCTGTCTTTCCTGTCAGCATTTATAGATATTCAACCCTCTTAAAAGAGGCATGGAAGAAACTGTTATTTGTAAGCAAAAAGCATGGGTCCATTTTCCATCAGGCTTCACTATTATGGTTACTTGCTTAATATATTTCAGAATTTCCATTTTCATGTCTCGTTTCTCTTTGCAAAAACAATTTCAGTTATTCCACACAAAATTGGTCGAATTATCGAAGGAAGTCCCACCGATCGCTGCGGCCTGCTGCACGTCGGAGATCGTATTTCTGCAGTCAATGGACGCTCTATCATCGAGCTCTCTCACAATGACATCGTGCAGCTCATCAAGGATGCCGGCCATGTTGTCACCCTCACAGTGGTTCCTGAGGATGGTGAGAGCATGAATCTTCATTTTTTTGGGTAGTATTTTAGTCTCATGATCAATTCAGTTTTGTATGTTTTATGAGCTTCAAACCTAAGGGGAACAAAGAAATGAATACAATCAATTATACATAGATTAGATTATAGATTACCGTATTAAATATATATAAATACTATATATATATAATATAAATATATAATATTATATATAATATATTATAATGATATAATATATATATATATATAGTTATATATAATTAATAATTATAATAATATATATATATGTAATTGTAATAATATATATAATTATAATTATATAATATAATATATAATATAATATAATATGAATATATATAAATATAAGACGGTGTTTTTTGCATTGAAATAAGACTGAAAAAGTGGGGGTCGTCTTACATTCGGGGTCTAGACATTATACCCATTCCTAACGCTAGATGGCGCCAGATATCTTTAAAGTGAATGCCAAAGCGAACCCCTGTCACGAAGAAAAAAAATTAAAAATAGCAGTAAGAAAGAAAAGAAGAAAATAAGAGAAGAGATAACAGAAAAAAAGAGAAACGTTAAGATGTTAAGATGTGATTAAGTTTTGCATGATTTGAATGAGGCATAATAACATGCTTTTTCTCTCCAATATATTGTTATAATCGTTTGTTTCAGATGTACTGTAACTATTTTCTGTATAAAAATTTAATTTGGTGTTCAAAAAGTCTTTTTTTCAAACTTGAGTCTTGAAAAAGAGGGGGTCGTCTTATAATCAGGGTCGTCTTATATTCGGGCCAATACGGTACTCGCGGGAACCTGTGGAAATTCCACGATAAAACGATATAATATCAGACTTCATACCAAACATAAGAAAACAAATGTATTGGTATTATAAAGCACTTTGTGTCGGCCAATCATGGATGGCGCTGGGCGGGCATTGGGAAGCCGTAGATGAATGCTAGCATGCTAACTGCAGAAAGTCACAGGCTTGATTGACAGGTAGTGGGTGGAGTTGGTGACAGCGTGAGACTTTGAGTTTATTCAAATATATAGGTGGGGATTATAGCGTCATGTTGATAATTTTAGCTCAATCTGAAGTTTTTAAAGATTTATTGAATGAGAATAAATTAAACAAGCTAATGTCATGCTAACTCCGATAATGCTAAGAATTTTGCAGACAGAATTTGCATTTAGCTAAATATAATGAAATGCTAGCCACGGTCCCAGGGAGCTGGATGTTTCAGTGAAACATTGCAGGTTGACTTTTTGCTGACTGCTGTAACATGAAACTGCATTATAGAATACAAGGGCCCTCCATCTGGAGCCAGTTCAGCTAAACAGAGTCCCGCTCTTCAGCACAGAGCCATTGGACTGAGACCATCTCTACAGGATGAACGGTAAGAATCTATGTTCAGCCATAAATATTGTAAATACATAAAGTCCCCAGTGGAAAAGAAGCCTTCAAAGCTTCAAAGCTGTCTTTTGCATGATTATACTCTGACCTGCCCTGTGTATTGATTTTCCTGAGTCAGTATGTTTTACATGTTAATATACGTTTCCTGGAAAGTCTTGTCAGTTTTTATATTTTCAGAATTTGTGCCTAAATTGTACATCAAAATTTTCCGAATGTCACCAAAATGAAGCTTTTAAAAGCACTTGCTTCTCCCTGTTTGGTGTTTGTTGCTCCATTGGTAAAAGGGATTATGCACTGACATAAAGTGAAAATGCAGCCAGAGACTCCAACAACTGAAAATAAGTATTAGTATTGCTACTATTAATGAAATGATGGGTAGAAATCAAATCCTGAATGTGTAAAATAATATCTAATCTGATTTGAAAGTATTAAACGTTGGATTATTGGGGTTTGTCCTGCTGTATGCTGCTTACAGGATGCATGACTGATGTAATACATTCCTTGTTTGTCTTAGTTACAACCTGGATGTGGAGGAGAAGAGAGAGGGAGTTAACTGGTCTGACTGCAAGACTCTTCCACTTGGTGAGCCGGGAACGTTGTGTGTGACAGGACCCAACCAGGTAAGAAAAGTCTTCTGAGTCTGTCCTCTAAATGTCTACCTATCCATCTGAAAGTTACTCAGGGTATCAATTTTTGCATAATAGATATGTAGACTCCAGTCTATATAGTTTGTAATCCATAGTTCTGAATTTCACAATTTGCAGTCAGTCAGTCTGTCTGTCCTTTGTTAATTGACTGCCAAAGGCGCCATATGGCGTCTTTTCATTCAGTGACGTAACACATGGCTGGCAGCCAAAGGGTTAACGTGACGTACCATTCTTTGTGTGAAAGCATTTTGTTTTTATTAGAAATGTTGTGACCTTTACGTTGTGTAGGGTTGTCTGACAGTGGAGTTAGAGAGGGGCCCCAGGGGCTTTGGATTTAGTCTTCGAGGGGGAACCGAGTACAACATGGGACTGTACATCCTGAGACTGGCTGAGGATGGACCTGCTGAGCTTGATGGAAGAATCCATGTGAGTGCAGTGAACCAGACTGTAGCTAGAAGCTCCCTGAGGGACTGAAACATTGGACTTGATATTTATGTAATATTTGTCATTGTTAACCGTCATATTTAGGCCCTACATACCAGAAGAAGCAATCATACTCTACTTACATCCACAAATGCACCTACGTAGGTCGTGAAAGTAGGTGTGATCAACTGACCAACATCGTCAGTGGTGCACTTTTCCAGCCATTTAAGGGTACATTAATTAGATAACGTGTCAGCATTGGCCAGTTCCTCTTACATACTTGTGATGTAATGATTGGTTCCAACATTATGACCTACATTGTTCTGTGTTTTATTATCTTTCCACCCATTTTATTAACTGGTTCACACGTTTCACTGCACCACCACCAGTGCCTCAGAATCCATCAGAATTATGGCTGCTTTACAAATTATCTCTCTGCGAACTATGTGTGTGAATTTACAGTTTTAAGTTCACACACATAGAATTAATAAACATTTGATTCTTATCGATCTTTTTCTTGGTTCAAGTAGATGTATTGAAATGAAACTGGAATATCTCCTGCATAAACGACATCGACATACTTAAAAATTATCATTCACTGCAGATTAATGTGTTTTTTGTGTGAAATGTTTTTAAAGAGGTGACATGAGGCCACCCTGGCATACTGCTCTTTTTTGGGTAATAGTGGAAATCCTCATATTGGTTGAATGTACATTATGTGTTGCTAAAACACACCTGATTGATGCTCTTGCACTTGCACCTGCACCTTACTTCACACCCAGATTAGACACAGTTTAATCAGCAGAAAGCAAACGCAGATGCAAATGCACTTGAACCGTGGACTGCACTTTAAATTGGTTACATCACGTCCAAAGCACTGATAATCAGATATAGAAGATCTAATATTACAACAATATTCATCCTACCAAATATGCTCTTCTTAAAATCTTGGTGGTCCTGGGGCTAATAGTGAAATTTGCTTTCAGAGTGGAGCTGCGATAAGTCATAAGGACATAAGTATATGATATAGGACAAAAAGAAAGGTCAAACCGTTAACAAAACCAATAGGATTAATTGTGGGTCCCTCACTGATTATAATCTGCAGACAGATGTGTCTTTCCACACCTGAGCCAAAACTTTTTCAATGAGCAGCAAATGCAAAACTGATGCTTGATTACATAAAAAAAATTTTCTGAGTTTTGTTAAATACAGACTGATAAATGATGACGTTGCCAAATTTTTGCACATTTGCCAGTTTATGGAGGTGAAGTAAATCTGGAATATTATCCTTTCTGTTGCTGTGGTCTGAACACACCAGAGATTCAACTACAACTGTTCCAACAGTAACAGTGTCGGATGCTTCATGCTCTGCATGTTTTATTCTCCATCTACCTACCTGGCCTCTATTTTTTTACTGACTGTGGAAGTGGTTCAACAATATTAGAAGTGTTCCAGCTGGGATAAAAATATCACATCACTAACATTTGGATGAGATGGAAATTGAGACGTGCAGCAAGTGTCCAGAATCCAAATTTCCCCAGGCTGCGGTCTCTGGCCATGACTTTTCCGATCCAAGGGTGGGCAGGAATGTCGACGATGATTAGATCCTAGGAGAGTGACATGTTTTCACTTTTTACCAGGGCTTTGAACCAGAATTTTTTCCCAATCGGTTCGTTCCGAACAGAAACGGAATTATTTTAACGTTTCCGGTTTTGCGTTCCACCCATAAACTGACGTTCCTGAACCGGTTAGAACAAAAAAAATAAAGTTTCCTGAACCGGTTAATAACATACCTTGTAAATATAAATATGTAGCTGCCGTATTTTGCGCACCATAAGACGCGATTAAAAACCTTAAAATTTCTCAAAAATCAACGCTGCGCCTTTTATCATGAAGCGTCTTATGTGTTCACTGAGTTACAAAATCTATGAAAATGTTTTTGTGTGATTTTAGTCAGCGATCCGCCAGATCGGTCATTGTCCACCGACATAGGACGTATTACGTCACTACGTACGCCGGCAGCGATGGACCAATCAGAGAACATGACGCGAGGCTCCGTCCGGCACACCTCCGGTAGGTACCGGTATAGGGTAATGCCGGTACTGTACCGCAGGTATGCTGTGAACCACATTTGTTTGGCTGAAGACCCCCGACAATGACGTCAGCGAAGAGACACGCTTACGACACAACATGTAAACTCCAGGATATCAGTTCCAGTTGTTCCGGTTCCATGCCCCCCCCCCCTACACACCACCGCTTCTGTCAGAAACACGTCAAGCGGCTGAATTTGGAGCTTGTCATCATCCTGGAGGATTAACGAAAGAACTCCCCCCGCTGGACATCGGTGTGAACAGAGCCTTTAACGTGAAGCTGCGTGGGTCGTGGAGCGATGGATGAGAGACGTGAACACACGTTTACCAGGACTGGGGGGCAGTGCCGAGTGAGTTACCCCCCCCACAATATGTGGTGGATTGGGGATCCTGGACTAACGTGTCTGCTTCGACTTTTGTCCGATGTTTCGCTGAAGCCGGCATCATTACCGGACAGACACCCGGAAACGTGACGTCACTGATAGAGAAATCACCGAGCTGTTCAATGCAGACCGAAGATGAGGACTTGGAAGGATTTAGCACAGATTTATCACAAAATAAATAAAATCATATTTAAAAAATAATGTCTAAAATTTAAATACGTAGAACACAGTTCAACCACAGTCACCTTTTTGCTTCCGTTAGCTAGCATGTACCAAACAATAATGTGCGCCGTGTGTCCGGTTAAAGTACAGAAATAAACTCCGTTATTTAGACTGAGCCTCTTTATACAATGAGCTGAATGGAGCGCAAAATACGGTAACTTAAGGACTTTTAAATTGGCAACTAAAGCAGTTAGTTTATACACTATAGACTATTATTATAGATATATCCCTACCCTACAGTAAACAGTACCACAGCACTACACCTCTGCTTTATGACAGTTACATCACTGTAGTTCAGGCTTATGCCTCCTACATCGACACTACCTTACATAAGACCAGAATAACTTCCACCATGTCATTTATTGCTGAATAACAGATCTTCATTGTTCTTCTCCCATAGGTCAACAATGCTACAAAGCGCTGGCAGTACGGGAACACACTGCTCTGAAAATGACTGCAGCCAATGAGTTCATGTCTAAATCAGACATTTGTGACTTACTTACTGCAGTGTTTACCTGGTATGATTAAACTGACTGGGAGATTCCTTTTTCCTAACTGCTGCTGATAGACGCTACTTCTCTCCGCTCTCATCCCGAGTCCAGTGAATGACAGGAAGTGAAACACGAGGTCAAATATGTTATTTCAAGAAGGAAAAAAAAAACAGTATTAACCGGTTCACAATTATTTTCTGTTCTGATTCTGTTCCGGAACATTAAAAAATATAAAGTTGTCGGTTTCGTTTTCGTTCCTGCCAAAATACCAAAAGTTTCCAGTTTTCGTTCCATGAACCGGTTCAAAGCCCTGGTTTTTACCTTGAGTTATTTTAGTTATATTATTTTCAGGGTATTACAAGACTTGCTGACCGTTTGATTGTTGGTGAGCACATCACCTGGGTATGTTAAAATGAAAGTTTTTATTGATTTGTTTCAGTTTAATTTTTTTTTTACATGTTGCTGACAGGTGGGAGATGAGATAGTTGAGATAAATGGGGAGCCAGCACGAGGCATCTCCCATACACGAGCTATTGAGCTGATCCAGGCTGGAGGAAGCAAAGTTGTCCTGCTGCTTCGACCTGGGGCGGGTGTGGCTCAAGATGGCAGTAAGTACACACAATGATCACTTAATGTCTGTCGGTCAATGCAACAGTAGCATTTAGTTGACTAAATAAAATTCACTAATTTAATCTGTGTATCAGAAAAGCATGGCATATAGTATAACTGTATTATATATATATATATTTATTTATAGATAATCATTTATATATAATCATATATTTATATATAATCATTTATATACAATCTTTATTTATAAAGATTATGTATAAATGATGTATTTATCATTTTATTTATTTATTATTTTATTATTATTATTATTATTTTATTATTATTTTCTTTTATTTATTACTTTATTATTTATTTATCTTTATTTATATATAATCATTTATATATAATCTTTATTTATATATAATCATTCATCTTGGAAACAAATTCATTTTAATCATTATTGGAAAAAATTCCTTAGAGGAATAGCTCTGAAAACTTTCTCATTTACTCACACAAACATGAAAAATGGTACCAGTATAATTTTTTTTTTTTAATTGTATATACTGATTTGATCCCCGAAGGGAAATTAAGAAAGCACACTCTAGTTAGTGGTTCAAACGCATGCATACATATTAGTGAGTACAGGCCCCTGTAGCACACCCTTTGTGTGTGTTGTGTGATTATTTGTGTGTTTGAAAAGGATTCTACAGCCAGTGAAGTTAGGGTATCTGACGTAGCATAGAACCAGTATCAAACAGGAATCCTAGCTCTTGTGACCTTGTGGATTCTGGTTCATTTGTTCAGCTTTAAATTTAGATGAGCAATGCGAGAGTCAATTGCTCACCGAACTATTTATTTAAATTAGGTGGCATTATAAAGAATAAAATATATTTTCACATTAACAAGCTGGACTGAATTTGCTTTTTTATATGCTTCGTGAAGGAGACATTAAGTTGTTTTCGACATGCTAAATGCATAAATCCAACAAATTTCAAGCTAATAGTAATGACTCCAACAGGGAAAAGATTGAGTCTAATGTGTGAAGTTTGTCTTCATTCAAATGAACTTTCTATGAGTTTTTATTCTTTCATTCAGCCTCTAACCACCTTCTTTCTTTGGCTCTTTTCTTCTTGCCCCGATGCAGGTAGTACAGCTTCTTCTACTGTGTGCTACTACACTGAGCACCAACACTAACATCTCCACTCTTTTATGGCCTCTTCTTTCACCTTGGTAACTCTTATTTTCAAAACTTCAACATACTGCTTTTCTTCCTTCTCTCCTTACAGGTCAGGGTTTTGTGTGGAACATATAATAGTTTTAAGCCCATGTGGTCAAAGACTCAGATTTGCTTGATCAACTTTCTGTAGAGGCCTCCTCTGTGGAGGAATGGTATTAAGGTTTGACACAGACGGCTTCTTAAACCCATCCCTTCGACTGACTATCTTCCTTTGCCAATTTGTGTACGGTGCTATCTTCAAACAAATGCCCCCTACCCTTCAGGTGCAGAAAGACTGCCAGGTGCTGCCCTGAGATATGTGATCTCTTGTGGTGCTTCATTCATTGTGGTTGTTTGTCTCCCACATGTCAGGACAGTTCTCACAAACCACTCAGCCTCAGTCTGGGTGTGTTGTCCCCACAGTGAACCAACCTCTGTCTCAGGGGTGGTGGTAGACTTAGTGTGCAGGGATACTGTGTTTATTCAAAACCCATGTCAGGTTATTCGGTACCCCAGCCAACATGAGGGAAGACATTTTTACATTTGCCTTCTCTCACTCCGTGGTCTGTTTTGGGTCCGATGACTTAAATAAAAACCCAATTGGGAGTAAACATGTTTGGAGCGTGTGTTTCTTCTCTTCTCCTTGCTCACTGCCATTGGGGGTACATTTTGAGCCCAATGGTGTAATGCTCCGATGACTCCTAGTTTACGTCGCAGAGTGTGGTGAGAGTTGAACCACAGATATCGGTCTGTGGGGGCATTTAGCGTACACTACTACACTGGGGGACCCATTACTGCCAATCTGCACTGAACAGTCAAAAAGAAACTGTTGTCCCTGACATCCTCCTCAGCGAACTGGATGTTGTGGTCCAATCTGCTGAGATACTCCATGTACGCTCCACACTTCCTGGATTTTGTCTTTGACTTATCATCCAACAGTATGAACCAGTGGTTTGGGGCAGTTCCATTGCAGGACAGGGATTTGCATTACATCTTCCATGTAGATGTTAGGGTTACATTGGTGAACCTGTGGGCACAGCCATGTTTTCTGCAGTTTGTCACCAATAGTGGTGACAAAACCACCAATAGTGGCAAACCGCAGTATGGAAGATGTAGGACATAAACATGTTCAGGCTTTTCCAAAAAGTTTCAGTTGAGTTTGTTCAACACAGAGCTGTCATGGATGACTGGAAATCTTCACACTTGTGTTGTAATTCATTTTGGCTAAAAGCTGCATGAAATGAATGTAATGGAAAGAACACATTATAGCACAGTAATCCCTTGTTACTGACGGTTAATGTATACCAGGACCACCCGTGGAAAATGAAAATGGCCGCCATATGGCAACCCATAGTGTGTCTCACTTGGGACACCTTAGTGTTCAATCTTTAGACACGGCCCTGCATGTGAGATCTCCTTTGTAAAACATGTGCCTCTGTTGCAGGTCGACGTGATCAACGACTCATTTCACCCACAAGTCATTCCAAAGAGGTGTTCTCTGATATTTCATCCTCTCCATCTCCCACTGGGACTTCAGTCTTTGTCTCACATCACTTCTCCAGCAAACTGAAACATTCCCATAGCTGGAGCAACTTATCCCGAAAAGGCCTCAGGCCACACAGAATCAAGGCTTTAAGCTCAGTTGAGGAGCGCGGGGAGTGGCCAGTAAAGCAGGTGGACGGGCTCTCTCCCCCACCGCTTGAGCACTGGAAATTTTACAAGAGGATCAGGCCCATACACAAAGATAGAGAGCTAAGCAGCCCAAAGAAAACGGGGATTACATTTCCTGAATCCAAAGAGCACCATCTCTCTCTCAAAAAGACTGGTGACGAAGCAGAAGGCAGGAGCAGGTCTTCTCAGGTGGCAACACGATCCACAAACTCTGGGAAGTCTCCTCGAGTTGGACAGCAGGTCACTTCAACCATACAGCACCCCGAGCATCAACAGGATCCTCAAAAGAGATTGAAAGACTTTTCAAGCAAAGAGAGCTTGGATTATGAAAAGAAAAATGTGAAATGGGGAGAAGTTGAGAGCAGACAACGTACACAAGGAAGGGAGAGGGTAGGAAGAGGACAAAGAACCAGGCCTGATAGCGAGCAGGAAGTTTTTAAAAGAAGAGAGGCAGGGGAGTCTCAAAACCACATGACATCTTCTCATGCAGTAAAAGAGATCAGCAAAGGTGCGTGTAAAGACTCAAGGCAGAGAGAAGTTAATAGGAAATTGGTAGAAGACAGGAATACAAATAAAGAGCTCGACAAAGGAGAACTTGTGTTGTCTCTGGAAAGTGCCCAGCACAGCCAAACTTGTCTCCCGGTCAGAGTTCCTCCGTGACTCCTTGTGACAGAATATTGAGTCACCATACTTTAGCTGAGCCATGGAATATTTATCAGCACCGTCGATGGATTATTCTAAGTTCTTCCATAAAACAGAAACGCAGCCCAGTGCTAGAGTTTTCTTTCGACTAAACAACCTTTGGAAGTCCCGTGACACTGCGTGTGGCGTGTAGCATCACTCCCCCTGCCCTGTCCGCTGCCTCATCCTTGATACGGGACTCAAGCATGTGGACCATATCAAAGCCTTGTCAGACAAGATAGTATGATGTTAATATGTGCCAATCCTGGAAGCTTTGTGTGGGACAATGTCCACCAACAGTGCTTCACTCATCACAATACAATGATCCATATGCAAAGAAATAAGAGACAGGCCCTCACCTCTCGCCTTTCTGGTACGCATGACATGACCATTATCAAGGATTTAATTTCACTCTCAATCTCATGATGAGATTTTTTGAACTTTTTCTTAAAGGTTTGCTCAGCTGCATGCAGTCAGTTCTTTTCTTTGTTTTACTGCATGTGTTGTTTCCAATTTCCCATCCTCAACACCAGGCAGATTTATGATACAAGTTCACCTCAACAGTGACTCTAGACTGTTCTGTGGTTATACATGACCTCCCTCCATTTGAACATTAGCATTAAAAAGACCAGAAACTTGTGTTTTGACAACTTGTTTACCATGTGTATGATAACCAACCTATGTGTAACATATTGAGAGAAAGCATTCACACGTGCATATGTAGCTATTCCAAGCCGTTCCACATTTTGATATAAACTTTAAATATTTTTCCCATGTTATTTGAGCTTTTACCATCCTTCCAATGTACTTCAGTGGTCAGGGTTACCATGAATCTTGTAGTTCATGAAATGTACAGGTAGCGCGCAAGCCACTCTACCAAATATTCGCAGTCGCTCAAAATGTTTCTCATTGTGAAAATATAATATTTGAATGTGTCATGTTTTACAGATTCTGATGTTTAAATATCTATTGAATTCCATTGCACTGCATCTGCCCTTGTAGCCTAAAAGAATGACCATGAGTTGTATTTAATTTGTGACGTTGACGTGCTACAAATGTATTGCCATTTTATTATTTTATGACGTGATTATTTTTTCTAAAACATTCAGTGTTTAGAGCTAAAAATGGTGATTTAGATAATACTGTGCAAAATGTGTGCCACCTCCCTGATGGTTTTGATTAGTAAAGGAATTGAGGATTTAAAATGTGTGCATGTTGAGCCTGCTGTGCGAAAATGTAATGCTAGTTGTAAGGCTAATGGAGTTCAGACTGAGATGGTGGTTTAGTCACTGGGCATACAGTTTGGGATGTATTCTAAGCTTTGTTGAGCTGATGTATTTATAATGTGAGGTCAGTGAAAATGAGATGAAGTCTGATTTCACTGTTGCTTCAAGAAATTTATATAATATGAAATATACTCAACATATCTACTAATACAATTTATAAATTAAGACATATTCAAATGACCTCAGGGAATGCAGTATAGTAGCAAAGGTTATGATGGTGAACATCTCTGGTTGACTGTGATAAGATTGTTTATGGGTGTCTGGGTTAAAAATAAATAGGAGCTGTGCTTTCAGCCACTCAGTGGGTTTTGTGCAATAGTTCAGTTGGTTGGACGAGTGAATCCAGCCATGGGTGTCAGGTACAAATAGCCCAGTCTGGTGAATCAGATAATGCCCTTTTTAATTTGTGTGTCTCCTGCACTGTTTTACCTATTTACTCCTTTACTTTGACCATTTCGTGTCTCATTTCTGTATTATACCGTGGCCTTGCGTTGCTTCATTAGAGAACTGATCCTTGTAGTACCTTCTACATTCTGTATGAACAGTAAATGTAAATGTTTGTACATTGTACAGCACCTTTATAAATACTTGCTGAGTGCTCTCTCTGCGGGAAAAATAGAGGTATATTAAATTGCTCCATTATTTTTTTATGTAAAAAAAAAAAGGACAAAATATTTAAAAATGACAAAGGATAGACTATGACCTTGACATGGTGTTCCGCTCATGCACTGAAAAATAAAGTTTTACTGAAAACACCCTTTGGGTCTCCTGTGCTGAAAATGTCATCAACTTGTATATGGTCACATTTATTTGTGGAACAATCAGAAGTCAGAGTCACAGAGGTCATATTTAGATAGCTTTCTCCAGTGACGTGCGGTGAGGGTCATGGCTGGTGAGGCACCCGTCTCATCATCAGATTCACAAACACATGAACCTACAGCGTAGCTTATTCACCATTTAATCATCAACAGTGAGTGGGTTATTTTTAAGGTGTCAGAGCAGAATTATTTACACGTACAAACTGTAACACAAGCACCATTTGATTAAAATATACGTTATGTTGTTACCTACATGTTTATATGTTACGTTTAAATGAAGTCCATGCACCGCTCCTCCTGAACAAAAGCAGCGAAAAAAATGATATAGTAAGGCAAGGCGAGCAGAAAATAAATGAATGGCTGTAGTTCACTGTCACTACTTCTACGGCCGAGGAAGAAGACCCCTCGGCCGAATCCCTGGGATCACCAGCGCCCCCTACCGATGAGGCACGACAGCACCGTGCCTCACGTAGTGCCTTGTCACAGCGGTTTCAGGAACGCCCAACTCAAGAAAGACAGTTGTTGACAAAAAAACACTGTACATTATATACATTAGATTATGGAAATTTAGTTCATAGATCAAACGTGTTTGAACATTTTAATAGCGACATCTAGAGAGATAGCATTACGGTCTCACTGTTCAGCTACCAGGACAGCTAGTCGAGTCATTGATCAATCCATGGTGATCAATGACTCACCACAGGTCTCTGATCAGGATTTCAGCGGTATATGTGAAAATTCAGCGATTTTGAATAAAAATAACCTAAAATTGGTGACGTTGAATAGAAAATAACTTTATAATACGTATCGCTGGATAAATATAACCATTTAATTTATATCTTACATTTTTCTTTTTTCTCCTCTCATTATGTCAGGTGAGGCCGTGCAGGTGAGGCCGTGCCTCACGTGCCTACCCTGACCGCACATCACTGCTCTGGTTTCTTTCTGGTTTCTCTCTGGGTTCTCTTTAGTTTCTCTCTGGTTTCTCTTTAGTTTCTCTCTGGGTTCTCTTTAGTTTCTCTCTGGTTTCTCTTTAGTTTCTCTCTGGGTTCTCTTTAGTTTCTCTCTGGTTTCTCTTTAGTTTCTCTCTGGGTTCTCTTTAGTTTCTCTGGGTTCTCTTTAGTTTCTCTCTGGTTTCTCTTTAGTTTCTCTGGTTTCTCTTTAGTTTCTCTGGTTTCTCTTTAGTTTCTCTCTGGTTTCTCTTTAGTTTCTCTCTGGTTTCTCTTTAGTTTGTCTGGTTTCTCTTTAGTTTCTCTGGGTTCTCTTTAGTTTCTCTCTGGTTTCTCTTTAGTTTCTCTCTGGTTTCTCTTTAGTTTCTCTCTGGTTTCTCTTTAGTTTCTCTCTGGCTTCTCTTTAGTTTCTCTGGGTTCTCTTTAGTTTCTCTCTGGTTTCTCTTTTGTTTCTCTCTGGTTTCTCTTTAGTTTCTCTCTGGTTTCTCTTTAGTTTCTCTCTGGTTTCTCTTTAGTTTCTCTCTGGGTTCTCTTTAGTTTCTCTCTGGTTTCTCTTTAGTTTCTCTGGTTTCTCTTTAGTTTCTCTCTGGTTTCTCTTTAGTTTCTCTCTGGTTTCTCTTTAGTTTCTCTCTGGTTTCTCTTTAGTTTCTCTCTGGGTTCTCTTTAGTTTCTCTCTGGTTTCTCTTTAGTTTCTCTCTGGGTTCTCTTTAGTTTCTCTCTGGTTTCTCTTTAGTTTCTCTCTGGTTTCTCTTTAGTTTCTCTCTGGTTTCTCTTTAGTTTCTCTCTGGGTTCTCTTTAGTTTCTCTGGTTTCTCTTTAGTTTCTCTCTGGTTTCTCTTTAGTTTCTCTGGTTTCTCTTTAATTTCTCTCTGGCTTCTCTTTAGTTTCTCTGGCTTCTCTTTAGTTTCTCTCTGGTTTCTCTTTAGTTTCTCTGGTTTCTCTTTAGTTTCTTTCTGGGTTCTCTTTAGTTTCTCTCTGGGTTCTCTGTAGTTTCTCTGGTTTCTCTTTAGTTTCTCTCTGGTTTCTCTTTAGTTTCTCTCTGGGTTCTCTTTAGTTTCTCTCTGGTTTCTCTTTAGTTTCTCTCTGGTTTCTCTTTAGTTTCTCTGGTTTCTCTTTAGTTTCTCTCTGGGTTCTCTTTAGTTTCTCTGGTTTCTCTTTAGTTTCTCTCTGGGTTCTCTTTAGTTTCTCTGGTTTCTCTTTAGTTTCTCTCTGGTTTCTCTTTAGTTTCTCTGGTTTCTCTTTAATTTCTCTCTGAGTTCTCTTTAGTTTCTCTGGCTTCTCTTTAGTTTCTCACTGGTTTCTCTTTAGTTTCTCTGGTTTCTCTTTAGTTTCTCTCTGGGTTCTCTTTAGTTTCTCTCTGGTTTCTCTTTAGTTTCTCTCTGGGTTCTCTTTAGTTTCTCTGGTTTCTCTTTAGTTTCTCTGGTTTCTCTTTAGTTTCTCTCTGGTTTCTCTTTAGTTTCTATCTGGCTTCGCTTTAGTTTCTCTGGTTTCTCTTTAGTTTCTCTGGGTTCTCTTTAGTTTCTCTCTGGTTTCTCTTTAGTTTCTCTCTGGTTTCTCTTTAGTTTCTCTCTGGTTTCTCTTTAGTTTCTCTGGTTTCTCTTTAGTTTCTCTCTGGTTTCTCTTTAGTTTCTCTCTGGGTTCTCTTTAGTTTCTCTCTGGCTTCTCTTTAGTTTCTCTCTGGTTTCTCTTTAGTTTCTCTCTGGTTTCTCTTTAGTTTCTCTCTGGTTTCTCTTTAGTTTCTCTCTGGGTTCTCTTTAGTTTCTCTCTGGTTTCTCTTTAGTTTCTCTCTGGTTTCTTTCTGGTTTCTCTCTGGGTTCTCTTTAGTTTCTCTCTGGGTTGTCTTTAGTTTCTCTGGGTTCTCTTTAGTTTCTCTCTGGTTTCTCTTTAGTTTCTCTCTGGTTTCTCTTTAGTTTCTCTCTGGTTTCTTTCTGGTTTCTCTCTGGGTTCTCTTTAGTTTCTCTCTGGTTTCTCTTTAGTTTCTCTCTGGTTTCTCTTTAGTTTCTCTCTGGTTTCTCTTTAGTTTCTCTCTGGTTTCTCTTTATTTTCTCTCTGGTTTCTCTTTAGTTTCTCTCTGGTTTCTCTTTAGTTTCTCTCTGGTTTCTCTTTAGTTTCTCTCTGGTTTCTCTTTAGTTTCTCTCTGGGTTCTCTTTAGTTTCTCTGGTTTCTCTTTAGTTTCTCTCTGGTTTCTCTTTAGTTTCTCTGGTTTCTCTTTAATTTCTCTCTGGCTTCTCTTTAGTTTCTCTGGTTTCTCTTTAGTTTCTCTGGTTTCTCTTTAGTTTCTTTGGTTTCTCTTTAGTTTCTCTCTGGGTTCTCTTTAGTTTCTCTCTGGGTTCTCTTTAGTTTCTCTGGTTTCTCTTTAGTTTCTCTGGGTTCTCTTTAGTTTCTCTCTGGGTTCTCTTTAGTTTCTCTGGTTTCTCTTTAGTTTCTCTCTGGGTTCTCTTTAGTTTCTCTCTGGGTTCTCTTTAGTTTCTCTGGTTTCTCTTTAGTTTCTCTGGGTTCTCTTTAGTTTCTCTCTGGGTTCTCTTTAGTTTCTCTCTGGGTTCTCTTTAGTTTCTCTCTGGGTTCTCTTTAGTTTCTCTCTGGGTTCTCTTTAGTTTCTCTCTGGGTTCTCTTTAGTTTCTCTGGTTTCTCTTTAGTTTCTCTCTGGCTTCTCTTTAGTTTCTCTCTGGGTTCTCTTTAGTTTCTCTCTGGGTTCTCTTTAGTTTCTCTCTGGGTTCTCTTTAGTTTCTCTCTGGGTTCTCTTTAGTTTCTCTCTGGGTTCTCTTTAGTTTCTCTCTGGGTTCTCTTTAGTTTCTCTCTGGGTTCTCTTTAGTTTCTCTGGTTTCTCTTTAGTTTCTCTCTGGTTTCTCTCTGGGTTCTCTTTAGTTTCTCTCTGGGTTCTCTTTAGTTTCTCTCTGGGTTTTCTCTGGTTTCTCTCTGGGTTCTCTTTAGTTTCTCTCTGGGTTCTCTTTAGTTTCTCTCTGGGTTTTCTCTGGTTTCTCTCTGGGTTCTCTTTAGTTTCTCTCTGGGTTCTCTTTAGTTTCTCTCTGGGTTTTCTCTGGTTTCTCTCTGGGTTCTCTTTAGTTTCTCTCTGGGTTCTCTTTAGTTTCTCTCTGGATTCTCTTCTTGCTTTGATCTTCTTGAGTGAGGAGTGCGTGAAGTGAGTGGAGAAACTACCGAGTGATTTTCAGCACTTTTTTCTATCTTTACGTTTTGTCTTTGTGTTTGTGTTCTGTGTGTATTGTTAATTGAGTTTGTCTTGGGTGTTTAGTATCGTTTATTGTCAGTTTTTGTGTGTTTTTCGCCGACCAGGCGTATGCCGGTTCGCCGCCACTCAAACGCCGTCATGGCGTTTGATTTCACATCGCTGACAAGGGAACACGGGATCAGGGTGGTGTCTTATTTCAGCGTGGAAGAAGTATCACTAGCCGTGGGTGATGTTATCGGGCATAGGGCATTGAAATCTGCCGGCCGAATGAACAAGGCAATTGTCATGTTCGTAGAGAAGGTAGAACAGGTGAAGGTACTGGTGGAACAAGGGATAAACGTTAACGGACTGTTTGTACCGGTTATGCTGTTGTCGCAGCCAGTGACTAAGATCACACTGTCCAACATCCCCTGTTTCATCAGTGATGAATTCCTAATTAGAGAACTCTCTCGACACGGAAAAGTTGTGTCGCCGATTACCAAAATCACGACGGGGTGTAAGTCCCCGCTACTAGACCATCTTGTGTGTCACCGCCGACAGGTATCCATGATCCTGAACAACAAGGCGCAGGAATTTAACTACTGTATTGTTGTTAAAGTGGACAACTATGACTACACGATGTACGCCACCTCCTCTCGGATGAAATGCTTTGGCTGTGGAGAGGAGGGACATGTTGTTAGCGCCTGTCCGAAGCGCATCAGCGATGATCCGCGGAAGACGCCCGGTGAGACGGCGGTTCCCACCGCCGCTCCGAGGCGTCCCGTTCCGGCTCCGCGGCGCCGAAGCATCGGGGACGCGGAAGAGAGAGATGCTCCAAGGAGCGAGACTGAGAGTCAGGTGCAGGTAGGAGCAGTGATAACCAGTAATATCGTCGAGGTGAGGGGGCAGAGTGAAGGTGGGACAAGTGAGGATGGTGGCAGGGTGGCTGAGAGCGCAGGTGGAGCGATGGGTGAGAGTGGGGCGGTGTCCAGTGGGATGGATGACGTTGTGATACGTGAGAATGTTGAGCTGACAGGTGAACAGGGTGAGATTATGGCGGTGGAAGGTGAACTGGGTGAGAAAAGTACACTGGGTGAGACTAAGGTGGTGACAGGTGCAGTGGGTGACAATAGGAGGGAGACTGGTGATAAAAATGAGAATTTTGAGACAGGAAACCAGACAGGTACTGAAGCTGTCACAGACAAACATGAGTCTGAATAGATTCCTGCTCCTACTAGGCGGCGTGGTAAGCGGAAGAATGTTTTAACTGTTTCTGCCGGATGTAAAACTGGCCGGCTTGAGGTCGCACCGAGTGTTCAAAACAGCAGCGACAGTGATGATTGTATGTCTGATTGCAGTGAACTATCTCACACTCCAGTCACTGCCAGTCAACAACACGATTTGTACCCTGAAAAGATGTTTAAATTGTTTTTACAACAAACTAAAGGCATGAAAGGTCTGAATCTGGAACAATTTTTTCCTGATAAATTAATCTTTTATAATTCGGCAAAACAACTTATTACAAACAGAGACACATCAGAACTCAGTGACCAAGAGATATACCGACTCAAAAAGCAAAGGAGTAAAGTCCGTAAACAACTGAGTCTTTAATTTTTTGTTCTTTAAACTTTTCCCCTTCCCATGGGCTCACCACCTGTGAGAGGGGCCATAGGGGTTGGGTGCACTGTGAGCTGGGCGGTGGCCGAAGGCGGGGACCTTGGCGATCCGATCCCCGGCTACAGAAGCTGGCTCTTGGGACGTGGAATGTCACCTCTCTGGCAGGGAAGGAGCCCGAGCTGGTGTGTGAGGTCGAGAAGTTCCGACTAGATATAGTCGGGCTCACCTCCACACACAGCTTGGGCACTGGTACCAGTCCTCTCGAGAGGGGTTGGACTCTCTTCCACTCTGGAGTTGCTCATGGTGAGAGACGCCGAGCAGGTGTGGGTATACTTATAGCCCCCCGGCTTGGCGCCTGTACATTGGGGTTCACCCCGGTGGACGAGAGGGTAGCCTCCCTCCGCCTTCGGGTGGGGGGACGGGTCCTGACTGTTGTTTGTGCTTATGCACCAAACAGCAGTTCAGAGTACCCACCCTTTTTGGAGTCCTTGGAGGGGGTGCTGGAGAGCACTCCCACTGGGGACTCCATCGTTCTGCTGGGGGACTTCAATGCTCATGTGGGCAATGACAGTGAGACCTGGAAGGGCGTGATTGGGAGGAACGGCCCCCCCGATCAGAACCCGAATGGTGTTCAGTTATTGGACTTCTTTGCTCGTCACGGACTGTCCATGATGAACACCATGTTCAGACATAAGGGTGTCCATATGTGCACTTGGCACCAGGACACCCTAGGCCGCAGTTCGATGATTGACTTTGTGGTCGTGTCATCGGACTTGCGGCCGCATGTCTTGGACACTCGGGCGAAGAGAGGGGCGGAGCTGTCAACCGAGGTAGTTAAAAAGCTCCTCGGTGGCAGGGCCCCGGGGGTGGATGAGATCCGCCCGGAGTTCCTAAAGGCTCTGGATGTTGTGGGGCTGTCCTGGTTGACACGCCTCTGCAACATCGCGTGGACGTCGGGGACAGTGCCTCTGGATTGGCAGACTGGGGTGGTGGTTCCCCTTTTTAAGAAGGGGGACCGGAGGGTGTGTTCCAACTACAGGGGGATCACACTCCTCAGCCTCCCTGGTAAGGTCTATTCAGGGGTTCTGGAGAGGAGGGTCCGTCGGGAAGTCGAATCTCGGATTCAGGAGGAGCAATGTGGTTTTCGTCCTGGCCGTGGAACAGTGGACCAGCTCTACACCCTCCGCAGGGTCCTTGAGGGGGCATGGGAGTTCGCCCAACCAGTCTACATGTGTTTTGTGGACTTGGAGAAGGCGTTCGACCGTGTTCCTCGGGGGGTTCTGTGGGGGGTGCTTCGGGAATATGGGGTACCGAACCCCTTGATAAGGGCTGTTCGGTCCCTGTACGACCGATGTCAGAGTTTGGTCCGCATTGCCGGCAGTAAGTCGGATTCGTTTCCAGTGAGGGTTGGACTCCGCCAAGGCTGCCTTTTGTCACCGATTCTGTTCATAACTTTTATGGACAGAATTTCTAGGCGCAGCCAAGGCGTTGAGGGTGTCCGGTTTGGTGGCCTCAGTATTGCGTCTCTGCTTTTTGCAGATGACGTGGTGCTGTTGGCTTCATCAAGCCGTGATCTCCAACTCTCACTGGAACGGTTCGCAGCCGAGTGTGAAGCGGTTGGGATGAGAATCAGCACCTCCAAATCTGAGACCATGGTCCTCAGTCGGAAAAGGGTGGAGTGCCCTCTCCGGGTTGGGGATGAGATCCTGCCCCAAGTGGAGGAGTTCAAGTATCTCAGGGTCTCGTTCACGAGTGAGGGTACGATGGAACGGGAGATCGACAGGCGGATCGGTGCAGCGTCTGCAGTGATGCGGACTCTGTATCGGTCCGTCGTGGTGAAGAAGGAGCTGAGCCGAAAGACAAAGCTCTCGATTTACCGGTCGATCTACGTTCCTGCCCTCACCTATGGTCACGAGCTGTGGGTCGTGACCGAAAGAACGAGATCCAGGATACAAGCGGCCGAAATGAGTTTCCTCCGCAGGGTGTCCGGGCTCTCCCTTAGAGATAGGGTGAGAAGTTCGGTCATCCGGGAGGGACTCAGAGTCGAGCCGCTGCTCCTCAGCATCGAGAGGAGCCAGATGAGGTGGCTCGGGCATCTGGTCAGGATGCCTCCTGGACGCCTCCCTGGTGAGGTGTTCCGGGCACGTCCTACCGGGAGGAGGCCCCGGGGACGACCCAGGACACGCTGGAGAGACTATGTCTCCCGGCTGGCCTGGGAACGTCTTGGGATTCTCCCGGAGGAGCTGGACGAAGTGGCTAGGGAGAGGGAAGTCTGGGCTTCCCTGCTCAAGCTGCTGCCCCCGCGACCCGACCCCGGATAAGCGGTAGAGAATGGATGGATGGATGGATGGATAAACTTTTCCCTCATCGTGGATTTTTTTAGAGTGGGAACGTTAAACGTAAATGGAGCCAGAGAAGAAAGAAAAAGGGCACTAGTCTTTGACACAGCAAAGAGGAAAACTATTGATGTTCTGTTTTTACAAGAAACACACAGCGATGAGAACAATGAGGTGGACTGGATGAAAGAGTGGGAAGGACAGGTGGTCCTGAGCCATAACACCACGCTGAGTGGTGGAGTGGGCTTCCTATTCTCTAGAACTTTTAACCCAACATCTCTGGAAGTCGAGCATGTCGTAAAGGGGAGGTGTCTCTTAGCGAAGGCACATTTTGAACACCGCACCTTGGTTTTTGTGAATATTTATACTCCAACAAATGGTGCAGAGAGGAAGAGCTTTTTAGAAAAAATACAAGCTAGACTGGATTGCTGTGGCTCAGAAGATTTTTTACTCTTGGGTGGGGATTTTAACTGTACTGAGGACGGGATTTTAGACCGTAATCATACAGAGCCTCACCCAGCATCCCAACACACTCTGAAACGACTGGTCTCTTCTCATGGCCTGGTGGATGTGTGGAGGAGGATGCATCCAGACTGCCGACAGTACACTTGGTCCCACCTAAAAGAAGGTGGGGTGTCTCTAGCCAGGCTGGATCGTTTTTACTGCTTTAAACACCATTTCAATGTTTTTAAAGACTGTAATATAATGCCAGCTGCTTTTACTGATCATTCTTTGGTTTTATGTCACGTTGTGATGAGAAATATTTTGCCTAGGAGTGCGTACTGGCATTTTAATTCAACTTTAGCTTTAGACAAAGGCTTTAGAGAGATTTTAAGCTATTTTTGGAGCACGTTTAGACTTAGAAAAGCTGATTTTACCTCTCTTAGGCAATGGTGGGACTATGGCAAAACAGAGATAAAACTCCTGTGCCAGCAGCATACTCTGAACGTCACACGTGACACCTGCCGGTCTATGAAAGACCTGGAGGCTGAGATCGTGGAGTTAGAGACAATCGCTTCCACAGGAAATCAGAGGTGTACCGAAATCCTCAAGTCCAAAAGAATGGCTTTAGCCGACCTGTTAGATACTAAAGTACAAGGTGCACTGGTCCGATCCAGGGTGCAAAACATCACAGAGATGGATGCTCCCTCTAGCTTCTTCTTCGGCCTGGAGAAGAAGCATGGACAACCACTCCCTGCTGTCTGACACAGGACAGGAGCTGACAGAGCCCAGACAGATCAGAAGGCGAGCTGTGAGTTTTTATTCATCTTTGTATGACAGTGAATACCGAGAAAACCAGCCACTGTTAGAGGAGTTCTGTGCAGAGCTACCTCAGGTCTCCACGGAGACAAATTCACAACTCGACCGGCCACTGGAGTTGGAGGAGCTCCACGCTGCCCTGCAGAACATGCAGGGACGACGATCTCCGGGGATTGATGGTCTGACGGTCGAATTTTATAAAGCCTTCTGGGACATTCTAGCACGTGATATGCTAGAAGTGTTCAATGAAAGTCTGGCCTCGGGCTCTTTGCCACTGTCCTGCCAAAGGGCTGTCGTTGCCCTCCTGCCTAAAAAAGGCAGGAGGGCAGAACATCTGCAGGACATCAAGAACTGGCGCCCTGTGTCACTGCTCTGCACGGATTACAAGATTCTGTCCAAGGCTTTGGCTACCAGGCTGAGGGAAGGTATGGAGCAGGTCATCCACCGGGATCAAACCTACTGTGTGCCCGGCAGGTCCATGGTAGACAATGTCTACCTAATTCGAGATGTTTTGGAGGTTTCCAGATCATTGGGTATAAATGCTGGTCTTGTTTCATTAGATCAAGAAAAGGCATTTGACCGTGTTGAGCACAGCTTCCTCTGGAAAACTATGGAGGGGTTTGGGTTCAGCACCGGTTTTATTGCCATGATCCAGGTGTTGTACAGTGACGTTGAGAGTATACTGAAGTTTAACGGCAGTTTGTGTGCCCCCTTCAGAGTGCACCGGGGCATCCGGCAGGGCTGTGCTCTGTCTGGGATGCTCTATGCACTCTCCCTGGAACCCCTCCTCTGTAAAATCCGCAAAAGCATCGACGGTTTAATTTTACCTGGTGTTAGAGAGAGCATTATTTTATCTGCCTATGCTGATGATGTTGTTGTTCTTATCAAAGACCAAAGAGATGTTGATGTTTTGGTGGGTCTAACAAACTCATTCAATGTTTTAACTGCTGCAAAAGTAAACTGGAGCAAAAGTGAAGCCCTTGCTGTTGGTGAGTGGAATGGCAACCTCCTGGTTCTTCCTCAAAACCTGTGTTGGAAGACTGACGGTCTCAAATATCTCGGTGTGTACCTGGGAAATGAGACAACAACCAGGAAGAATTGGGAAGGCGTCATTGAAAAAATAGAAAGAAAACTTAAAAAATGGAAATGGTTGCTCCCCAGAATGTCGTACAGAGGTCGAGTTTTAGTGATAAACAACCTGGTAGCCTCACAGCTGTGGCACCGCTTGGCCTGTATGGACCCTCCATCAGGGTTTCTAGCCCAAATCCAGACCAAACTTGTTAACTTTTTCTGGGATGGGCTGCATTGGGTGCCTCAAGGAGTGTTGTTTTTATCAAGAGAGGAGGGAGGACAAGGCCTCATCCACCTGGCTAGTAGAACAGCCACGTTCAGATTACAGTTCATCCAGCGGTTTCTTACCGGACCAGCGGATCTGACGTGGAGAGAGGTAGCTAGCTGCATATTCAAATGTGTGAGTAACTTGGGACTGGATGCTGCACTGTTTTTAATGGATTCTAAGCTTCTAAAGTTAAATGGTTTGCCTCCTTTCTATCATGGTGTTTTTAAGTCATGGGCCCTTTTTAAAAGAAGCCCAGGGAAACGCTCTGACTCTCTGTTCTGGTTACTGAAGGAACCACTAGTACATGGAGCCAGGCTGGACGTCTGCAGTGGAGCCACACCTGGGCTGTCTGCAGCGCTTTGCAGAACCAGGACCCTGACCCTCCAGCAGCTGGTGGACAACACCGGGCCAGCGTTGGCGGATGCCCAGGCTGTGAGCTCCCTGCTGAACATCCAGTCCACCAGGGTGGCTCAGAGGGTGCTACAACTGTGGAGGCAAAGACTCTCCAGGAAGGAGAGAAGCCTCCTCCTGGACTATAGTACAGGGACTGTGCCGGACAGCAAAGATCCTTTCCCTGAGGTCCACATCAGTCCCCTGTTTGGGGAGCTGGAGGGTCCCCTCCTCAGAGATGAACGACAAATCAGCCTGCACACGGCCAACAAAAAAGTACTGTACAAATACTGTGTCAAAGTAATCAACAAGAGAAACCTGTGTAACAGAGCGCCCACTGCCTGGGCAAGCAGGATGACGGGAAATGGAAATGACCCACAGTGGAGACTTCTATACAAACCTCTCCTCAAGAAAAAAACAGCCGACCTCCAGTGGAGAATTTTACACGGTGCCATCGGTTCCAATGCTTGGAACCGATGCTCTGGGTTCTCTTTAGTTTCTCTGGTTTCTCTTTAGTTTCTCTCTGGTTTCTCTTTAGTTTCTCTCTGGTTTCTCTTTAGTTTCTCTCTGGGTTCTCTTTAGTTTCTCTGGTTTCTCTTTAGTTTCTCTGGTTTCTCTTTAGTTTCTCTCTGGTTTCTCTTTAGTTTCTCTCTGGGTTCTCTTTAGTTTCTCTCTGGGTTCTCTTTAGTTTCTCTGGTTTCTCTTTAGTTTCTCTCTGGGTTCTCTTTAGTTTCTCTGGTTTCTCTTTAGTTTCTCTGGTTTCTCTTTAGTTTCTCTCTGGTTTCTCTTTAGTTTCTCTCTGGGTTCTCTTTAGTTTCTCTCTGGTTTCTCTTTAGTTTCTCTCTGGCTTCTCTGTGGCTTCTCCTTAGTTTCTCTGGCTTCTCTTTAGTTTCTCTGGTTTCTCTTTAGTTTCTCTCTGGTTTCTCTTGAGTTTCTCTTTAGTTTCTCTCTGGCTTCTCTCTGGCTTCTCTTTAGTTTCTCTGGCTTCTCTTTAGTTTCTCTGGTTTCTCTTTAGTTTCTCTCTAGTTTCTCTTTAGTTTCTCTCTGGGTTCTCTTTAGTTTCTCTCTGGGTTCTCTTTAGTTTCTCTCTGGGTTCTCCAGTTTCCTCTGACCACTTAAAACATGCAGCTGAGGTGAATTGTTCGATCCAATCCAAAGGTGTGTGTGTGAATATGAATGGTTGTTTGTCTCTCGTGTGGTCCTGCAATATGCTGACGTCACGTCTAGGGTGTACCCCACCTCTTACTCGTAGCCAGCCAGGATAGGCCTTAGCAACGTGGAAGACTTGCACAAATGAAGCATGATGGTAAAACCAAAGGTTCTGTGTAAAAAGCCAATTAATTAAATATTGGCTGTGTGTTTTAGAAGGTAGGTAGGTAGGTAGGTAGGTAGGTAGGTAGTTAGGTAGGTAGGTAGGTAGGTAGGTAGGTAGGTAGGTAGGTAGGTAGGTAGGTAGGTAGGTAGGTGGGTAGGTGGGTGGGTGTAATGTAGTTTTTTTCTTTTTATCTCAGAATATTGAATTATCAGGAATAATTGAATTACATTTGACTGATAGTGTTCATGTTCCCTCTAATAGTGGACCAGCTAGCCCTGCGTGGAAACAGTTTGGACACGTCTGATGTAGATTCAACACCTGTAGCTCTATTATAATTATAATTAGTATTATTTTTATTACCATGCAGTGACAGAGTTTTCTTACAGGTAGTCTATTGTCTACATTGCTGCTCCAACTTTCAACCTGACCTGAATTGCATTCAGTCTCCATGTTAATGAATGTGTCAATGAACAGAAATGCATTGTGGGTTCGTTTCCTGCTCAGAAGTTCAGAGATGTGGAGAAAAGAAGGAGGAAACACCGGAGATGACGCCAACAGGAAAGACCAAAAGACCACAGGAAGTCTATAACAGTATTCATGCATTTAGATTGACGTTTTTAAAACATGAAATAGCTCTCAACTCTACTGTTGAAATACCTGTTTGTCATGAAGTTGAGCAGGTGAAGCACACACACCACACTCATTGTGGATAATCCAGAAAATATTTTGGATCAGATTACAGCACTCAAACAACTGTGATGTTTTTGGTTCTCATACATCAGCAAGTTTTTGTTCCAACATATGGTTAAATGATCAATTTGGCCCTTGGGGTACAATAATCGCTCATATTGTTATTCCTGTTGTAATTGTGCTTGTGTGTTACATGTATGCAAGTCTTTATTTACAGATGGAAAAAGAACCTGGGGTAATCAGAAGGCCAAGTCAGAAGATGGTCATCAGTGATGAATTCATCACAGGGTGTTGAGGGTGGATGGGCTGGGTGCCATTAATTCTACATCTATTGTTTGCTGGGCCTGAATGGTATGAAGGCTGACATTGCTCCTATTGATTTCAATCTGCCTCCCAGTCACGATGGAGTTTTACTGGCATTCGATTGTGCACCATTAAGTTCTCCTACAGACGCTTTGCATTGGTGCATGGGTTTTGTGTAGGTGTGGGCTTTCCTCCAGACACATCTGCCACGTGTCCTCACTTACTTCTTGACATCCATGGCCATCTATGGCGAATACAATTGGGTCATTACAACGTCCACTGTGTGGTCAACCTCCATGTGAACCAATTGGTCCTGCAGGTTACTCAGAACAGTGTCACAGTACAAGGTGGGAGGTGGTCTGTATCCATGCTCGATTTCAGAGATGACATGTTTTATATACTGGTCAGCTCTTTGTTTATTTAGGACCTCTGCCTAAGTTACATTGGCAACGGCTGGAGGACCTTCAAACTAGTGTTTTGTTATCTAACTTTTGACAAGACATTCAACCAGGGTGACATTATCAGCACTACTTTTAAAGTTATGGCTGGCACTATAGGACAGCCATAACTATAAGACATGTCAGGGTTTAGCAGACCAGAAGTCTCCGGTCCTCAGACACCTGGAGCAGACCAGAATCAATCAATCAATCAATCAATCAATCAATCAATCAATCAAATTTTATGTATAGAGCGCTTAATCTTGGCAACAGACATTTCAAAGCGCTTTTACAGAC